>JARQOC010000007.1:222499717-222850878 GCA_033576535.1 Allobates femoralis | reverse complement strand
TGATTATTCACTGCGTTTGCAAGAAGCATACAGAATGTTAAAACAAGTTGATCCTGATAGTGCCCGAGATGAGAACAAAGCGTTAATTGGACAATTTATTGTGGACCTTAAACTGTCTGAGGATAGAAAGCAAGCAAGCTGGTGGTCCATACAAAATCCAGGCGCAGAGTTTGACACCTTGAGAGACTTAACAGTTTGGGGACAACGACTCGCTGAAGTACCTGATCCCGCTTCACAGCAGCAGCAGTACACTGACACCCCTTCCGTGCCGGCAGCAACACCTCCAATCCCTGCGATTCAGTCCAGCGCACAGACTGTAACACCTGACCGGTTTGATCAACTGTGTGCTAATGTCGAGCAGCTGATGAAAGACGTGGCCAAGCTACAAGCTGGGAGAAGACCCAAGACAGATGCAAGGCCATCGGACAAGATTCAACTCGCCGACAGCCCTGATGACGTCCCCTGGATGAGGAGAAAGACACAGCCGTCGCGAGGAAAACCTGCAGACCGCCGCAGTCCTGACAGACGCCGCAACAGTCAGCAGAACGACTTAGGAGGACGCAACCTGCAATCCCGTCCTTTAAACGAGCAACCCCTGGGCGAGAAGGGCCAACCCCAGGAGTAGACTGTCCAGGCCCTACGTCCAGCTGGGAACACAAGTATGTGAGAGACTGTCCATACTTACCAATTGTCATTGATGGCATCGCTATCTCCATCTTGATAGACACTGGATCCCAGGTGACATCCATCCCCAGTACCCTTTACAAGCAGTTCTGGCCAGATGTTAAGCTAGAACCCCCTAATCCCGAGATGAACCTTGAAGCCACTAATGGTATACCGGTTACCATAGAGGGACAGTGGGAAGCTACAGTAAAGGTGGGGAGGGTGCAGTTGAAAAACCAGGGTATCTTAGTGGTCCAGGATAAGCCTAACCAAAAGGATCCATATGTCATATTGGGTACCAATGTCATGATCAAATGCCTCGATGAAGTGTTGTTTTTACTCCAACAGAGTGCTGAAGCCGGTAAACCCAGAGAAAGGAGGGCTATCCAAAAGCAGATCAGAGCTCTGGTGTATCAACAACAGGTAACCTTGTCAAATGGTGAGATTGGCAGAGTAAGGGTCACAGATCCCATTCCAATTGTGGTACCACCCAGAAGTGAAATGATGATCTGGTGTCGAGCAGCCATAGGACTCAGAGGGCAGGACTACCAAGCTGTAGTAGAACCTGTAATGTCCGATAGTAGTCCTACGCTCTTGACAGCCAGAGGGTTAGTCGACGTAAGAAAGGGGAGAGTCCCCGTACGCATATTGAATTATGGTGATGACGAAGTCAGACTGCCAAGATATGCAACTGTCGCAAAATTGTACCAAGTAAAAGATGATGCTGTGATTGATGTAAAATCCTCAAACCAAACAGTCACTGATGAACCCCCTCACTCCAAAGATCAGTTAGAGAAATGGTGTCAAGACCTCAGTGTAGGAACTGACAATACACCCTCTCACCAGAAAAATGGAGTATACCGGGTAGTTCGGGAGTATGAGCAAGTGTTCAGCAAACACCCACTTGACTTTGGGAGGGTTAAAGGGGTACAACATCATATCCCCACAAACAACCATGCACCTATCAAAGAAAGGTACAGGCCTATACCACCCACTCACTACCAGAAAGCGAAAGAGATGCTTCAGGACATGAAAAATGCAGGAGTCATTAGGGATAGCTGTAGTCCCTGGGCCACACCACTAGTCCTGGTTAAAAAGAAAGATGGTAGTATGAGGATGTGCGTAGACTATAGGCAAATCAACAAAGTCACACACAAGGATGCATACCCGTTACCACGCATAGAAGAGTCACTAGCTGCACTCAAATCTCCCAATTACTTCTCCACATTAGATCTTACTAGTGGGTACTGGCAGGTTGCCGTTGCAGAGGAGGATCGTGAGAAGACAGCCTTCACTACTCCTATGGGCTTATGCGAGTTCAACAGTATGCCCTTCGGTTTGTGCAATGCCCCAGGCACATTTCAGAGACTTATGGAGTGTTGTTTGGGCCACAAGAACTTTGAGACTGTCTTGTTATACCTTGATGATGTCATTGTCTACTCTCAGACCTATGAAGATCACCTCCAACACCTGAGTGAAGTGTTCGAGTCACTGTCCAAGTACGGGATGAAACTGAAACCGTCCAAGTGCCACCTGCTGAAACCCAAGGTCCAATACCAAGGACATGTGGTCAGCGCCGAAGGCGTAGCACCGGATCCGGAAAAGGTCACCGTCATCAAGGACTGGCCAGCACCAATCAATCACAAAGAGGTACGTCAATTTCTAGGACTGGTCGGGTACTACCGACACTTCATCAAAGGCTATACCAAGATAGCTGCCCCCATGCAAGATCTCCTAGTAGGTCAATCCAAAAACGGCAAGATCAGGGGACCCCCGTTCCACTGGGGCCCAGAACAGGACAAATCCTTCCAAACGCTGAAAGACGCTTTAACCGGAGAAGAAATCCTGGCCTACCCTGACTACAATCTACCGTTTTTACTGTACACTGACGCAAGTAATGAAGGTTTAGGAGCAGTCCTATCTCAACGTCAGCAGGGCAAAGAGAAGGTGATAGCCTACGCCAGCAGAAAGCTCCGTCCCACCGAGAGGAACCCGGAGAATTACAGCTCCTTCAAGCTGGAGTTCCTGGCCCTGGTCTGGGCGATCACAGAGCGTTTCAAGCATTACCTGGCCTCCGCCCCATTCACAGCTTTCACAGATAACAACCCTCTAACACACTTAGAGACTGCAAAGCTGGGAGCCCTAGAACAGCGTTGGGTAGCAAGACTCGCTAACTACGTCTTCACTGTAAAGTATCGGGCAGGTCACAAGAACGGCAATGCTGATGCCCTGTCCCAAATGCCTCATCTTCCTGAAGAGGGAGAAGACATAGATGACCTAGAAGAAATTGAACTACCTGCTTTCCACCGTTCCGGTACAGCAACATGTCATCAGAGAAACCAGACACGTGTAGAGAGGACCGTGAACCCGTTACCTCACCATGACTGGAAGGAGGCTCAAGCCAACGACCCAGATGTCAGCCTGGTAAGGGATCTAATCACTCAAGAACACGCCAACATGGACTCTGATGCCTCACCAACTGCTAAACGCCTGTGGAAGGAGAAAGGAAGGTTGTTCGTCTACCAAGGTAAACTATGCAGAAGATACCTCAATCCAAGAACCCATGAACTAATCTGGCAGATTGTAGTTCCCAAGACTGAAGTCCAAATGATCCTTGAAGCATACCATGACGATGCCGGACACTTTGGATGGAAGAAGCTGGAGAGACTCCTGAAGGATCGGTTCTACTGGGTCGGTATGCGAGGCTCCATTGACAAATGGTGTAAAAACTGTGGACCATGTCACCTTCGAAGGAAAGACCATCTAACTCAGAAAGCTCCGTTGCAGCCAATTGTTACCACCAAACCTCTTGAAATAGTTGATCTCGACCACGTGAAGCTTACCCCAAGTCGAACCCGGTACACCTACGCTCTCACCATCGTTGATCACTACTCAAGATTCCTGGTAGTCGTTCCAGTTAAGGATTTAACTGCTGAGGTAGCAGCCAAAGCGTTCCAGAGTTACTTCTGTCGCCCCCATGGGTATCCAGACCAGGTCTTAACTGACCAAGGGCCAGCCTTCGAATCAGCTCTGTTCCAAGAATTCTTAGGGCTGTATGGGTGTAAGAAAATCCGCACCACACCTTATCATCCTCAGACGAACGGTTTATGTGAGAAGATGAACCACATAGTCATTGACATGCTCAAGACCTTACCAGTTGAAGAGAGAAATCAATGGCCAGAGAAACTTCCAGATCTCGTGGACATCTACAACCACATACCGGTCAGTTCGACAAATTATACACCTGCCTACTTGATGAGAGCAAGACCAGGTAAACTGCCTATTGATTTGCAGATGGGAACCATCGAACCCACAGAAGATTCTTCTGATGAAGACTGGGTCAGCCAACGCCAAGAAAAGTACAGGAAGGTACAAGAAAGTGTTGACAGAAACCTAGAAATCAGTAGAACCAAACAAGAGAAAGACTTCAACAAGCACGCCTCAGCTGAACCGCTAGCTATAGGTGATGTAGTGCTGAAAAGAATGCGAAAAACCAACAAATTGGATAACAGTTGGGAATCCATACCCTACACCGTTATGCCGTCACACTATGATAACTCAAAAACTTGTGTTATTAGCAAAGACAATGGGAATACCATTGCGACTGTTTCAAGGGATCATTTGAAGAAATGTCCGCCACAGTTAATCCCACAAGCAACCAGTTACCCTACTGTAACTACAGATGAAGAAACAAAAGAAAATCTAGTCCTTACAGAAATTGGATACTTACCAGCTGATTGGCCACAAATAGGTGAAGCATTCCTCATTCCAGTTATGCATTTCTACCAACCTGTTGAAGATCAGCAACCTAATCCAATTCCACAAGTCCAACAAGAAGAAATCCAAATGCAAGAATTGCAGCCTGTTATCATGGAACCTGAGATTCCTGTAATCGGTCAGCCTGCTAGTCCCACAGTAAGAGAAGCCAATCCTAATCAACTACCTACAGAGGTCAGTCCAGTTGATAGACTCCGCACTTACTATGGTCTTACACAAAGCAGAAGTAGAGAACCAATAACCTCTTCGTACACTACACCAACAGCTTTGGAAACACCCACACTACGCAGATCCACATGTAGTACATTAGGCCAACCCCCACACAAACTTGGAGAATGGGTTTAAAATGTAGTGGAACAATAACCTGTAAGTGTTGTAAATAGTAACCAGTTTTCAAAACCTGTAAAAAGTAGTGTACAGAAGGGTGGAGGAACTGGGCTCTGTCCCAAGTATACTAAGTTGGGGACAGAAAGCGCCTGGTAAGGTATAGAAGGTTAGTACCGGCCTCCCAAGCAGAGACACCCGTAGGGAATGTATAAAGTTTACAGTGTTCCCTGGACTTTACCTTTTTCCTTTTCAAAAACTTTGGACAATGTCACAGGACTTGTGTGACCACTAACTTTACCTTTTTCCAGCCTGCGGCAGATGGACTAGTGCCGTACGGACTGCTTTTCACCTTTTTCACATTTTTCACTTCTTTTCAGTGATTTTTGTGTTTTCTTAAAGACTTTGTAAATTGAATGTTATAAAATGCTTAGTGTTAAGTTGTAAAAATAACTTTTTGCTCAGCCGGGAGAACTGAGGTTAACTAAGGGGGAATGTGGCACCCTGGCACCTGTTGGGCACCACAGAAATCCTTAGAGCACATATGGAGTAAGTAACAGTACAGCAAAAACCCACAACACAAACAACACTTAGAACACCTGGTTTCACCCCGAGCCTCTAGGGGGAGCTCCACTGGTGAGTTTGAGCCAGTTCCCCCTATAAAAAGAGTCTTGGAGGGAGAAACTTCAGAGTGTGGTAGACGCTACAAGAGCTGCCAGCCTGTGTGAAACCTCCACCCTATGAGGAACACACTAGGCCCAACCAGCCTGTTAGCCAGTGGAGATCCCTGCAATTGGGATAATAGGAAGAAGGAGATCACCTCTCAGGAAAACAGAGTTAATCTGACTCTTTCCAAATCAACCGGTTACTGGAACCGAAGCTGTGAGAGCTGCCCAGCCACCACAGAGAACCAGCACCATCAACAGGAGGTTTAGCCACCTGTTCCACCTGATGCACCCATCCACGAGAGCCCAGGGAAGAGTACTGATCCTGCTCAGACCCTTTTACAGTGCCCTCAGTGCTGTTAACCAGGTGAAGCAAGTTCCATTGAACACACTGCCCGGTCCGGCTGGATTCCACATCCACCCGACCTTAGCACCAGAAGTAGAGAAAGGAAGCCTAACACTGCTTGCTGTGAAACTCCAGAAGTGCCAACTTCACTATCCCGGTCCGAGTGTACCTGACTACCATCCAGTAAAGGTACCTAAAAGAGACTTTGTGTGGTTGTACATTACTCCTGGATTCAGCGCGCAGCATCCCGCAGCTGCCTCACAACATCTTGAACAGCTCCCGGCTCCGGGGATTCCCGCTCATCCTGTGGGGAGCGTTCCATCTCGCTGTACAACATCCCCCGGAGACCCGAACAGCGCTGGTACAGTTACCAGAACACCCGCAGGTGGCGTCACGAAGACAAATCACCCCCACTGTTCCGCCATTCCCCTATTGATCTGGACCACCGGGCCTACACTACCGCAGGCGCGGTTCCGTGACTGGAGGAGAAAACAACGCCCGCTACGTGTACCCCCGGCTACAGTGAGTCATATGTCTTTCTTATACACTGGAGACCAGAATTGTACACAGTATTCTAAGTGTGGTCGCACTAGTGACTTGTATAGAGGTAAAATTATGTTCTCCTCATGAGCATCTATGCCTCTTTTAATGCATCCCATTATTTTATTTGCCTTTGCAGCAGCTGCCTGACACTGGCCACTAAATGTGAGTTTGTCATCTACCCATACACCCAGGTCTTTTTCAGTGACAGTTTTGCCCAGTGTTTTACAATTAAGCACATAATTATACCTTTTGTTTCCTCTGCCCAAGTGCATAACTTTACATTTATCCCCATTAAAGCGCATTTGCCATTTAGCAGCCCAAGCTTCTAGTTTACATAAATCCTCCTGTAATATAAAATTGTCCTCCTCTGTATTGATTACCCTGCAGAGTTTAGTGTCATCTGCAAATATTGAGATTCTACTCTGTATGCCCCTTACAAGGTCATTAATAAATATATTAAATAGAAGCGGGCCCAACACTGACCCCTGTGGTACCCCACTGTTAACTGTGACCCATTCTGAGTCTGTTCCATTAATAACCATCCTTTGTTTCCTATCACTAAGCCAGTTCTTAACCCACTTACACATATTTTCCCCTATCCCCATTGCCCTCATTTTATGTATCAACCTTTTGTGTGGCACCGTATCAAAAGCTTTTGAAAAGTCCATATACACCACATCCACTGCATTTCCTTGGTCCAGTCCAGAACTTACTTCTTCATAGAAGCTTATCAGATTAGTTTGACAGGAACGGTCCCTCGTAAAACCATGTTGATAATGGGTCATGAGGTTATTTTTCTTCAGATTTGGAGGAGACCTTCAGCAACCAATTGTCTAAACACTAGGCACTATGTATAATCCCTGAAGTCTGAGAGTAGCTTCAAAAATCACAGTTACTTTGATAAACACCCTTAAGGCTACCAAGAAACCAAATGGCAGATAAGTAAATTGGAAAAGGTACACTCAAGAACTCCACTGGATGACCATACAAAGAAATCTACAATGGGCCAGAAGAGTTGGAATATGCAGATATGCGTACTGAAGATCTGAGTCTGATTGAAAATTCAGAAGTCTTTGTGAAGAACCAATAATACTGTTTGAATAGTTCCCATTCTGAACTTCTTTTCTTCAGGGAATCATTCAGGAAGGTAAGATCTATCACTAGGTCACATTTTCCTCCCAGTTTGGAGACTGGAAGCAGAGGGGAGTACACTCCTATTCCTTTTTGATATAGTGGTATTTCTTCGTCAGATGTTTGTGCCCAAGTTGGATAAAAATTTTATAATCTTAATATTAATTTGTTGATCAATTGGTGTCATAAAATTTTCAACTTACGAAAGGACAGTTTCTTTTTGGAGGCATCAAACGCTGGCTTTGGCCCATACTGCCTCTTCCCTATGCAAATCTTTTTATTGAATTTTTGAAAGAAAAGAAAATCACAGGTTACAAATTATACACGTTACAGTTGATTTGTCCAATCATACAAATGCATTATAATACAAGTCTATTATAAGGTTACATGAGTTGACAAACTAACTTCTAAGATAGAGTACTGCAATAAGCAATAAATAAAACAAAACAAATAACAAATAACAAAAATGACATGAGCTTTTAATTGTAATTTATTTCCCTATCATCTTCCTTCAGAATGATAAGTTATTGTAACTGAATGTGTAAATACCATTACTATCTATACCCAAGAGATTTAGTATTATTTTTCTTAATGTCTCCGGCCTGAGGATAAATGTTGTCGATGCCATTTGGTTAGGAATGAACTGGAGAAAGGTTCCTTATCCAATCCGACCACTTTATACTATATTTGTTTTATGTATTGTTTGTGAGTAGGGATGGGCGAATTACTCGCTACTATTCAGGACGCGCTCGAATAGTAGCGGACTCGGGGGACTCGCTACTCGCCGAGTTTCCTTAGGAATTACTTGGGGGTAGCGAGTCCCTGTACTTTTGCAGTGTATCTATACAGATACACTACAAAAGTACCCTAAAAGTTAATATAAGGGGTTAAAAACAATAAACATTAATACTCACCTCCTGTACTCCTGTACCAGGACCGGTACCGAAGACCTCCGGCTGTTACAGGACCTCCGAGACCACCGGGAGAAGATGAGGAAAAGGACCTTGCAGTTCAGCCAATCAGCATTCGGCTAGCGGTCACATGGGTTGTGACGCGGCTGCACTGCGGTCACATGACAAAGCCATGTGACCGCTAGCCGAATGTTGATTGGCTGAACTGCAAGGCCCTTTTCCCCCATCTTCTCCCGGTGGTCTCGGAGGTCCTGTAACAGCTGGAGGTCTTCGGTACCGGTCCCGGTACACAAGGTACAGGAGTACAGGAGGTGAGCATTAATGTTTATTGTTTTTAACCCCTTAGATTAACTTTTAGGGTACTTTTGTAGTGTATCTGTATAGATACACTGCAAAAGTACAGGTTACTACTCGGACTCGCTGGACTCGCAACGAGTACCGAGTCTCGGACCCGGACTCGTTAGAGTCCAGCGATTCCGAGTATTTCAGGATTCGCCCATCCCTATTTGCGAGTGCAAAGCAAAATTCCAAAGTATTGTGAGTAGTTCTCTTTTCTATGAGCTCATAGATATTGGGTACATATGTCTGTTTCTAATAAGAAGCAATTGAGTTTTTCGCTGTTAATAAAATATGTGCTACTAGTGGTCTGTTCTTCGTGGGAATATCTCCTATATTCAATAAAAGTAATGCAAGTTCAGGGGTCAAAATAATGTTTAAGTTGGTCACCTTATTTATAAGGTCTTGAACTGCATCCCACTATAATTTAAGTTTCGGGCAAGACCAAAAGATATGGATAATTTTCCCTACCAAACCACCGTTTCTCCAACATTTGTCAGAGTTACACAGATCTATCATGTGAAGTTTGAGTGGTGTGATATACCACCTTGTTAACGTCTTGTACTGTGATTCAATCAGGGTACCACAAGAGGCTCTTATAAATAGTCGTCATAGTTTTATGAAAATTGTTTTCATCTATTTTGTCTGTCAGGTTTAAGTCCTTCTGTTATGTCAACAAGTATTTTAGTCTAGTTACATGGGTGTCCTCATTTAATACATGATACATGTCACTAGTCTTCCAAAGATTTTTATTGCCAGGTTGTGTAAATAAATTAACTATATTGTTTGGCAGATTAAAATTGAAGTTTACATTTTTTATTATTGCCTCAACTAAATTACAAGTTTTTCAACTCTGAATCTGGAATGATAAGCCAATCTTAGTAGTTGAAGCAGCAGACATATAATTCTTTAGAATGGAATACACTTTTCTTGTTCAAAAGTTTTTATTGATTTTACATGACAAAATAAACAAGATAAACATGCACTAAAATTAAACATAGTCCGAGATGAGTATTAATCAGTAGAGATTAGGTGGAGGATTATAGTTCCAACCAACGGGACTTAAACTACGTCTACAACAATATAGGCTTAGAACTGACAGTTAATGATCATGAAGTAATTTCAGGACTGTTCAATATAAAACAGATAGTGCAATTCTAGAACATGGTTCAAAAGGATAAAGGTAAGGTAGGGATAAAACAGGGGCAGGAGGGGGGAAACAGGGTTAGGTAGGGTGTAGAGTCTGCTCCGTCAGGAAGTGTGTTCTCAAGAGCTTTTATGCCTAAGATTTCAAGGATGGGGTGTGTATGGAAGGGAAGAGTCTGTTCCATGGCCCCCATTTCTTGTGGTATTTGTTTATTAATTTGTGCCTTAGCGCATAGGACTGTTCATATGCATTGTGTGCGGCCACTTTCTCTAGAAGGATAGAGAAGGAGGGTGCCTTGGTGTCCCTCCACATCGATGTGATGAGTGTTTTTGCAGTCAGGATAATGTGGGCAGTCAGAGGTCTAAATTGAGGGGGGATAGGTTCTATATCTAGGAGTAAGATGACAAGTTCCTGGGTAAGTGTACAGCCGTTGTCTGATAGGTCTGTGAGGAGTAATTGATCTCATTCCAGAAAGTCTCTAAGGCTTTACAGTACCAAAAGATATGTGAGATGCTGCCTATCTCAAGAAGGCAACGCCAGCATAGCGGAGAAATTTCTTATTTGATTGAATGAAGTCTTTGTGGGGTAAAGTACCACCTAGTGAGCGTCTTATAATGGGTTTCTATCAGTGTTGCGCACGGAATCGCCTTCTGCAACTTCGAAAGTGAGCAACTCAAGAGGTCGGGGTCGATCGTGATTCTTAGTTCTTTTTCCCAGGCAATTAAGTTGGAAGTTTTAGTGAGGGATGAATCTGAATTCACAATTTTATATATACTTTTGGTGGACCAGAAAGTGAGGGAGAGATTGTATTTAAATAGTTGCGCTATAGAGAGGGGAAGGAGGAAGTTTGGTTTTTTCTTGTCTATGTAACTGTTAATCTTTTCCCATGTTAAGAGTTCGTTTCCTTGTAGGTGGAAAGCTGATTGTAATTGGGTAAACGGGATTAGCTGATTGTTTCTATCAATGATGTCAGATATGAGGTTCACTCCTAAGCTTTTCCAAAGGTCTAAATTTACTTGCGGGATCAATACTTTTAAAGTTTCGATTGGAATCCATTCATGTGACAACAAAGAAGAGGTTTCCATTGCTTTGGTAGCTAGGAGCTTCCATGCCTGAATTGTCGCTTTAATTGTTAAATCCGATGGAAGCCTTTTTGCTTTTTCACATAGATGAGATAGAAGTAGGAGAGTGAGTTTGTGTTTAGGATGTTTGGATTCCTCTAAAGTAAGCCAGCTGGGTCTTAAAGTCTCGCTCCACCAGGTTCTGCTCATAGTAATTATGGTTGAGGTATAGTACGCCATGAGATTGGGAATTGCCAGGCCTCCATTTGTTCTGCTCTTCTCCAAGGTATTCCGAGCGACCCTCGGTTTCTTTTGCTCCCATATGAAGGAGGAGAGTTGGGACTGGAGTTTCTTAATCCACGTTTGTTTTATTGGAATTATAAGGGAGCGAAAAACATAAAGTATCTTTGGCAGTGTAAACATCCTGTAAGATTCGATCCTTCCAATCCAAGACAAATCAACCGTTGAGATATGTGTTAGATCCGACTGGATAGTTTTGATTAATGTCGTAAGGTTTTTGTCTATCAGGGTGGAGGTGTGACTAGTAATTTGGATGCCTAGATAGTCTAATTCCTTCTTATCCCAAGCAAGGTTATGCTCAGCCTTAATAGCGGACAATGTTTCGGGGTCAAGATTGAAGTGTAGGACTTGAGTCTTAGTGAGGTTAATTTTGTATGAAGAAATTGCTGCAAATTCTTCAATGGTCGAAAACAGACTTCTAAGAGAGTTAATAGGGTCCGATAAGGTGAGAATGACGTCATCCGCAAACAGACTGATTTTATACTCTTTAGTCCTGGTGTGAATACCTTTTATGAGATGATTCATCCTAATTTTTTCCGCAAGCGGTTCAATGTAGAGATCAAATAATGAGGGTGATAGGGGGCATCCCTGTCTAGTTCCATTTGATAGGGGGAAGGTATCTGAAAAGGTGTTGTTAGTTAAGATGCTAGCTGTTGGGTAAGAGTACAATGATTGGATTAAGTGGAGAATATTACCCCTAAAGCCGAATTTTTTCAATGATTCGAAGAGAAAGCCCCAATGGACTCTGTCGAACGCCTTTTCGGCGTCGACAGAGACCATAATTGCAGGGGTTTTATGACTTTCGATATGAGATAGTAAGTTGATGATTCTTCTGGTTGCATCTGCTGAACCTCTGTTTTTGATGAATCCTACTTGATCGCTGTGTATTAGTTTCGGGGTGATCTTCTGTATTCTGGTGTTAATGGTTTTGGAAATTATTTTAAGGTCTGAATTTAAAAGTGAGATGGGTCTAAAATTTGATACGTTCTCTGGGTCGCCTTTGTTTTTGGGTATCATGGTGATAATGGCCTGTAAGATTTCTTTAGGGGGTTGTGCTTTGGGGTCAGTGAAGGAATTTAGAAGTCTGGTTAAGTAGGATACTAATATTTCTTGATAAGTGGAGTAATATTCGTTTTGAAGGCCGTCAGGTCCAGGGGATTTAAGCTTTTTCAAAGACGTAATTGTGTCTAGAACTTCTCTTTCAGTGAATGGAGAGTTCAAGAATTTTTCGTCTTCTTCAGAGAGTGAGAGAAGATCTACTGAATCGAGAAAGGCGGTAATTTTGGAGTGGAGGGTAGTGGGGTCTGAGTGTGTTTGGTTCAGGTTGTAGAGGGACTTATAATATTCGGCAAAGGTGTCCGAAATCTCTTGTGGTAGTTTTTGTGGGATACCATTATTGTTTTTTACTTGAGAAATGTTAGTTTTAGTTCTGCAGTGTTTTATAAGTGTAGCGAAAAGTTTGGTGGGTTTGTTCGAGCAATTGTAAAATTTAGACTTGTTTAGACGAATCATTTTATCGTAATCAGAGATCAACAATGATTTAAGTTCAATTCTCAAGTTGAGAATTTCTTTTAGAGTAGATTCATTAGGGTGAGTTGCTACTGATAATTCCAGGTCTCTAATTTTTTGAATCAGGGTATCTGTTGCTAAGGTCAGGGACTTTCTGTATCTGGAGTTTAATTGTATTAGAAGACCTCTTATAACAGCTTTGTGAGCGGACCAAATGGTCGAGATTGAGGTGTCAGTGAGGTCGTTTTCATTAAAATAAAATTTTAGGGTTTGTTCAATTTCTGCTTTGTAGTGCGGTTGAGTAAAGAGAAAGGAGTTTGCTCTCCAAGTGTTTCTGTGGATTGGAGGGGATCCCTGTGATGTTACAAACAAGACTGGCGAGTGATCTGACCATGATCTGGGGAGGATATTGACCGATTTGATGCATCTAAGGGAGTAGATATCTGTAAGAATTAGATCAATGCGGGCTAGAGACTTATGGACGTTGGAGAAGTGGATGTATTCGATCGATGATGTGTTGAAACATCTAAAGGCGTCATATAGTTCTTCTTTTTTCAGTATTGGATCCAATTGGGTGTTCTGGTTTCTACTTTTGTTAGAAGAATCTAAGTTGCTGTTAGGAACAGAATTAAAATCTCCGAATATGTACAGGATGCCATCTTGCTTTTCTCTGATTAGACGTATGAGTTTTTTCAAGACCGAGATTTGGAGCGTAAACATTAACTAGTGTGTGGGTGATGTCATTCAATTGACACTTGAGGATGATGTATCTGCCTTCAGTGTCATTTATTACTTCTTTTAGTTCGAATTTTACAGTTTCCTTAATTAGTATGTCTACGCCTGCTTTTTTCTTTTTAATTGAGGAGAAAAAATTATGGGGAAAGTTCGGATTTGAAAATTTTGGCTGGTGTTCCGCACTAAACCTCGTTTCCTGTAGTCCAGCAATGTCTATGGCAAGTTTCTTTAGCTCCTTCCATACGTAAAAACGCTTTTGCGGCGAGTTGAGGCCATTTGTGTTTAATGATAGAAAATTGTGGGTCATAACTGTGTCGCAGAGTGTGGTTGGTCGGTTAGGTGAGGAATGACTCTACAGGGAGAAGTGAGGGGATGGGGGGGAATTGAGGGATTACAACAAAACCTTATCAACTGGACAAGGTTCTATTTCAAGAGAATTTATGATACGTCAACTGTGACGTATCAATAAGTAACCTTTGAGGAAGGGTCAAGAGACCGGTGTTGTCCTTCCTTGTGGCTAATGTTTTGGCCAATGGTGCCTAAATTTGACTGAGTGTTTTAGTCTATAGGGTTAGAGGTGGGATCATCCCAGGACTCCAATGTGGAGGTCTTTCAGGATCTTGAGTCCTTCTCCGGCGTCTTCGAGATTGTAGGTCTTATCTTTGAGTGTGACGATGACGTTGGATGATAGGTGGCTTCATCTGTATAAGATTTGGTTAGCTCGCAATGCGTCTGTGAGTGGTTTGAGTGTCTTTCTCTTTATTAAAGTCTCTTTTGATATGTCCAAAAAAACTTTAATGTCGTGGTAAGGAGGTGGCAGGGCTTTGTTCCTCTTAAGATATTCATTTATATGGTCTTTGGTGGGGAAAAAGGAGAATTTAGCTATGACATCTCTCGGGATATTGTCTGGGAGTCGGGTTGGTTTGGGTAATCTATGGGCTCTCTCTATCGAGTATTCAATGTCTTGTTTCCCTGGTATGGTCTTCTTAGCCAGGTTTCTAATAAAGGTGGCAAGTTCTTGGGGTTTAACTGTTTCAGGAATGCCTCTGAATTTTAAATTAACTCTTCGGTCTCTATCTTCCCTGTCTGCTAACTTCTCTTTTAGAAATTTGATTTCTTACTTCATTTTGGTGCAGTCATTCTTGACTAGTTTTGAATCTTTCCTGAGGTCGGAAATGGTTTGATCATGCTCGTCGACCCTTGAGACTATGGTGGCTACAGTTGTTTTCATTTCATCTAGATGCGTGTTCAAATTATCTTCCATTTTAAGTTGGAAAGCTGTAAAAAGATTGATCATGAAGTCCTTATCTAGGGGTTGCCCCTGAGCGTAGTTAATGAGTGGTTCTGTTTCTGTGTTGTCCGTTTTCAGTTTTTGCCTAGCCGGGCTTTTGATATTGGATTTTTAGTCTGTAGTCTGGCTAATTCTGGAAGAGGTCAGGAAGTCGGATTTAGAAGGAGTGCCCATCTCCTTCCGTTTGGAAGAATAGTAGCTGGTTTCATCCATTGGGAATTCTGTTGATTTCTCGGTGTAGTCTCCTTCTTTGCCTTTTGTGCTGGTGTAGGCGTTCTGTAAAGGTGTGGGGATTCTACTTTTTAGTGGAGATTTCTGTAGATCTCCTGCAGATTCGATCCCTTGTGGAGTTGAAGTAAGTTTGTTCTTCTTAGACATAATTCGGCTGGTCCTTGATTATTTCAATCAGGGGAGTCTAGAGGAAGTCAGAGGTATGGGTGCTGCTATAGTAGTCTAGTAGTGGAGGAAATGTAGACAGTATGCAGTACGAGGCAGTGTCAGGTGAAGAGTCATGTCAGGTCTTGTGGGGTTGGGAGGCAGACTTAGATAAGTGATGGAGTCAGAATATATAAGTGTACATTTAGTTCTATGTCAGTTTGAAGTAAGAGTCTGCAGGTAGTCCCTGAAAGATTTCCAGAGCCACTCGCAGGAGTGAATCTGGAGCAATATGTACGTATACAAGAACTTGCGCGTCTCTTACTTGTTACTACTAGTCACTTAATTATCACAGAAGTAAAAATATCTAAATATACATGCAATATATTTATCCCCTTGGGAAAATAGCGGGCTAAAGGGGCAAGGTGGTCCCAGATCAATATAAAGAGGTAACAAGTTGCTGATTAATACGTGCTGAAAATTAGTAGAATCGTGCTCCTCAATTCATATATTCTCCTGAGTTATCAGTACCAGTCTTAGGGCAGACCATATGTCACGTGGGTTACTAATGCAGTTAAGGTAATAGATTAAACAAGCAGGTATAATATTGGCAAACTATGCACGCTGCAAACAATGAGTATCTGGTGTCTATATAGTAAGTGTAGCCAAAGTCATGTATTCAGATCAGTAATAGGGTTCAAAGAATTGGTTGTGTATCAATGCTGCATGCATCTGCCAGGTCCTCAGAGAGGCTGGTTGAAGCCTAGTTCAAGTATTAGCTGAGGTGAGAGAGATACAGGCAGATGCTAGCTGTAAAGTTACGTCTGTAATAAGTGCACAAGATGTGTTGTGGAAAAGTTTCTGGGTCGCTTGTGGAGCCTTGTGAAGCTTGTAAACGTGGGGGCATCCAGGGGTGGGCACCCGCTTGCTTGTAGGGCTCTGTCCTCTTCTTTGAGTCTAGATCCTGTCCTTGCGAAGGTCGGGTGAGGTGCAGCCTTGTCTTGATCCTCCTCCTCACTTCTCTCGCTGCTGGAACAGGTCTGTGACGCTAGATGGCGCTGGAGAGCTGTGGATGAGCCTGTGTGATATGCCAGGACTTGCTCTGTTCCAGGTCCGAGGGAGTAGAGAAAAACAAACAAAAAAAAAAACAAGTTCCTCCAGTCTTCTCAACTCCCGGTCTCCTCTGAAATGCGGTTTCAAGATAAGATTACAGCTGCAGGGCTGGATGCAAATCCCTCTCCAAATTCAGGGAGAGAGAGGTGTGAGGAGCAGGAGAGTCTGTGTTTGTAATGACGGTTCCCTTTGTTCCTTGTCCTTTGATTGCCAGCAGCAGGGAACCTCTGGTTAGGTCCTGCTTGCCCAGTGGAGGGTTAAAGCCTTCAGTGGGCACCTCAGAGGTTCGTGGGTGAGGACGGGGATGAGTCCTTGGGTGCTGGTGTCCTGTTTCTCCTCATCAGCAAGATGGCACCTGAGGTAAACAGGGATCTGGCCCAGAGTTCAGAGAGGTCCTATGTGCAAACCTCTTACCGTGGCTTCATATAACTTGGTCTGGGTGGTCTCTGGGGTGTAAATGTTCAGTCAGCGTAGCTTGGGTGGGAAATTCTATCTATAACAGACCGAAAATCCCCATCGCTTTGTGTCAGGCACCAGAGATCTGTAGAGACACGTCTATTCCATAGAGCTGCAGGCCACGCCTCCTAGTGTCGGAATACACTTTTCTTTCCTAGGGGTTAATGATGAGCGAGTAGCAAAATATTCATAATCATTATACTCGTAACAAATACTTTATAATACTCGTGTACTTGTCCGAATAGCGAGTCCAATATTAGCCAATTAGTGCTTGGCTCCGGCCTCACACATCCGGCCATAAAACGAGTATTTCTAGGGCAGGGCGAAGGGGTTGGATTTTTTGCATTCAACCTGCTCTCACTGGGGTGTTGGCTCCCTTTGTACTGAAGGTAGCTGGTGTCGGGCCCCTCGGGACGGGGGTACTCGGTACCGGACCGGACGGTGGCGGGGAAGTCACGGGTGGCTTGGTCCGGACCGTGTCCCGGGCTCGGCAATAAAAGGGGGATTATTTACAGGGGAAATGTCAGTCATGACGCCACCCACTATATGCGGCCAGTAAGGGGGCCGCCACTGCTGCAGAACCTCCGGGGATGATGTAGTGGCAGCATAGATGGTATAGTTCCCGTGGGTAGAACTGTATTCCCCGGGGCAGTGATGGTATAGTCTATAAGGGGTATAGATGGTGGAGACGGGGTTAAAGGACACACACTCACGTTTGGTAGACACTGGTGCAATTCTCCTTCTCTCCTGAGGCTGCAGAGCTGACAGGCTTGTAGCAGGGGGAAGCTCTCTGTGCTGAATGTAAGGCAAAGGTCGCAATCAATACACAGACTCACAGTTTTGCTGTTTTCCAAAGCTTTACTGCTGATGTTATTGCAGATTATAGTCCACGGAGTCTGTAATGGGGCTGAGCTCTCTTCCCACCCTGTCCGGGGTCGTCAGCTTCCTCGTGCTGCACTGTGTGTGTGTCCTGGCTGCTGCTATTAGCTGAGCTGCTGGGACTTCTCACGTCTCTCTCTCTGTGTTCTGCTGGTACCACTTGGCTAGGCAACTTGAGTCTTCTGTGCTGTGCTGACCCCTCCGTGTTGCTTTGCACTGGTACTAGGGGCATCTAGAAATCCCACTGTTCCTGGATTCACTGTGCTGTGGGTGCCAGACACAGTACCGGATCCGGTGTCCGTTCTGTGCGTTCTTCTGGGGCGAGTGAAGGTGTCACTCCAGCTCCCAGACGTGTTCCTCAGTCTGTAGTTCTCCTGTTCCTCTGACCCTCACTAGGTCTGCACTAAGTTCTGCACTAACTTGTGCTCTTCACAGCACTACACTAGTCTCCTGAGCTGTTCTGAGCTCTCCCTCATGAGCAAGAGTATTTAAGGGAGCAGGTGGTGCTCCCCCTCCTGGCCCAGAGGTGCTAGTGTTTGTCAGTGTGTAGTGGGGAGAGAACCCATGTGATGTTATTGTGGCACATTAACCCATGCGGTGCCACATTCCCCCTTAGTTAAATACAGTACTCCGGGACTGTGGAAAAACAAGTAAACAATAATTAAACACAATTAAGATTTACATAGACTTAAAAGGGAAAAAGTAAAAAAATCACTAGAATGTGAAAAAGAGTCCAAAAAGTTCAAAAAGCAGTCTTTCCGGAGGTTTAGTCTATTGCCTCCGGGCTGATGAATATATACAAGAGAGTTCTTACCACAACCAGTCCGTGGTATATATGGTCCATAAGTAAATAAGAAAAGTTCAAAGTTCATACAGGATAGTCTCTGTAGGTACTGGGCTTTTTAACGTTGCATTAACTATATACATTCGTCCATGGGCGTTTCTGCTTAGGAGGCCTGAATTCGCTACACCACCCCCAGGCACTTTCTTTCCCTAACTTAATATACATGGGGTCAATCCAGTTCCTCCACCCTCTTGGACACAGTCTACCGGGTTCAATTTACTTTACTTTACATTTAAACAAACATATTTACATTACACATTTAATTCTGCATTTTACTCTTTGTACCTAGCTGGTAACTGACCTTGGGTACTACGCTCTGATCTGCGCAATGTTGGTGGAGTTAATCTGATAGTGTGAGTGGACGTGTATTTGGGGTGTTTGGTGTTATGGCAGATGGAGGTCTGACTGCAGGACTGGCAAGTTCACTAGGATCAGGAATTTGTTCTTCCTCTTCAGATTCTACTTCCAGTTCTTCAAGTCTTGGGTCTTCTTCTGGTAACACGGGTTCTAGTAACACAGGTTCTGGTAACACAGGTTCTGGTAACACGGATTCTGGTTTTGGGTCCACCATTGAAGGGAATGCAATCATGGGTACGACAACTGCTCCATGGTAATTTGGCCATGTTTTAGGGAAATCTCCTAGTACCGTGTGGAATACTTCTTCTTTTTCTTTCTCTTGAATAGGTTGGACCTGTACGGGTTCTATGACTTCAGGTGTCTTCAGTGTTTCAGGACACAATTTAAGTTGATCACGAGATACGACTTGTGAAGTTCCTCCTTCATCTTTGCTTATCAAACAGGTTTTAACATTGTCTAGGTGAGATGGTAAGACTGTGTATGGGACGGTTTCCCACTGATTATCCAGTTTGTTTGAGCGTCTCTTTCTCTTGAGAACTTGATCACCTTCTTGTAATGGCATTGCTTGAGCATGTTTGTTAAAAGTCTTCTCTTGTCTTGCTCTTGCTTGCTGTAAGTTTCTCTCTACACATTCTTGCACTTGTTCATACTGTTTCTGACGAATGGTATCCCAATCTGTTTCTTCTACTTCTGTATCTGGTTTTTCAATTCCCATTTCTAGATCAATTGGTAGCTTACCGGGTCTTGAACGCATAAGGTATGCGGGAGTGCAGTTTGTAGAACTCACGGGGACATGGTTGTATAAGTCTACTAAATCAGGTAATTTATCTGGCCACTGGTTTCTTTCTGACTCTGGTAAGGTCTTTAACAGTTCAATTACGATATGATTCATCTTCTCTCATAAACCATTTGTTTGGGGATGATACGTTGTTGCGTGGATTTTCTTACAACCGTACATATTGCAGAATTCCTTGAATAATTCTGATTCAAAAGCTGGACCTTGGTCTGCAAGGACTTGTTCTGGGTAACCATGCGGTCTACAGAAATGCGTCTGGAATGCTTTTGCGGCCATCTTTGCTGTCAAGTCTTTGACTGGTACCACCACTAAGAAGCGTGAGTAATGGTCCATGATGGTTAAGGCATAGACATAGCCTGACCGGCTTGGTGACAACTTGACATGGTCTAACGCGACTAGCTCAAGTGGCTGCTTGGTTACTATGGGCTGGAGTGGAGCTTTCTGTGGATCTTTCCTTCTGAGGTTGCATGCGGCACATCTTCTGCACCATAATTCAATGGATCTTCTCATGCCAATCCAATAGAATCTTTCTCTCAGGATTGCTTCCAACTTCTTCCAACCGAAATGACCTGCACTGTCATGGTACGCTCTTAAGACCATTTGGATGTCTTGCTTGGGCACGATTATCTGCCAGACCAGTTCATGTGTCTTGGGATTGGTGAACCTTCTGCAGAGCTTCCCTTGATTCAGGAACAACTTGCCTCTTTCCTTCCAGAGCTGTATAGTCTCAGCTGGGGCATTCTGATCCGTGTATGCACCTTGTCATGTAAGCAGTTCTTTCACTAGCTTCACAACTGGATCAGTATCTTGGGTTTCGGCCCATCCGTAGTGTCTTAACGGGTTGAGGTTTACTTCCTGCTCTCTTTGATAGATGCCGGGTTGATAATCTTCTACCTTTGAACGATGAAAGGCCGGTAGTTCAATCTCTTCCAACTCTTCCGGTTCCTCTTCCACGTCTCTCAGGTGTGGCATCCGGGATAAGGCATCTGCGTTCCCATTCTTGCGGCCTGCCCGATATTTGATGACAAAGTTGTAGTTAGATAGCCGGGCTATCCATCGCTGCTCCAGAGCTCCTAATTTTGCTGTATCCAGGTGAGTCAACGGGTTGTTATCCGTGTAGATGGTGAATTCTGCACCTGCCAAGTAATGTTTAAAGCGTTCCATTACAGCCCAAACTACTGCCAGTAGTTCTAACTTGAAGGAGCTGTAATTCTCGGGATTTCTTTCTGTAGGCCGGAGCTTCCTGCTTGCAAAGGCAATAACTCTCTCTTTGCCTCCTTGCTTCTGTGACAATACTGCTCCCAGTCCCACGTTGCTGGCATCCGTGTATAGAATGAAGGGTTAATGGTAATCAGGGTATGCCAGAATCTCTTCTCCCGTCAGTGCACTTTTCAGCTTGTTGAAGGAATCTTCCTTCTCTCCAGTCCACTGGAACGGAGGATTACGGGATGACTTTCTTGACTGTCCTACCAGGATGTCTTGCAGGGGAGCCGCTAGCTTCGTGAATCCTCTGATAAATCTTCTATAGTAGCCTACCAGGCCCAGGAATTGCCTCACTTCTTTCACGTTCGTAGGTCTTGGCCAATCCCTTATCACAGTGACTTTATCAGGATCCGGTGCTACTCCCTCTGAACTCACGACGTGTCCCAGGTACTGTACCTTTCGTTTTAGAAGGTGACTCTTGGATGGCTTGATCTTCATGTCATATTTCGATAAAGCTTCGAACACTTCTGCCAGTTCTTGTAGATGTTGCTCATACGTCTTCGAGTAGACTATGACGTCATCTAGGTACAGGAGGACAGTTTCAAAGTTCTTGTGTCCGAGGCAGCTCTCCATCAGATGTTGGAAGGTCCCGGGTGCGTTGCAGAGTCCGAACGGCATACAATTAAACTCACAGAGGCCCATCGGCGTGGTAAACGCTGTCTTCTCCTTGTCGGCCTCGGCCACAGGAACCTGCCAGTATCCACTAGTCAGATCAAGGGTGGAAAAGTAGTTAGCAGATTTTAATGCAGCTAATGACTCCTCAATCCTAGGTAATGAGTATGCGTCCTTATGTGTGATGCGATTAATCTGCCGGTAATCTACGCACATTCTCATGGTCCCATCCTTCTTTTTAACTAACACTAGAGGTGCTGCCCAGGGGCTACAACTGTCTCTTATTACCCCTGCAGATTTCATTTCTCAGAGCATGTCCTTGGTGGTTTGGTAGTGAGCTGGTGGTAATGGTCTATACCTCTCTTTTATAGGTTGATGGTTACCTGTGGGTATAGTGTGCTCTACCCCTTTAATTTGCTCAAAGTCTAACGGGTGTTTACTGAATATTTGTTCATATTCCTTCACTACCGGTATACTCCATGCTTGTGACGGGGATGTGTAGAACTGGTACCTACATGCAACTTTTGGCACCAATCCTCCAGCTTCTCTCCTGAGCCATTGTCATCCGCCTGACTTGACGGGTTCAAGGGCTCGGTGGCTGTGATGCTATTGTTATCAACCGTGTACAACTTAGCCATGGTAGCATACTTTGGTAACGTGATCTCATCATCTCCGCAGTTTAATAGGCGTAATGGCACTCTTCCCCTGTGTACGTCAACTACTCCTCTAGCAGTGAGTATGGTCGGTCTACTGTCTGAGTACACGGGTTCTATCAGGGCCTGATAGTCTTGCCCTTTAAAGCCTATTGTGGCTCTACACTATACCAATATTTCAGTTTTGGGAGGAATTACAATGGGTATTGGATCACTTACTCGTACACTGCCGATCTCACCTCCGGAGATTTCTACCTGCTGCTTCAACATCAGAGCTTTGATCTCTTTGTGCAGAAGCCTCTGTTGTCCAGTTCCGGCAGTCTCGGCGATTTGCTGCAAAACACTTAACACATCGGAAAAACATTTCTCAATGACATTCATTCCTATCAGCATCACGGGTCACGGTCTCGCCAGTTAACATCTATGATTATAATACCCTGGTTCTGCAATTCTACCTTCCCAACCTGAATATTCATCTCTCTCAATCCAACCTTTGGTATTACCTGTCCATTACTAGCCCATACATCAAAGTTAGAGTCATCTGGCGCACTAGTAATGTCTGAATCAGCCCAGTACTTTTATATAGAACATGTGGGATGGATGTTATTTGGGATTTGGTATCCAGCAGGGCACTGAAGGGGATGCCATCCAACACAATAGGGATCACCGGCTTTCCTCCCACGAATTTGTCATACCAGGCTGAGGGGCCTTGAGTGTTCATTCCTGGGGAGCGGCCCGCCTGCCCAGGGAATCGTCGTTTAAAGGACACTCACGAGCAAGATGGCCGGATTTCTGGCAACGGGGGCAAATGGGCTGTCCATCTGGTTGGTAGCGATCGCTGAGTCATCCTCTTGCTGCTGGGTATCTTCTGGGCCTCATCCACGGAACATCCTCTCTGCTGGTCGCCAACTCGATCTTGGGTGCAGGTTTTGACTCTCGCAGTTCCTTGATGACCTTGGCCATGGAGATCACGGTGTCTGTCAGGGCATCTAACTTTTGATTGAGGGCTGCATTGGAGATATATTCCGCGGCCTCAGCAGCAGTCGCTGACATGGCAGATGTCGCTGGCGCTGCCGGCTGCTGAGGTGCTGCTGCAGTGTCAAGCACAGGTGTTAATTCCCGTGGCTCTTCCAGCTGCTGCAGACGGATAGCTCTATCTTTCAGCTCAGTAAATGTCATGTCAGGGTTCTGCAGCAGTATCATGCTTAACTGTCCTCGATGGGAAGGGGAATGGAGGCCCTCTATAAATTGGTCAAGTAGCATTTTATCAGCTCCCGGGGCTAAAGAAGGTTCTGCCAGCTTAAGGACTTTGAGTGCTTCCTGCAGGTTCAAGGCAAAGTCTCTGGCACTCTGTTTAGGTTTCTGGTGGCATGCAAAGAACCTCATCTTAGCCCGGGTATCAACAGCAGATTCAAACGTTGCTTTCAGTCTGGCTACTAGATGCTCTACAGTGTCCTTATCCGTGTCCAGCCAGGACGCAACCTCACGCCGTGCATTGCCCGGTAATTTTCCCATTATCATTCCTACACGCTGGGCTTCAGTGAGGGGATACATCACATAATACTCTTTAATCTTTTGCATAAAGTCAGTTAAGGTATTAGGCTCACCGGAGTATTGGGGCAGCCACATTGCCCCTGGAGTATACGGCATCAGGAATGGCATTATGGATGCTGTTCCTTGCGCCGCTGCACCGCCGGGTACTATCGCTGGGTTCGGCGCTGCAGCTCCACCGGCTGCTCCGTCGCCACCTTGCGCATCGGGCTGCGACATCTTCGGCCCCCTTAGTTAATATCTGCCCTCCGTCTTCCGTTTCCGTCCGGATGTTTATGGGAGGTCCCGGGGTGCAACAGGGATCTTCTTCCCCGCCGGATGTCGTCAGCACCAAGGGAGGAGGCTGGGTTCGCGCCAATGCAAGGTACCGCCCCCTTTCTTTCCCGCGCGCTCCAAAATGGGGGATTTTCAAAAATACAGTTCAGATGGCGCACAGGGTCCAATTCTTTTGGACCGGGTAGATCCTGTTCGTGACGCCAGGTTGTCGGGCCCCTCGGGACGGGGGTACTCGGTACCGGACCGGATGGTGTCGGGGAAGTCACGGGTGGCTTGGTCCGGACCGTGTCCCGGGCTCGGCAATAAAAGGGGGATTATTTACAGGGGAATTGTCAGTCGTGACGCCACCCACTATATGCGGCCAGTAAGGGGGCCGCCGCTGCTGCAGAACCTCCGGGGATGATGTAGTGGCAGCATAGATGGTATAGTTCCCGTGGGTAGAACTGTATTCCCCGGGGCAGTGATGGTATAGTCTATAAGGGGTATAGATGGTGGAGACGGGGTTAAAGGACACACACTCACGTTTGGTAGACACTGGTGCAATTCTCCTTCTCTCCTGAGGCTGCAGTGCTGACAGGCTTGTAGCAGGGGGAAGCTCTCTGTGCTGAATGTAAGGCAAAGGTCGCAATCAATACACAGACTCACAGTTTTGCTGTTTTCCAAAGCTTTACTGCTGATGTTATTGCAGATTATAGTCCACGGAGTCTGTAATGGGGCTGAGCTCTCTTCCCACCCTGTCCGGGGTCGTCAGCTTCCTTGTGCTGCACTATGTGTGTGTCCTGGCTGCTGCTATTAGCTGAGCTGCTGGGACTTCTCACGTCTCTCTCTCTCTGTGTTCTGCTGGTACCACTTGGCTAGGCAACTTGAGTCTTCTGTGCTGTGCTGACCCCTCCGTGTTGCTTTGCACTGGTACTAGGGGCATCTAGAAATCCACTGTTCCTGGATTCACTGTGCTGTGGGTGCCAGACACAGTACCGGATCCGGTGTCCGTTCTGTGCGTTCTTCTGGGGCGAGTGAAGGTATCACTACAGCTCCCAGACGTGTTCCTCAGTCTGTAGTTCTCCTGTTCCTCTGACCCTCACTAGGTCTGCACTAAGTTCTGCACTAACTCGTGCTCTTCACAGCACTACACCGTGCTGCACGGTCTCCTGAGCTGTTCTGACCTCTCCCTCATGAGCAAGAGTATTTAAGGGAGCAGGTGGTGCTCCCCCTCCTGGCCCAGAGGTGCTAGTGTTTGTCAGTGTGTAGTGGGGAGAGAACCCATGGGATGTTATTGTGGCTCATTAACCCATGGGGTGCCACACTGGCAATTTATGTCAGATCATTCACGATCTACATATCACTTAAGGTAGTGAGTGCAGACATTGTTTGCAACTCACTGGTTGCAGTGAAATCATGGACACATTGTTCCATTTTGTTGCCGTGTATAAAATGGAGTAATGTGTCCATGATTTCACTGCTACCAGTGAGTTACAAGCAATGTCTGCACAGATATCTCTGTGTGTAACGGTACCTTAACGAGCACCAGTGTTACTCGCCGATTACCGAGTATCGAAAATAATGCACTATCCGTGCGAGAAGCGAATAGTAATGGCTACACTCACGCATCGCTACTTGGGGTATTAAAGGTGGAATGAGTGCTGTGTTGGAAAGACAGTCTTTTTTGATATAAAGTAGATACAAAAATGACTGTGGCACTGAATCCTGTCACTGAGCGCAGGTGCACACCAAATACAATACTTACAATAGTAGCAAAAAGTGGCACTCTGCTATGACAATTAAGACATAGAAATATTTCATAAGCAATAATTGCTGCACTTAGCTTTATAAAAATGGCCATATTGATAAACCACCCAGTTGCCGCATTGAGGTGTGTCTGCTTGACTAGCTCCCTATACTCAATTTTCAGCCTCTATCTGAGTTAAAAACCTCCTGTTTTTATGGGAAAATTGGAAAAAAAAGGAATAACTGATAACAGAGAAAACTAGCTCAAACGGGCCCAGGGTGAGGAAGGTGCACAACTGTGGGTGTAAACCCATACTAACATACAAAAATGACTGCGGTACTCAATCCTGTCACTGAGCGCAGATGCATACTAAATACTTGCAATAGTAGAAAAAGCGACACTCTGCTATGACAATTAGGACATAGGAATATTGCGGCCCTTAGCTTTAGAAATATGGCCATATCGATAAACCACCCAGTCACCGCGTTGAGGCGTATCTGCTTGTCCCTGTACTCAATTTTTAGCCTCTATCTGAGTTAAAAAAAACTTTTCTTTTTATGGGCAAATTTGAAAAAAAAGGAATAACTAATAACAGAGAGTTTGGCGCCCCGCAACGAGTGCGTCACAAGAGGGTATTGCAGCCATAAATCCAGCCGCAATATTCTCTGACACAGCAGTGATGTAGTTAACTTTGAAATCCAACCCTGCATGCATCACCTAGAACAGAGGGCCAATCCTAGGTCCTGGTGGGTGGAGTGTTAGGGAAGTGTTAGGAGAACAGACCCTGAGTCTAGTCAGTTAGAGAAGGGATCTAGAACTTGACCTGAGCAGTCTAGAACTTGGAGAGGAGCGGGGGCTCCGCACCCCGTGCAGCCCTCGGGCCGTCACCGGTCGGGTGTCAGCACCTGAGGCCTTAACAACCGGGAATGGGCATCATCACACGGGTTCCTAAAAACTCCCGTGCCCACAAACCACAGCCGGTTCACTGGTACCAAAGCTGGCAGCAGTTCACCTCTGCTACGCGAACCAGAAGGGTGGAGGAGCAGCTTCACAGGAGCACCCCACCACCAGCCAACTTCCAGTCGTCTAACCAGCGGTGTACCCACTGAGGGATCCAAGGCTCCCCAAAACATCCAGAACGTACATCATGGATAGGGCATTGAAGCAGCCTCCCCGTACCCGACCTGGTATTCCTGGGCGACACTGGCAACTACTTAGTTAGAATGGAGGAACACTACGGATCTCTGAGGGACACTATCACTGCTGAGTCCACCCGGTCTACTACCCGTAAACTGTATACCATGTACTGCCTGCTGGTTACAGTAAAGACCCGTTGCAGAGACTTTCTGTGTCCGTGTTTCCTTATGAACTGTCCGTCCGCACTACAAGGTAACCGCAGCTGCCGCACAACATCTTGAGCAGCTCCAGCCTCCGGGGATCACCGCTCAGCCTGTGGGGAGCGTTCCTTCTTGCTGCTGTCCATCCCCCGGAGGTTCCGCAGCGTCGGTAGCCCTTACCGAAACTACTCATAGGTGGCGTCACGAATAAATTAAAACCCCTTTAATCTGTTCCACCAAGACGTCTTCAACCCATTTGATCTGCACTACACCGGGCCCCACTACCGGCAGGCACAGTCCACCCGTGACAAGGAGGAAGGAAGCATCGCCTGTCTAAACCGGAGTCCCGGCCACGGGGAGTCAAGAGCACTAGCTCAAACAAGCTTTTTAACTCAGATAGAGGCTGAGAATTGAGTATAGGGACCCAGTCAAGCAGACACGCCTATGTAAACGAGTATCCTAAGGCCCTGGAGGGGCGTGTCACTAACAGTTTTATTTTTATTAAGTTTTGGTTGTGGAAAAGAATTGTAATACTGCAAAAAACATGCAATAGGATGCACACCATTTCAAAATGTGATTATAGCTAGAATAATGTATGTATCAACTCTCTCAACTAAATAAAATCTAGCTAAGATGAAACTAACAGAATTGCTTTTAATTAAATGTACAGTTTGAGATAATTAAAGGTAGGGATCATTGGAACGGATGAGACAAGATAAAATTAGAGTTTTCGGTGCTAGTAGATAAAATGTTTAATGTATGCTTCAAAACTAACATTGGATTTCTCTCACTGTAGGAATGGAGAGCTGATTGCAACAATTTCACATCTGCCTTAATAGCTTTCTATAAAAAGCTTACAACACAGGTTTCTTTGCACTTACTTTATAGCAAATATCTATTAGATAAAAGGCTGTGGACACTTCTGAAACCAATAGTTTGTGTTACCCCATCTGACCCTTTCTTTTATTCCATTATAAAGTAAAATCTATTTCAGCATTTTCTTAACAGTAAATAGTTTGTAAATATGCATCAAAGTCCAATAGGATTTTAACTGAGGTCAGCTTAAAATTTGTATACTGTCTATTAAATATGAGCATCTATTAGGCTGCCTTCAGATTTGCAGATGCCTCCTCAGCGTTTTGCGGAGGCATCTACAAGCTTCTGTATGCAGACCGCAGCCACTATGTTTATAATGGAGCGCACGGCGGTCTGCAGATGCTTGCAGACCGCCGTGTGCTCCCATTGCCCGCCACGAGTGATCTGTGCGCAGGCGGATGCCTGCGCACAAATCACACACTCTCGCCCACACCAGGGACGCAACATGTCGCGTCCCTGGTGCGGACGAGACTGTGTGATCTGTGTGCAGGCATCCGCCTGCGCACAGATCACTCATGGCGGGCAATGGGAGCGCACGGCGGTCTGTAAGCATCTGCAGACCACCGTGTGCTCCATTATAAACATAGGGCTGCGGTCTGCATGCAGATGCTTGCAGATGCCTCCGCAAAACGCTGCGGAGGCATCTGCAAATCTGAAGGCAGCCTTAAAGCAGTGTCTCTCAACTCCAGTCTTCAGGACCAGTGGCGGATTATAATGAGGACTATATGGGCAACCGCCCCGGGCCCAGGCCTCTGGGAGGGCCCATGGTAAACTGCCCCCATTATCCGCACAATGCAGCAGCGAGCAAGCACCGCGGCACTGAGTTTAAGCATACGGTAGCTGAGGCCGTGGCTGCCCCGTCCCTCCTGTTTCCTGTGCAGGTGCAGGAGGACGTAGCAGAAAGACCGCGGGTGCCTGCTGGAGCCTGGAGGAGACGTACGGCACCACCTCTCAGCCTGCCGGAGAGGAGCTCAGTCTGCTCTCCTCCCACTGTCATCACCTGCTTCACTCCTTCCTGGGCCTGGCTGAATACAATCATCTACAGCACAGAGGAGGAAGGTGCCTGTGTGTATAGTGTGTGTAATGTGTGCTGGGTGCATAGTGTTTGCAGTGAGTGTGTTGTGTGTATAGTGTGTGTGCTGTGTATAGTGTGTGCAGTGAGTTTGTGCAGTGAGTATAGTGTGTGCTGTGACAATGTATAATGTGTGCTATGTGTGTTATGTGTATACAGTGTGCTGCGTGTATAGTGTTTGCAGTGTGTGTTGAGTGTATAGTGTGTGCAGTAGGTGTAGTGTGTGCAGTGAGTGTGTGCTGTGTGTATAGTGTGTACAGTGAGTGTGTGCTGTGTGTATAGTGTGTGCTGTGTATAGTGTGTACAGTGAGTGTGTGCTGTGTGTATAGTGTGGGCAGTGTGTTGTTTGTATAGTGTGTGCTGTGTGTATAGTATGTGCTGTGTATAGTGTGTACAGTGAGTGTGTGCTGTGTGTATAGTGTGGGCAGTGTGTTGTTTGTATAGTGTGTGCTGTGTGTATAGTATGTGCTGTGTATAGTGTGTGCAGTGAGTGTGTATAGTGTGTGCAGTGAGTGTGTGCTGTGTGTTGTTTGTATAGTGTGTGCTGTGTATAGTGTGTACAGTGAGTGTGTGCTGTGTGTATAGTGTGTGCTGTGTATAGTGTGTACAGTGAGTGTGTGCTGTGTGTATAGTGTGGGCAGTGTGTTGTTTGTATAGTGTGTGCTGTGTGTATAGTATGTGCTGTGTATAGTGTGTACAGTGAGTGTGTGCTGTGTGTATAGTGTCGGCAGTGTGTTGTTTGTATAGTGTGTGCTGTGTGTATAGTATGTGCTGTGTATAGGTGTGTGCAGTGAGTGTGTGCTGTGTGTTGTTTGTATAGTGTGTGCTGTGTGTACAGTGAGTGTGTGCTGTGTGTATAGTGTGTGCAGTGAGTGTGTGCTGTGTGTTGTTTGTATAGTGTGTGCTGTGTGTATAGTGTGTGATGTGTGTATAGTGTGTGTTGTGTGTATAGGGTGTGCAGTGTGTACTGTTGCTGTGTGTATAGTGTGTGCAGTGAGTGTGTGTGGTGTGTGTATAGTGTGGGCAGTGTGTGTTGTTTGTATAGTGTGTGCAGATAGTGTGTGCTGTGTGTATAGTATGTGCTGTGTATAGTGTGTGCTGTGTGTTGTTTGTATAGTGTGTGCTGTGTATAGTGTGTGCAGTGAGTGTGTGCTGTGTGTTTGTATAGTGTGTGTGCAGTGAATGTGTGCTGTGTGTTTGTATAGTGTGTGCTGTGTGTATAGTGTGTGCAATGAGTGTGTGCTGTGTGTTGTTTGTATAGTGTGTGCTGAGTGTATAGTGTGTGCAGTGAGTGTGTATAGTGTGTGCTGTGGGTTGTTTGTATAGTGTGTTGTGTGTATAGTATGTGCTGTGTATAGTGTGTGCAATGAGTGTGTGCTGTGTGTTTGTATAGTGTGTGCTGAGTGTATAGTGTGTGCTGTGTGTTTGTATAGTGTGTGCTGTGTGTACAGTGTGTGCTGTGTGTATAGTGTGTGCAATGAGTGTGTGATGTGTGTTTGTATAGTGTGTGCTGAGTGTATAGTGTGTGCAGTGTGTGCTGTGTGTTTGTATAGTGTGTGCTGTGTGTATAGTGTGTGCAGTGTGTGCTGTGTGTTTGTATAGTGTGTGCTGTGTGTATAGTGTGTGCAATGAGTGTGTGCTGTGTTGTTTGTATAGTGTGTGCTGAGTGTATAGTGTGTGCTGTGTGTTGTTTGTATAGTGTGCTGAGTGTATAGTGTGTGCTGTGTGTTGTTTGTATAGTGTGTGCTGAGTGTATAGTGTGTGCGTGTGTGCTGTGTGTATGTATAGTGTGTGCTGTGTGTATAGTGTGTGCTGTGTGTATAGTGTGTGCAGTGTGTGCATAGTGTGTGCTGTGTGTATAGTGTGTGCTGAGTGTGCTGTGTGTATAGTGTGTACTGTGTGTACAGTGTGTGGTGCAGTGAGTGTTAATCCTGTTGCTGTGCTGCTGGGGTAAAAGACAAATAGAGCATTTGTATTAATGTGGGGTCACTTGGTCAGGGTATGGGAGACAGTGGAGGACTCTCTACATGGTGAAAATGATCATAAATGCTGTTGCTGCACACACTGCCCCTCCATCTTGGATAGTCACATATGAAATGCCCCTGTATGCTGCGTGTGCCCCTTTAGGCCGGCTTCATACTGCTGCACGATCCGTTCCGGGGCTGTCCGGGAGGACCCTGACAGCCGTGGACAGGATCAGCACACAGGACTGGGGGGCTATTATGCTCTCCGGGCCGGTATGCAGCGCACGCAGCTGCAGCCGCTGACAGGTCACGACCACGGGCGCCGCGGTCCTGACTTATCAGCAGCGGGAACTGCGTGCGCTGCATACCGGACCGGAGAGCATAATAGCCCCCCAGTCCTGTGTGCTGATCCTGTCCACGGCTGTCAGGGTCATCCTGGACAGCCTCGGACCGGAGCGTGCCACAGTGTGAAGCCGGCCTTAGCTGGATAATTTGCTTGAATCATGTATTTGTATGTAATGGAGCACAGCATGCACAGCTATTTCACAAGTGACTATCCAAGAAGGAGGGGCAGTGGGGCACAGTGTACAGCAGAATTTATACTGGCCATGTAGTTTCAGTCCACACCTAATTTTATCCACAACTGTAAAGCTTTGTGCCCACAGTGTGTACTCCATTTAGGAGATACATTTATGGTGCATTTTTTGCAGCTGAAATGGATGCTTTTTTTTGAGCAAAAAAGTATCACATTCACATCATCTGTTTGTGTTACTTTTTGCTGCACACGCTGAGTATTTGGTGAGTTTTTACCTCAGTATATGTAAGGCCTCGTGCACACGCTTAGTATTTGGTGAGTTTTTACCTCAGTATCTGTAAGGCCTCGTGCACACGCTGAGTATTTGGTGAGTTGTTACCTCAGTATATGTAAGGCCTCGTGCACACGCTGAGTATTTGGTGAGTTGTTACCTCAGTATATGTAAGGCCTCGTGCACATGCTGAGTATTTGGTGAGTTTTTACCTCAGTATCTGTAAGGCCTAGTGCACACGCTGAGTATTTGGTGAGTTTTTTCCTCAGTATATGTAAGGTCTTGTGCACATGCTGAGTATTTGGTGAGTTTTTACCTCAGTATGTGTAAGGCCTCATGCACACGCTGAGTATTTGGTGAGTTTTTAACCTCAGTATCTGTAAGGCTTCGTGCACACGCTGAGTATTTGGTGAGTTGTTACCTCAGTATATGTAAGGCCTCGTGCACACGCTGAGTATTTGGTGAGTTGTTACCTCAGTATATGTAAGGCCTCGTGCACACGCCGAGTATTTGATGAGTTTTTACCTCCGTATATGTAAGGCCTCGTGCACATGCTGAGTATTTGGTGAGTTTTTACCTCAGTATCTGTAAGGCCTCGTGCACACGCTGAGTATTTGGTGAGTTTTTTCCTCAGTATATGTAAGGTCTTGTGCACATGCTGAATATTTGGTGAGTTTTTTACCTCAGTATGTGTAAGGCCTCATGCACACGCTGAGTATTTGGTGAGTTTTTACCTCAGTATCTGTAAGGCATCGTGCACACACTGAGTATTTGGTGAGATTTTACCTCAGTATCTGTAAGACCTCGTGCACACGCTGAATATTTGGTGAGTTTTTACCTCAGTATCTGTAAGGCCTCGTGCACACACTGAGTATTTGGTGAGTTGTTACCTCAGTATATGTTAGGCCTCGTGCACATGCTGAGTATTTGGTGAGTTGTTACCTCAGTATCTGTAAGGCCTCGTGCACACGCTGAGTATTTGGTGAGTTTTTTCCTCAGTATATGTAAGGTCTTGTGCACATGCTGAGTATTTGGTGAGTTTTTCCCTCAGTATATGTAAGGCCTCGTGCACATGCTGAGTATTTGGTGAGTTTTTTACCTCAGTATCTGTAAGGCCTCGTGCACACGCTGAGTATTTGGTGAGTTTTTTTCCTCAGTATATGTAAGGCCTCGTGCACACGCTGAGTATTTGGTGAGTTTTTACTTCAGTATCTGTAAGGCCTCGTGCACACACTGAGTATTTGGTGAGTTTTTACCTCAGTATCTGTAAGGCCTCGTGCACACGCTGAGTATTTGGTGAGTTTTTTACCTCAGTATCTGTAAGGCCTCGTGCACACGCTAAGTATTTGGTGAGTTTTTACCTCAGTATATGTAAGGCCTCGTGCACACGCTGAGTATTTGGTGAGTTTTTACCTCAGTATCTGTAAGGCCTCGTGCACACACTGAGTATTTGGTGAGATTTTACCTCAGTATCTGTAAGACCTCGTGCACACGCTGAGTATTTGGTGAGTTTTTACTTCAGTATCTGTAAGGCCTCGTGCACACACTGAGTATTTGGTGAGTTGTTACCTCAGTATATGTTAGGCCTCGTGCACATGCTGAGTATTTGGTGAGTTGTTACCTCAGTATCTGTAAGGCCTCGAGCACACGCTAAGTATTTGGTGAGTTTTTACCTCAGTATATGTAAGGCCTCGTGCACACGCTGAGTATTTGGTGAGTTTTTACCTCAGTATCTGTAAGGCCTCGTGCACACACTGAGTATTTGGTGAGATTTTACCTCAGTATCTGTAAGACCTCGTGCACACGCTGAGTATTTGGTGAGTTTTTACCTCAGTATCTGTAAGGCCTCGTGCACATGCTGAGTATTTGGTGAGTTGTTACCTCAGTATCTGTAAGGCCTCGTGCACACGCTGAGTATTTGGTGAGTTATTACCTCAGTATCTGTAAGGTCTCGTGCACACGCTGAGTATTTGGTGAGTTTTTACCTCAGTATCTGTAAGGCCTCGTGCACACACTGAGTATTTGGTGAGTTGTTACCTCAGTATTTGTAAGGCCTCGTGCACACGCTGAGTATTTGGTGAGTTGTTACCTCAGTATTTGTAAGGCCTCGTGCACACGCTGAGTATTTGGTGAGGTTTTACCTCAGTATCTGTAAGGCCTCGTGCACACGCTGAGTATTTGGTAAGTTTTTACCTCAGTATCTGTAAGGCCTCGTGCAGATGTTTAGTATTTGATGTTATTTACCTCAGTGCTGTAATTGTTTAAGTTCACACAGGACATTTTTAATTGGATTTATGCAAATCCATGCTAATAAAAAACTTTTTTACAGCACCAGCAAAACCTATAAGATTTCAGAAATCTCCTTCACACACACCTGCTGGTTTTTCTTGATTTAAATGGAACAGCTTCATTTCTGCTGCGTTTTTAAAAGAGGCAGCATGTGAAATATTTCAGCGTTTTTGCTTTATTTTTTCAACCATTTGAAGCAATACTGACTAAAAGAAAGTGCACAGCAACATTTCTGGTTAGGTTTTGGTGCATTTTTGTGGCAAAAACGCAGCTTTTTAATTGCTTTTTTTTTAACTGAAGGGTAGATTTACTAGATCAATGGATGTTTTGCAGGTTATAGTTTCCCTTGACAACTATTTTTCAAAAATAATCTGTTTCGGGTATATGATAATGACACCGTCACATGGGGGCCCACAGAGTCTGAACAGCCCCGGGCCCTGGTTACCCTTAATCCGCCCTTGCTCAGGACCCACGAGCAGGTCATGTTTTCAGGATTTCTTTAGTATTGCACAGGTGTTAGTTTAATCACCTGCAAAGGGGATAATTCTAACACCTGTGCAATACTAAGGAAATCCTGAAAGCATGACCTGTTCGTGGGTCCTGAGGACTGGAGTTGAGAAACACTGTCTTAAAGGAAACCTGTCAGGTCACCAGTGTACCCAGTAGTTCTGGGTGCATATCTGACATCACTTTCTGAGAGTTCCATCATCTAGCAGCATACATAAACTTATCTTTAGAAAAAGTATTTCTAAATAGCATTTATAATATGCTAATGTGGCAGCAACTAGTCTACGTGGTGTTAATTTCCCCCAACTAGCCAGCTCACATAGCATGTTGTTCTGCACCTGTGGGCTATGCTTAGCATCGTGTGGCTGTGTACTACACTCACGATTCAGCTTCTCTATCACCAATTGTATGCACCCCTGTCTTCAGAGAGGCCTTAAAACATTCCCTGTTTGTTTGAGGTCAAAATACTTGCAAGGAAAACACACTGGCTTGGGGACAACACCTAACCTTACGGTTAGTAGTATCTTCAGCCATTGGGTCTACCGGCTTGTATCAAGCTGTAGAGTTTTTTTAAGCATTAAATTAATTTTTTAAGCTTCCTGGAGTTTGCAGGTGTATTGACACCTGCATGGATGAATTTTGGAAAAAATGCCAGCTTTGGCAGCAGCTATAAAGTCCATGAAGCTTACAATGCCCTTAAATCATCCGTTTAAGATGGCTTTATATTTTCAGGGATTTTGTTTTGAATATTTTTTTTAACTATTGTTTATTTATTATTATTATTATTTTTTTTTTTTACTGTTTTTTTTTGGTGGGAGAGCAAACTTTATTATTGTAGAGGGTCAGCAGTGTGGGAGGCCATCTCTAGCAATTCATATGAAAATAGCATATGACCATTATATGCTTCACACATGTTCTTATAGGCCTGTTCATGTTCACATACAAGGAACACCATACTATTCATATTGTTTCTTGAAAATATGCAATCACTATTTCATGTCATTCCATACATTTACCATACAGATTTTTGACAAATGCACAACTGTGTTATTGTATGTATAATTCATATTGAACTTATCTTACATTGCTGCAGTATACTGCATACGAGCTTTATTCTTCAGCTTTCCAGATAAATTGGTGACCTGAATAAAGGTATTTGTTTTCATTATTATGTCTCTTATAAATATGTCAGTCTTCAATAGGGATGTGTGAGTATACTCGTTACTATTCGGTACTCGCCGAATAGTAGGGTACTCGGGCTACCCGTTACTCTGCATGTTGCCTGCTGCATCTGGTTGGCATACAAAAAGACGGCGAAGCCCACATCAAAATTTTTCTGAAAAATCCATTAATCCTATAAAAAGGGACTGCATCTTTATTAACCCATCGACCATGGTCGAGGGGTTAATACACATGCAGTCCCTTTCATTCATATTATATTTTGGATTTTTCAGAAAAAAATTTGACGTGGGCTTCACCGTATATTTGTATCCAGCCGGATACAGCAGGCAGCAACGGGCTGCCACCAACCCCCAGCTGCCTATTTGGACCTGGCCGGACAAAAAAATATTGGGAAGCCCTTATTTTTTATTATTTCATGAATTTCATGAAATAATAAAAAAAATGTGTGGGGCTCCACGTGATTTCTATGTCCAGCCAGGTACAGCTAGACAGCTGGGGGCTGGAATCCGCACTGCAGGAAGGCTTTCTGGGCACCCCGCTGAGAATGGCAGCCCACAGCCGCCCCAGAAGATGGCGCGTTCATTGAAGCACCATGTTCTGACGCTGAACCCAACTCTTTCAGGGACCTGGAGCGGTGGCTCACTGGGTAATAAAGGGGTTAGGGCCAGTTTTGGCCCTAAGCCCGAAATTCTGCACTTGCCAGATGACATAACTCTTACCTTTCAAAATAAAATATGGACACAAATCATCACATTTATGATCCAGAAACCGTTTGATTCAGAGTATTAAAACAGATTCACAACTAGAGATGAGCGAACATTTGGAACTTCAAATTCGGTTTTGTTCGCCAAACGGGCAATATTCGTCAAAGAGTTCCCTGAACATCTGAAACCCATTCAAATCACTGGGATGCAAAATCACCTTAAAATATTACTGGCCTCAGGGTAGACATGCAGATTTTGATGCATATTCTCAAAATCTGAGTCAAAAAAGCATCAAATAATGCACCATGGACCTAAGAGGTTCCAGGGAGAGCTGCAGTTGTGAAAGGGCTCAAGGATTCTTCTTGCCCCTTGCTACTTCCACAGAGACTTCAAGGGCAGGGGTGGCCAACTACAGTCCTTAAGCTCTGAAAACAGTGCAAGTTTTTAGGATTTCCTTAGCATTGCACAGGTGATAATTTCATCACTTGCAGAGGTAATGATTCCAGCATCTTGTGCAATGCTAAGGAAATCTTGAAAACATGCACTGTTTGCAACTCTTGAGAACTGCACTTGGCCATCCATTTTCTATCGGAGTGTCTGTAGTGCTTAGTATTTCCATACCCCAAACCATCATGCCAGATGCCTGCGGATTGTTACCAGTCTTTGTAGGGCAGTATCAAAGCACCTGCTTACAGAAACAGTCCAGCAAACAAGGAGGGAAGTAAAAAAAACTTTACTGTACACACAGACTATAAGTCTCAACAACAAACATAACAATATACTTAGTATATACTGTACATATAACAAAAGTCCCACAGCGATCAGCAGAACAAAAACTGTTAAAGTGATGGAAAGTCCATGAAGGGCAGAGACCATTAAGTTTTTTGAGTTGGACCCCAAAGGTTGCATGCATTCCCACTTATCCAGTAGGTGAAGCACAAATGTCACAAAATGTGGATGAGGAAATATAACTGTCACAAAAACACAGGCCTCGGTCAAAGAAGAACGGGAAAAAAACAACTTAAAAAAGTCCTTCTCTACCCAAAATGCCAACTAAGGGATGTGTCATCAACCAAACAAGATGCCTTTTTTTAGGAAAGACCAGTGTACTTGTTGTAAAAACTCTCTTGCAGCTTTCTTAGTGCTGCCCAGCCTGAAGGTCAGCATTGGTGATGGTACTCCACTGCCGGATGGTCTCGGGGGTTGCAGAGGCTACTCCTGCTTGGGCATTCTCCACCACCACCTGCCCCTAGCACACTCCATCATGGTCACCGCTGGAGAAGAGGATGGAGGAACTAGGGGATGACCATGCCCTGTAGGATAGACAGGAGCAACTTGTGGCACACCGACAAGCCCTGTGGGTTTGGGTGCAGCTGGCTTGCTAACCAAGAGATGTATGTCCTGTACCTGACTCCACATTCTCTCCCAGTCAGTCTCATCCTGCCACTTATCAAATTGGTTGGCGGTGGCAATCTGACATATGCCAACCGCAAACCTCCCCTTTCTGCCCGACACCTTTATGAAGGTGACCTCCCAGACAAAGATAGTACACTGTCTTTTGAGAAGATGGACACACAGCAGGGAGGCCAAGTTGATAAATCACTGATGCCCAGTACCTTCTATCACTGCGAAGCGAAACCCCTTATCCTGCAAGAATGCCACCACCTTGCCTCAGGTACACTAGTCGTAGAAGTCATTTACCGTAGGCATTAACCAGTCACAGGCAATGCTATCTGCAAAACAAATCTCCTTAATCAAGGAGACAGGAGTTGGATTTGGATGGGGTGGTTCATGCCGTGTCAGATAGTTGCTTGGAGGAGGTAGGGGTCTCCAGATGAAGGCCTCAGCTGGGAAACTGCGTTTTCTGTCTCTTCTGCCTCAGCTTCCTCCTTGGCATCCTTCATGGGCTCCACATTCTGGTAGTGTGGGCGATCCAGTAGCTGTCGCACTGGCTACAAGTTGAATACTGCAGGGTCCTCTGCAATGTGACATGTGGGGCTCCTGTGTTACATGGATGAAGGATCACCTCCAGACTGTGAGCTCAGGTCCTCCTCTTGCATTGGAGCCCAGCACTGAATGCACACCGCACTGCACAGTATGCCCAATGTGGCTAGTACGGTGGTGCTCCAGCACAAATATGTGTCCATGTTGTTGTCCTCTGGCACATGCCACTCTGGTTCTGGTTCTCATGCACCCTCTGCCCCTGGGCTGGGTATGAAGATGACCTCCTCCACATCAGACATCTCTTGCAGGGGATCCATCACAAGATACTGTATGTGATGCCGGCACACGATAGCAGGTGATTTGTGGTGTAGCACACAGAGTAACACACAGGTTTGGCCTGCAGGAATATGATGCTCAGATGTTGAACTCCACATTAGTGACACCTGTTAGGTTTTCCCAAGGACCTGCGAGGTCTGAGTCAGACACAGTTAATCACTTGCAGATCTTACTGTTTGCACAACCTTATGCAAAAATAACATCACTCACACAACCAATTCCATATGCCACAAGGTAAAAACTGGCATGTGTGGGTACTAGGTTCAGTGATAATTGAAGATTAGGGATGAGCGAGTACTGAAATATTCGGACTCGCTAGACTCGTAATGAGTAGGTCCCGATACTTGGTACTCGTTACGAGTCTAGCAAGTCCAATGTAAGTCAATGGGGAAGCGAGTATTGCGAGTAATTCCTCTGCTGCTGGACCCTATAAAGAGGTCTGGCAGCAGAGGAAAAACCTGCAATTCCCCAATTGATTGTTTAAAAGCTGGCGGTAAAAAGCCGCTGGCTTTTAAACAATGCTAAAGCCCCCTACTGGCTTCCCGTCACCTGACAGCAAGATCCTCTGCTCCCCCCACCGCCTCCCCACCCGATCCTAAGTTAGGATCGGGTGGGGAGGCTGCGGGGAGAGCGGAGGATCCTGCTGTCAGGCAGCGGGGAGCGCAGAACCGACCGTGGCATGCAGGGAGCTATCCGCAGTCGTGAACTGAGTTCAAACCGCATTCTCCCGGATTGCAACATTGCGGTGCAATAAGACACCATAGAGACCCATGTTATGGGGCGTCAGATTGCACCGGACTGGTACAATCCGGGAGAATCTGGTTTTACCCGGTTTTCTGTGTCGGACGCCTTCCCGCCGGGATTTTCAAATAAACAGCTGACTCAGGTCAGCTATTCAATTTGAAGTAGCAGTGCTGTAAGGTTCATGTGAGTTCATGCTTGCCTGCATGAACTCACATGAACTTTCCCACGTCCGGGTGCACAGGTCTACTATATCTCTGGTGGAGGTTCTCTACCAGAGATATAGCAGAGCTAAAGAAGATCCCTGGATTAGACTACGTCGGACGGAAGAGGATTTTTTTTTTAATAAAGATGGAGTCCCTAAGTGTGTTTTTGTTTTGTTTTTTTTAAATAAAAATAATTTTTCTTCGTGTTGTGTTTTTATTTAAACAATTTGATAAAAATTCATGGGGGTCAAGTCTTATATTGGCGTGAACCCATGAATTTCGGGCTTAGGGCTAATTGATAGCAAAAAGCTGGCCCTAACCCCTTTATTACCCAGTGAGCCACGGCACCAGGTCCCTGGAAGAGTTGGGTTCAGCGCCAGAACATGGCACTTCAATGAACGTGCCATGTCCTAGGACGGCTGCGGGCTGCCATTCGCAGCAGGGGGTGCCCAGAAGGCTTGGGCCTCCCTGCACTGCGGATTCCAGCCCCTAGCTGCCTAGCTGTACCTGGCTGAACATAGAAATTGCACGGAGCCCCATGCATTTTTTTTAATTATTTCATGAAATTCATGAAATAATAAAAAATAAGGGCTTCCCGATATGTTTGTGTCCAGGCAGGTCCAAATAGTCAGCTGGGAGTTGGGGGCAGCCCGTTGCCACCTGCTGTATCTGGCTGGCATACAAATAGACAGCGAAGCCCACATCAAAATTTTTCTGAAAAATCCATTAAACAATCCTATAAAAAGGGATTGCATCTTTATTAACCCATCGACCATGGTCGAGGGGTTAATAAAGAAGCAGTCCCTTTCATTCATATTGTTTTTTGGATTTTTCAGAAACAAATTTGACGTGGGCTTCGCCGTATTTTTGTATCCAGCCGGATAAAGCAGGCAGCGACGGGCTGCCACCAACCCCCAGGTGCCTTATTTGTACCTGGCCGGACCCAACAATATAGAGGACTCCCTTTTTTTAATTATTTCATGAATTTCATAAAATAATAAAAAATAATGCGTGGGGCTTCGTGCTATTTCTATGTCCAGCCAGGTACAGCTAGGCAGCTGGGAGCTGGAATCCGCAGCACAGGGAAGCCCAAGCTTTCTGGGCACCCCCCACTGAGAATGGCAGCTCGCAGCCGCCCCAGAAGATGGCGCGTTCATTGAAGTGCCATGTTCTGGCGCTGAACCCAACTTTTCCAGGGCCCTGATGCGGTGGCTCCCTGGGTAATAAAGAGGTTAGGTCCAGCTTTTTGTTATCAACTGGCCCTAAGCCTGCAATTCATGGCGGTCACGCCAATAGTAGACATGACCGCCATTAATTTCTAGTAAATTATGTAAAAAAAAACACAACAGAGAGAAATTTTTTTTATTAGAAATAAAGCAACAAAGACATTTAGTGACTCCATCTTTATTAAAAAAATCCTCTTCCGTCCGACGTAGTCCATAAACGCAATTTCAGCACTGCTACATTGCTCTGCATAGACACACATGTCTATGCAGAGAAAGAGCAGTCTGAGAAATGACTACAGCAGTCAGGGTTCACCTCAGGTCATAGCTCAGGCTATGACCTCGGGTGAACCCTGCTGTAACAGCCTTCCCAAAGACTGTTGCCGGCCGCCTGAGATTGCCAAGCGCCGGCAGAGTAGTGAATAAACCGGAAGTCATTACAGGTGTTCCTCTATATTGTTGTGTTCGGCCAGGTACAAATAGGCACCTGGGGGTTGGTGGCAGCCCGTCGCTGCCTGCTGTATCCGGCTGGATACAAAAAATACGGCGAAGCCCACGTCAAATTTTTTTTTGATTAGCAGCTTCTATTTTGCTACAGTTCAGTAATAACAGCTCTTTTTAGGTGCTGTAGAGAACAAAGTAAACTCTAGTATAAGGCTATTTATGTGTGAGTTTATATGATTTTGGTGATGACGCTTATCCCACTTTGTTGTAGTGGCTGATGTAAAAATGTGCTCACTGTAAGCAAGTGTGTCTTTTATAGGATTGCCATAGGCAGGGAAGCCAAAAATTGTGTTGCACTTCAATGCCCCTGGATAGAGACGTGCATGAGAGCCTTTTTAAATAATGTGCCCATTTTAAGTAAGTGGGGCTTTTGTAGGATTGCCATAGGCAGGTAAGCCACAAATTGTGTTGCACTTCAATGCCCCTGGATAGAGACGTGCATGAAAGCCTTTTTAAATAATTTGCCCATTTTAAGCAAGTGGGTCTTTTGTAGGATTGCCATAGGCAGGGAAGCCAAAAATTGTGAGGCACTTCAATGCCCCTGGATAGAGAGGTGCATGAGAGCCTCTTTAAATAATGTGCCCACTATAAGGAAGTGGTTCTTTTGTAGTATTGCCCTAGGCAGGGCTGCCAAAAGTTGGGAGGCACTTCAATGCCCCTGGATTGAGAGGCGCATGAGGGCCTCTTTACATAATGTGCCCATTATAAGGAAGTAGGTCTTTTGCAGTATTGCCCTAGGCAGGGCAGCCAAAAATTGGGAGGTACCCCAATGCCCCTGGAAAGAGACGTGCACGAGGGCCTCTTTAAATATTGTGCCCATTTTAAGGACGTTTGTCTTTTGTAGTATTGCCCTTTGTCAGGGTAGCCAAAAATTGTGTGGCACTCTGATGCCCCTGGATAGAGATGTGCATGAGGGCCTCTTTAAATATTGTGCCCATTTTAAGGAAGTTTGTCTTTTGTAGTATTGCCCTTTGTCAGGGCAGCCAAAAATTGGGTGGCACCCCAATGCCCCTTGAAAGAAACATGGAGGAGAGCCTCTAAATATTGTTTTCATTACAAAGGAGCGGGTTTCCTGCACTTGTAATGCCCATTCTGTAAGCATGGACTAAAACATTTACCCCTGGGGGGTATATAAGAAAATACTTAACTTTTGAACGGTTAGGGTCATCATCATCATAAATATGATGTAAAAAATTATGTTTTCATGGCATTATGAACCATGGTCGCACTGATCATATGATGGTGGCGGATGAGGTGAAGGAGGAGCAGTACAGCAAGTAGCCAAAGTCATGAAGTGTGTTCCCATGTGTGGGTGTGCGGAGGTGGATGGCAATTTACCGCCACAAAATTTAAATTCCGCTATCATTTGGTGGTGGTGCGGTGAAGTCAGGCCCAATCCAACCCTTGTTCATCTTGATCAGAGTCATCCTGTCAGCATTTTCAGTTGACAGGCAGGTGCGTTTATCAGTAATGATTTCACCCGCGGCACTAAAAACACGCTCTGACAAAACGCTAGCGGCAGGGCAGGCCAGGACTTCAAAGGCGTAGAGAGCCAATTCCTGCCACGTGTCCAGCTTGGATACCCAATAATTATAAGGCACAGAGGAATCTAGGAGCACTTTTGTACGATCGGCAAGGTACTCCCTCAGCATCTTTGCAAACTTTGCAGTCCTTGTGACACTACCCCGCACCTCAGGGCCTCTGTACTGAGAAAACTGTCCCAGATCTTTGATGGTGTTCCCCTACCTCTGCTTGATTGGACTTGTGGCTCTCTTGGATGGACGCCTTGGTTGTCCACCGAATCGTGACCTCTGCCGCTAGTTTTTTCAGAACAAAATTTCGTGACACAACAGCGATCCCAAAATCGATATCATTCTGTGCGACACGCACCAATGATCAGGCCCCTGCTGTGAGATCGTTGACACACTGCTCTGGGTCATTCCTGCGTTGTTGTGCTGCCGCTGGGAAAGCTACATCATTGTGTTTGACAGAGATAATGAGCAACAATCTCAATGCTACGGTATGGAGAGAAAATTCACAATGACCTCAGTATAATTCTGGATCGCTGGTGAGATACCTGTTTGACATCTTACCAGCGATGTGAAAACGATGCAACAGCGATCTCTGCACATCGGTATTTGTTTTTTTTCAGAACTTTCCATTTAGCCCCGCCCCTGCGGTGACCGCAGGGGGCAGAGCTAAACGGCAAGTTCTGAAAAAAAAAAAAAATCTCTGTATTATAATGCTGAAGAAGGAGACAATGATTGAATCTGCCCTTCGGCTCCAGCCACAAGCCACCTACTTTCCGGCTGCAGGATGTAAGTTTTCTAAGAGTATTATCTCGGGGTACAGGGCTGCTCAAGTGCTGGCGGAACCCTTGCCTGGATTCAGCAGACATGCTGCATCCAGTGCTGTAATTAGATCACCATACCTGGTTTGGTGACTGGTCCTCTTTAACTCTCCAAACATCCTGAAATGATAATTTAAGACAACACCTGATCTCCGTGTAACACCTAATTTAGCAGGTACATATCATCGTCTTACAGTCTCAACCCCAAAATCTCCATAGACAGCTAACAAACTAATTTTTTTATAGGTCTTACCACACCTACCCTACATAGAAGAAGGAGTCATCACGATCACCACACCAACCAACCTCCCTATTCGTCCACAACAGGAAGGTGTGTATAATAGGTACAATCTGCAAACTAAGAAACTATTTTAAACACCACACAAGCATCTAAAAGAAATTTGTCTTCTTTTTAGACATACATTAAGAGAGAACGGGGCTCCACTAAATCCAGTAAACAAGGAATCAAAGCAGGAATCTGACACCAGGAAGGATATATAAGCACTCAGCAACCAAACCAAACCTCTGGTTTTAATTGAATTGAATTTAATATATCAAACATTGTTTTTACGTACCACCTTCATTAGAGTTCCATTGCAGAACTATTTTTTATTAGAATTTATTCTAATTTTATCAGAGTCTATTCTAAATCACATTTTTACTAAAATTTATTAAAGGTATTTTTACAATATTAACTTTGATTATCTTTTAGCTCATGGTCAACCGTTAGCAGTTGCGCTGAGTCCCAACATTATACTTTTATAAAAAAACATCATCTCACAACCTCCCCTCTCCGCCTATCTGAATACCATCTACTTACTTTCTTATCCTTGTCCTCTTCATCCACCACCCATGTCCAACCACTAGCAGATCCCTGCAGAAACCACACACATTTAGACATTCACAGACTCTCAGACTGAATTCTACCTCTGTCTTTCATATCTTCACTCTATGACACAGACAGTGCCACTGTTTTCTATAATGCCACCCTCACATCATCCATAGACTCAATCATCCCACTCATGCATGAAAAAGTGCAACCAATCAATAGGCAACCCAGGCACAACAACCTCACCAAGAAACCTACTAGATGACTTCACTGCATTCAAACAAGCAACAAGCACGTTGTGTATAACAATTTCTAAAGATTTACTTTTCCTTCAAAAAAAGACAAAAGTAAAGTCGGACTTTTTTTGGAACACCACTCATTGTGTACCTTAATTCATTTAGAGTGTGCCAGAATATCTTTAAATACAGCTGACATTAGTGCCAGTACTTACAGTTATCGCACACCCTTGGTTAGACAACTTTCTTCATATCCTTTTCACAGAGAAGTAACTCTCCATTTCAGAGTGAATTGATGACATACACTGTCTAGAGCTAACCAACTACATGCTAGTCCTACTTTTTTTGTCATCTAAAAATCTATCATATTACCTAGCTTTAGATATATACATGACTTCTCAATAAGTGGTTGGTCTGTACAGTCATGGCCAAAAGTTTTGAAAATGACAACAAAATTATATTTTCACATGATCTGCTGCCATTTGTTTTTTATTTGTGTTTGTCTGATGTTTATATCACATACAGAAATATAATTGCAATCATATTACGAGTACTAAAAGGTTACATTGACAGATAGAATGAGTTAATGCAGCAAGTCAATATTTGCAGTGTTGACCCTTCTTCTTCAGGACCTCTGCAATTCTCCCTGGCTGCTCTCAATCAACTTCTGGACCAAATCCTGACTGATAGCAGTCCATTCTTGCATAATCAATGCTTGCATTTTGCCAGAATTTGTTGGTTTTTGTTTGTCCACCCGTCTCTTGATGATTAACCACAAGTTCTCAATGGGATTAAGAACTGGGGGGTTTCCAGGCCATGGACCCAAAATCTCTATGTTTTGTTCCCTGAGCCATTTAGTTATCACCTTTGCTTTATGGCAAGGTGCTCCATCATGCTGGAAAAGGCATTGTTGGGCGCCAAACTGCTCTTGGATGGTTGGGAGAAGTTGCTTTTGGAGGACATTCTGGTACCATTCTTTATTCATGGCTGTGTTTTTAGGCAAGACTGTGAGTGAGCCAATTCCCTTGGCTGAGAAGCAACCCCACACATGAATGGTTTCAGGATGCTTTACAGTTGGCATGAGACAAGACTGGTGGTAGCGCTCACCTCTTCTTCTCCGAATAAGCTGTTTTCCAGATGTCCCAAACAATCGAAATGAAAATGACTTTACCCCAGTCCTCAGCAGTCCACTCCATGTACCTTTTGCAGAATTTCAGTCGGTCCCTGATGTTTTTTCTGGAGAGAAGTGGCTTCTTTGCTGCCCTCCTTGAAACCAGGCCTTGCTCAAAGAGTCTCCGCCTCACAGTGCGTGCAGAAGCACTCACACCAGCCTGCTGCCATTCCTGAGCAAGCTCGGCACTGCTGGTAGTTCGATCCGCAGCTGAAACAGTTTTAAGATACGGTCCTGGCGCTTGCTGGTCTTTCTCGTGCGCCCTGGAGCCTTTTTGACAACAATGGAAGCTCTCTCCTTGAAGTTCTTGATGATGCGATAGATTGTTGACTGAGGTGCAATCTTTCTAGCTGCGATACTCTTCCCTGTTAAGCCATTTTTGTGCAGTGCAATGATGGCTGCACGTGTTTCTTTAGAGATAACCATGGTTAACTGAAGAGAAACAATGATACCAAGCACCAGCCTCCTTTTAAAGTGTCCAGTGGTGTCATTCTTACTTAATCATGACTGATTGTTCGCCAGCCCTGTCCTCATCAACACCCACACCTGTGTTAATGGAACAATCACTAATACAATGTTAGCTGCTCCTTTTAAGGCAGGACTGCAATGATGTTGAAATGTGTTTTGGGGGTTAAAGTTCATTTTCTAGGCAAATATTGACTTACCAAGTAATTGCTGTTAAGCTGATCACTCTTTATGACATTCTGGAGTATATGCAAAGTGCCATTAGAGAAACTGAAGCAGTAGACTTTGTTAAAATTAATATTTGTATCATTCTCAAAACATTTGGCCATGACTGTACACTCTGTGCAGAATTATTAGGCAAATAAGTATTTTGATCACATGATATTTTTATACATGTTGTTCTACTCAAAGCTGTATAGACTTGAGAGCCAACTACCAATTAAGTAAATCAGGTGATGTGCAACTCTGTAATGAGGAGGGATGTGGTGTAATGACATCAACACCCTATATATGGTGTGCTTAATTATTAGGAAAATACCTTTCCTTAGGTAAAATAGGTGAAAAGAGAGATTTGACAGGCTCCAAAAGTTGTGAGATGTCTTGCAGAGGGATGCAGCAGTCTTGAAATTGCCAAACTTTTGAAGCGTGATCACCAAACAATCAAGTGTTTCATGGCAAATAGCCAACAGGGTCGCAAGAAGCATGTTGGGCAAAAAAGGCGCAAAATAACTGTCCATGAATTGAGGAAAATCAAGAGTGAAGCTGCCAAGATGCCATTTGTCACCAGTTTGGCCATATTTCACAGCTGCAACGTTACTGGAGTATCAAAAATCACAAGGTGTGCTATACTCAGGGACATGGCCAAGGTAAGGAAGGGTGAAAAACGACCACCTTTGAACAAGAAATATGCCGCCCAGCTTAGGGGACCGGGATACCCGGCGCAGGGTCTCTTTCCTTGGGGGAGTCACTGGTGGCTGGACCCAGGCCGTGGCCCCAGGCTGGCACACTCCTAAAGGGGGGTATTTACAGGGGATTTAGAAGTTTATATAGTTTATAAAGTTTGTAGATGTTATTGTCGTGACGCCACCCGGAATAATGTGGCTATATATGGCCACCGCTGCCTTGTACTGGCCAGGGGATGATGGTGAGAGACAGCTGAGATGGTATAGCCCTTTTCCGGGTAGGGCTGTAGGGTCCCCTGGACAGGTGATGTTAAAGTTAATGATGGATGAAGATGGAAGTCTGGTGAGGAGATGTTAAGGGCACAGACACTTACTTGATTCACAGCAAATTCTCTCAGCGGTGATGGTCCCAATCCTGGATAGATGGTAGCTGTTAAATCAGAGGCTGAGGCACAGATGACGTTTAACTGGTTTACTTTCAACCAAACTACAATACAACAAGTCCCGTCTCCGGAGTCTACAATAGGGGTTCAGTTGCTCAGGCCCCACCGGGTCCTTTACCTCCTGCTTGCGCTGACGTGTGTGAACTGGCTGCCGGCCCAAATCTGTCCTCTCTGGGTCCCACTCAACAGGCAACTTAAGTCCTTTGTCTCTCTCTGCTTACCCCCTCCGGGAGTACTGCTGAACTCTTAGTATGTTGCTGTGTCTGGCCCTGTAAGCTTGTTGTTACCTCACGTTGTCCGGTTGCTGTATTGTATATAACTAATGCAGCCACGGATCCGGTATCCGTATCTGCGCTTTTTATCTAGGGTAGATAATGATGCTACCCGATTCTGAAAGTGTTCCTCTTATCAGTTTTCTCCTCCTCAGACCGATGGCTTGGCCCTAGAAAATTGTCAGTCAGTCCTCAGGAACTCAATGCAGCTCCTGTCACTCTGAGCTCCTGGCTCCAACTGTCTGAAAATCTACCTCAGACCGGTGTTTTATCTCTAGGGAAATCTCTGGTGTCTCTGGAGCTCCCCCAACTGGCCAAAGGTGGTAGTGCAGTGGCATGGCTTTCTATGTGAGTGCAACTATTATGATCTTATACTGTGGCTAATACCCGCAGGGGCGCCACATTCCCCCTTAGTTAAGAACAGTACTCCGGGACTGTGGGACAATAAACATAAGATATAACAGATAATATCTACAGAGTTTAAAAAAAAAAAAAAAAAAAAAAAAGTTACAAAAACCACTCAAGTTTAAAAAAAAAATAGAGTCTTGTAAAAAGTCACTTCAAATAGCGTCTATTAATACAGCTCTGTCCTTGAGGGCTATTTATTTGTTAGGAAAGGCACTGCAATTAGCGTCCATTTTTCCAACAAAGTTTATGAATAAACTTAAGAATGTTTAAAAAGCAGTCTTTCCGGAGCTTTAATTTACCGCCTCCGGGCTGATAAATGAAGAAAAGAATTCAAGAATATGCAAGTAGTTCATACAGAATAGTCTCTGTAGGTACTGAGCTTTTTAACGTTACATCTAATAACTACAAATTAACAACTAAACAAGTTCCTTTCAGATATTTCTGGTTGAAATATCTATTTACATTTGGTAGTCTGCATATCTTGCTGGTAATTGACCCTGAGTACTACGCTGTGATCTGCGTAATGCTTGTGTACTGGGTGTACTCAATGTGATGGTGTGAGTGGACGTATACCTAGTAAGTACTTCTGGTTCTGCTAGGGATAATTCCACATTTGTGGGATTGGCAATTCCACCGTGTCCAGGACTATTATTACTAGGAATTTGTTCTTCCTGTCTTGGGACTTCTTGTGGTACAGGGTCTGGTGTTTGATAGAAGGCCATCATGGGAACTACTCTTGCACCATTGTAGGTTGGCCAGGTTTTAGGAAAGTCTCCTAGATAGGTGTGATATACTCCATCTTCTTCTTTTTCTTTAACAGGTTGAACCGGTACTGGTTGAATAACTTCTGGTTCATGTTGAATGACTTCTTTTTCTTTCAATGTCTCTGGACATAGTTTTAGATTGTCTCTTGACACTAGTACTGATGTTAATCCACCATCTTTGCTTATAAGACACATTTTAGAATTGTTCACTCTCATTGGTAAAATTGTATATGGGACGGATTCCCACTGATTGTCCAGTTTATTAGTGCGACGGTTTCTCTTGAGCACTTGATCACCAGGTTTTAATGGGGTTGCTAGAGCATTCTGGTTGAAGTATTGCTCTTGTCTTTCTCTAGTTTTCTGGAGATTCCTTTCTACGCATTCTTGCACTTGGCGATACTGTTGTTGGCTTAGGGAGTCCCAGTTGGAATCCTGCACTTCTGCATCAGGTTTTACGATGCCCATTTCTAGATCTATTGGTAGCTTGCCAGGTCTTGCACGCATAAGGTAAGCTGGGGTACAGTTTGTGGAGCTTACCGGGACATTGTTATAGAGGTCTACCAAGTCAGGCAATTTCTCTGGCCATAGGTTTCTCTCTGTCTCTGGTAAAGTCTTTAAGAGATCAATTCCAATATGGTTCATTTTTTCGCATAAGCCATTTGTTTGCGGATGATAGGCTGTTGTACGGATCTTCTTGCAGCCATACATATTGCAAAATTCTCTGAAGATCTCTGATTCAAATGCTGTGCCTTGGTCTGCGAGTACTTGTTCCGGATATCCATGGGGTCTGCAAAAGTATGTCTGGAACGCCTTAGCTGCTGTCTTTGCAGTGAGATCTTTCACGGGCACTACTACCAAGAAACGTGAGTAATGGTCCACTATGGTTAAAGCATAGACATAGCCGGACCGGCTTGGTGTCAATTTCACGTGGTCTATTGCTACGAGCTCAAGTGGTTGCTTGGTAACTATAGGCTGGAGTGGTGCTCTTTGGTTTTTTAGATCTTTCTTCTGAGGTTGCACGGACCACAGTTTCTGCACCATTCTTCAATTGATCTTCTCATTTCAACCCAGTAGAATCTTTCTCTTAAAAGTACTTCTAGCTTTTTCCACCCAAAGTGACCAGCACCATTGTGATAAGCTTCTAGGACCATTTTTACATCTTGTTTAGGCACAATGATCTGCCATACTAGCTCATGCGTCTTTGGATTGGTATATCTTCTGCACAGCTTTCCTTGGTACAGAAACATTTTGCCTCTCTCTTTCCAGAGTTGATGTGTCTCTTTCGGTGCATTTTCATTGGGATACGCACTTTGCTCAGTCAGCAGTTCTTTCACCAACTTCACAGCTGGATTGCTGTCTTGAGTGTCAGCCCATCTGTGGTGTGCTAATGGGTTGAGATTCACCTGTTGATGTTTCTGGTACGCACTGGATTGATACTGTCCTACCTTGGGACGATGGAAGGCGGGTAGTTTAATTTCTTCAAGTTCTACCGGTTCTTCTTCCACGTCTCTCAAGTGCGGCATCCGGGATAAGGCGTCTGCATTTCCATTCTTTTGGCCTGCTCTATACTTGATCACGAAGTTGTAATTAGACAGCCGGGCTATCCATCGCTGTTCCAGCGCACCTAGCTTGGCTGTATCCAGGTGGGTCAATGGGTTGTTATCAGTATAGACGGTGAATTCTGCAGCTGCCAAGTAGTGTTTGAAACACTCAGTCACAGCCCAGACTACTGCCAGTAGTTCTAACTCGAAGGAGCTGTAATTTTCAGGATTTCTTTCAGTAGGCCGGAGCTTTCTACTTGCAAAGGCGATGACTTTCTCCCTGCCTCCTTGCTTCTGAGATAGTACTGCTCCCAGTCCCACATTACTGGCATCTGTGTAAAGGATGAAAGGTTGATGGCAATCCGGGTATGCCAGAACTTCTTCTCCGGTCAATGCTTTCTTCAACTTTTCAAAAGAATCTTCTCTCTCATCACTCCACTGGAAAGGAGGATTGCGGTTTGAAGGCTTCTTCGACGGCCCTACCAGGATGTCTTGTAGAGGTGCTGCTAACTTGGTGAACCCTTGGATAAATCTACGATAGTAGCCCACCAGTCCCAGGTATTGCCTCACCTGTTTCACGCTGGTAGGTCTTGGCCAATCCCTTATTGCGGTTACTTTCTCGGGATCCGGTGCTACTCCTTCTGAACTCACAACGTGTCCCAGGTATTGTACCTTTGGCTTTAGAAGGTGACATTTTGATGGCTTGATCTTCATACCATACCGGGATAAGGCCTCGAACACTTCTGCCAGGTCTTGTAGATGTTGTTCGTAAGTCTTTGAGTAGACTATTACATCATCTAGGTACAGAAGGACGGTTTCAAAGTTCTTGTGTCCGAGACAGCATTCCATCAATCGCTGAAAGGTACCGGGTGCATTGCAGAGTCCGAACGGCATACAATTAAATTCACAGAGACCCATCGGGGTGGTAAACGCTGTCTTCTCTTTATCTTCCTCAGCCACAGGGACTTGCCAATACCCACTTGTTAAGTCTAAGGTGGAAAAATAGCAGATCTTAAAGCGGCTAATGACTCTTCAATTCTAGGTAAGGGGTAGGCGTCTTTATGGGTAATGTGATTAATCTGCCGGTAGTCTACGCACATTCTCATGGTTCCGTCTTTCTTTTTAACTATTACCAGAGGGGCTGCCCAGGGGCTACAACTGTCTCTTATTACCCCGGCCTGTTTCATCTCCCTCAGCATGTCTTTAGCACATTGATAATGAGCGGGCGGTATGGGTCTATATCTCTCTTTTATTGGTGGGTGGTTACCGGTAGGAATTGTATGTTCTACCCCTTTAATCTGTCCGAAGTCTAATGGGTGTTTACTGAAGACCCGTTCATATTCTTCTACTAGTCGGTACACCCCTTGTTTTTGGTGGGTAGGTGTTGAATCTGTACCTATATGCAGCTGCTGACACCAATCTTCTAATTCTCCACTTGAACCATTGTCGTCCGCCTGACATGACGGATTCAAGGGCCCAATGGCTATGATGGCATTGTTGTCAACAGTGTATAGCTTGGCCATTGTAGCTTACCTTGGTAAAGTGACCTCTTCCTCTCCACAATTCAAAAGACGTATGGGCACTCTTCCCCTGTGTACCTCGACTATTCCTCTAGCCGTTAATATCGTGGGTCTACTATCAGTGTACACAGGCTCTACCAAGGCTTGGTAATCTCGTCCTTTAATACCAATGGCTGCTCTACACCATACCAGCATTTCAGTTTTTGGAGGTATTACTATAGGAGTTGGGTCACTTACCCTCACACTGCCGATTTCTCCACCTGCAACCTCTACTTGTTGCTTCAGCACCAATGCTTTTATCTCTCTCCAGAGAATTCTCTGCTGGCAGGATTGGGCAGTTTCCGCAAATTGCTGTAAAATAGTAATAACCTTGGAAAAACAATTTTCTAAAACATTCATACCTATCAATACAGAAGGTTCCCGTCGGTTAACATCAACAATTATGATACCCTGATTCTTTAATTCTACTCTACCAATCTTAATGGTCATCTCTCTAAATCCTACTTGCGGTACCAATTTTCCATTACTAGCATATATACTTAGCTCAACATTAGATGGTCTTTTATCAATGTCTGAATCTGCCCAGTACCTCTTATAAAGGATATGTGGTATAGATGAAATCTGGGAACCAGTGTCCAACAAGGCATTGAGGGGAATACCGTCCAGCACGACGTACTTGTCGTGCCAGGATGTTGGGCCTTGAAAGTTCACTCCTGCGAAGCGGCCCGCATTCCCAGGGGATCCTTGTTTAAATCACAATTGCGGGCGATGTGGCCTGGCTTCTGGCAACGGCGGCAAATAGGCTGTCCATCCGGCTGGTAACGGTCGTTGGGTCGTCCTCTCCACACTGGGTATCTCTGGGGTCTCATCCAGGGAATATCCTCTCTGCAGTTCGCCAACTCCATCTTGGGTGTAGTCTGTGATTCTCTCATTTCCTGCATGGTTTTAGCCATTGAGGTGACAATGTCTGTTAGAGAGTCAAGCTTTTGCTGGAAAGCATCATTAGCACTGGCCTCCAGGGGCTTAACTGATGTCACTGGCACTCTCTGTTGTTGAGGGGTTTCTGTAATGGATTGCTCAGGATCCTGATCCCAAAGTGCCTCTGCCTGCTGGAGACGAATAGCGCTCTCCTTTAACAGGGCAAATGTCACTTCAGATGTCCTTGAAAGTCAGCATACTCGCATGCCCTCGATGAGAAGGGGTTAATAGTCCCTCAATTAATTGATCTTTTAGCAATTTATCAGCGCCAGTGTTAACATTGGTTCAGCCAGTGTAAGCGCTTTAAGGGCCTCCTGTAAATTCAGGGCAAAGTCTCTCACACTCTCATTGGCCTTTTGTTTGCAATTGAAGAATTTGGTCTTTGCTTTGCTACCAGCAGTAGTTTCAAATACTGCCTTTAATCCAGCTAGAATATGCTCAGCAGTGTCTTTTAGATCAGTGGACCATGCTGTGACTTCTCGCTTGGCATTACCACTTAACTGTGCCATCAGCAAACCGACACGCTGAGCTTCTGCCATTGGAAACATGTTTAAATAGGCCAGCAGTTTTTCTTTAAAATCATCAAAAGTATTAGGCTTACCTTCATAAACTGGAAGCCATGGAGCACCTGGGGTATATGGCATCAACATCGGCATAATGGGCGCCGCACCTTGCGCCACTGCGCTGCCGAGCGCTCGGTTTTGTGCTTCAGCTGCATTTGTGTCGCCGGGTGTTTCGGCGTCTCCGTGCTGCGACATGTTGCGCCCCCTTAATTAATCCGGACCCTTCCGGTCCTCTGCTTTCGTCGGGATGGCGTATAATCGTTCCGCTGTGCAGCAGGCTTGGTTTTCCCCTTTTGCCGACGTCAGAGCTCTCAGCTTGGTGCCACCCACAAGGACACGCCCCCTGCTGCTTCCGCTCGCCGCGAGCTCAGTAATGGCGGAATCAGTCAGATCAGAGCTCAGGGCTATGACACAGTTCAAATAGCAGTCTCGTGCTGTGGCAGTTATGAGGTAATTAGTGATGATGCAATTTTACCTCAGAGGCTGGCGGCCATTTTGTTTCAATGTTAGTCAATGGGGAAAAGTCTATTTCAATGGTTTCCAATGGGAAAATCACTTTTTGATAAAAAAAAAAAAGTCAATTTTTCTCGAATTTTCTCACAATTTTCGTCATTAATCACGGCACACAGTACCCGATTTAACCAGGCACGGTAAATCCTGTTCGTGACGCCAAAAGGAAGGTGTGCCCCCAGCTTAGGGGACCGGGATACCCGGCGCAGGGTCCCTTTCCTTGGGGGAGTCACTGGTGGCTGGACCCAGGCCGTGGCCCCAGGCTGGCACACTCCTAAAGGGGGGTATTTACAGGGGATTTAGAAGTTTATATAGTTTATAAAGTTTGTAGATGTTATTGTCGTGACGCCACTCGGAATAATGTGGCTATATATGGCCACCGCTGCCTTGTACTGGCCAGGGGATGATGGTGAGAGACAGCTGAGATGGTATAGCCCTTTTCCGGGTAGGGCTGTAGGGTCCCCTGGACAGGTGATGTTAAAGTTAATGATGGATGCAGATGGAAGTCTGGTGAGGAGATGTTAAGGGCACAGACACTTACTTGATTCACAGCAAATTCTCTCAGCGGTGATGGTCCCAATCCTGGATAGATGGTAGCTGTTAAATCAGAGGCTGAGGCACAGATGAAGTTTAACTGGTTTACTTTCAACCAAACTACAATACAACAAGTCCCGTCTCCGGAGTCTGCAATAGGGGTTCAGTTGCTCAGGCCCCACCGGGTCCTTTACCTCCTGCTTGCGCTGTCTGTGTGGCCCTGCTGCCGTGTGTGAACTGGCTGCCGGCCCAAATCTGTCCTCTCTGGGTCCCACTCAACAGGCAACTTAAGTCCTTTGTCTCTCTCTGCTTACCCCCTCCGGGAGTACTGCTGAACTCTTAGTATGTTGCTGTGTCTGGCCCTGTAAGCTTGTTGTTACCTCACGTTGTCCGGTTGCTGTATTGTATATAACTAATGCAGCCACGGATCCGGTATCCGTATCTGCGCTTTTTATCTAGGGTAGATAATGATGCTACCCGATTCTGAAAGTGTTCCTCTTATCAGTTTTCTCCTCCTCAGACCGATGGCTTGGCCCTAGAAAATTGTCAGTCAGTCCTCAGGAACTCAATGCAGCTCCTGTCACTCTGAGCTCCTGGCTCCAACTGTCTGAAAATCTACCTCAGACCGGTGTTTTATCTCTAGGGAAATCTCTGGTGTCTCTGGAGCTCCCCTACTGGCCAAAGGTGGTAGTGCAGTGGCATGGCTTTCTATGTGAGTGCAACTATTATGATCTTATACTGTGGCTAATACCCGCAGGGGCACCACAGAAACATAACATAAAACGTCAAGACTGGGCCAGATAATATGTTAAGACTGATTTTTCAAAGGTTTTATGGACTGATGAAATGAGAGTGACTCTTGATGGGCCAGATGGTTGGGCCAAAGGCTGGATCAATAAAGGGCAGAGTGCTCCACTCCAACTCAGACACCAGCAAAGTGGAGGTGGGGTAATGGTATGGGCTGGTAACATCAAAGATGAACTTGTGGGACCTTTTCGGGTTGAGGATGGAGTGAAGCTCAACTCTCGGACCTACTGCCAGTTTCTGGAAGACAACTTCTTCAAGCAGAGGTACAGGAAGGAGTCAGTATCATTCAAGAAAAACATGATTTTCATGCAGGACAATGCTCCATCACATACATCCAACTACTCCACAGCGTGGCTGGCCAGTAAAGGTCTAAAAGAAGAAAAAATAATGACATGGCCCCCTTGTTCACCTCATCTGAACCCCATAGAGAACATGTGTTCCCTTATAAAATGTGAGATCAACAGGGAGGGAAAACAGTACACCTCTCGGAACAGTGTCTGAGAGGCTGTGGTGGCTTCTGCACGCAATGTTGATACACAGATCAAGCAGCTGACAGAATCTATGTCTGGAAGGCTGATGAGTGTCATCATAAAGAAGGGTGGCTATATTGGTCATAATTTATTTGGGTTTTGTTTTTGCATGTCAGAAATTTTTTTTTCTAAATTTTGTGCAGTTATATTAGCTTACCTGGTGTCAATAAACAAGTGAGATGGGAATATATTTGGTTTTAATTAAGTTACCTAATAATCCTGCACAGTATAGTTACCTGCACAAACAGATATCCTCCTAAGATAGCCATATCTAAAAAAAAAACAACACTCCAACTAACAAAAATATTAAGCTTTGATATTTATGAGTCTTTTTGCGTTGATTGAGAAAATAGTTGTTGATCAGTAATAAAAATAATCCTCTAAAATACAATTTTTCTTTGTCGTATTTTTCTTTGTACATAATTGTACTGACAGGCAACACCAGGGCCTTAGGATACTCAGAACCAGGATTTTTTGAGACTTCATCTTCAAGGGGATCACAGGGACCAAGACCCGACTCCATGTCATTAAAAGTTCGGTGTGGGTGTCTCACTCTCTTAGGGGTAGGAACCTGGTATGGAGGGTTCATTCTGGGCAGGGATAATTGGACTTGGGGATACTTGTTAATTTACACTTGCCTCCCGCAGGTTGCCGCTGTATCTGGCCGCCGCTGCTCGGCAGTCTTCCTGGGGGCCGATAGTTGGGAGGCAGCAATGTTCTTAAGCTATGGGTAGGGCTGACCCATATGGTAGCTGAAGGTACCTGATGGAGCTGAATGAGTTGGTAATCATGTTTCTGGTGCTTCTGACATATAAAGAAAGTTCACAGACACAGTGCGCTGCAGTCTTCAGTTCTTTTACTCACAGTCTTTGTGCAGTACCCGCTAACATTGGGTTCTTGTAGGCAGGGATACAGCTACTCACTGGTAATAGGACAGTACGTAGCCAACACTGCTTCTCTGTCCGTTCCATGTTGGCTCACACAGCTCTTGCTTCACCCTTCCTGCCTTACACCTCACAACACAGAGCTCTGAGCCAGTGACTGTAGGCTTTTCCTAGGGGTTCCCCTGCAGTGTCTCCCCTTAGCCCTATGGTTGCCACCTTTTCAGCAGATGTGCGCGGTTGTTGACTGTGTCACCTTGAAAGTGGCACAGCCTCCGGGTTGCTTGCTGAGCGTAATCTTCCCCATTAGTCTTTTGGGTTCCCGGTGTCCCTTTCAGCCCAGTCCCTGCACTTGCCTACGCTTGACAATGGATGCGAGTCCCATGGGTGAATTGCTCAATTCCTGTGCCTCTGGGACCCCCTCTTTCTCCCAAAGCCACTTGGGTTATGTTCTGCTCTAGGGTTCGGCCTTAGGGCGAGCTCCAACTTGCTCCAGTCCTCTAGACAATTCTCAGGCATATGTTCTCTAGCTGCCCTCCAACTCGACCTTGGTGTTCAATGGTCTCTCCTTAGCTGTTCTACCACCTCTCCTCAGCTGTCACTCTCTCTGTTAGCTGTCTTTCTTCTCACTGTCGTCGCCTGTATTCTAGATGTTTCTCGCTCTTTTTATTCCCTCTGTCAGTGTCCCACATCATCTACGCGTCTTCGTTCTGACCTCACTCCTCCCAAAGTGCTCCCTCTAACTCCCTTCACCACCCAACCTCACTACAATCGTTCCTAGTGTGGTCTGGGTGTCCCTGCACTAGTCTGTACTCCCTTTACTAGTGAGTGGGATACTACACCCTAACAGGGATGCAGTACCTCTGTGGCGACTGGACCCGCAGGGGTTCCACAGTACTATTTGTTTCCCCAATTATTTAAATTTTTTACAAAAGCATTTTATTTTGTTTCTATTTCTAGTGTATGTTTGATAAAAGTATCTGAGTGAATTGTCACAAGCATCATTATACTATTTCCATTGTTACATGAATAAACTCAGTACTTGAAATATACTTGTAAGTAAATAAAATGGGAGTGTGGAAATAGAAAACACCACAGAATGTTATTAAAATGACACTTTATAATTCACTATAAGATCACACATATAAAAAATTAACAAATCACGCAATACACACTCAAAAATGTTAAAACTATATGTGCAAACTAGTTTCCCTTAAGAAATTTCCTTATAACTATAATTCTGGACAGAATTTACTGCTGTTGAGGCACACTGCATTGTTTGCCCTTATTTAAAAAAGTGAACTGTGAGCGAATAAAAAAAGGTTTTCTTTTTCTTTCTTAAAAGTGAATAATTTGCATCCACAATACGTCCAGTAGTTTTCCCTTATGAGTCAAAGAGATTGTAGTCAGATGTATTTGTACAGCCTTATATTATTATCCAGATGTATAATGGTTGCAGAAATCCATGCAGTCTCCTTGAGGGATTCATTGTCTCTTAAACTCAAACAGTATGGGATTGCCGGCACTCTGCACTGGCAGCACTTTGTCAAGTCAATCACCAGGGTCTAAGGTCAGGGTGGTCCTCTTGGTCATGGGCTCCTTGTAAATGCTCGGCTTGGCTAAATGCCTGTGTTGGTATGTATGAGGATAATCTCTCACAGACTGTGATTGGCTGCAAATGCTCAATTTAGGTATCTTTAATGGTGATGATCATCCTTCTTTGAATTATATGCATTACTACTCATCAGCAGATACTCTCTTTGACCTGGTTTATGAGTATGTTTCAGAGGTGTGTTGGCCTCCTTTCCAAAGAGTTACATGACTCTGTAACATATGTCGGAACTCAGAACCCTTAGCACCAGAGGCGTAACAACCGGGGTTGCAGGGGTCGCAAGTGTGACATCCATGTCACTGCAAGGCAGTCAGCCCAGCCAGTCCCCAGGTGGCTGAGAGGGAGGGAGTGTGTGTTTGTGATGTGTGTGTGTGGTGTGTGTTTGTTTATAATAGGGAGCAGTATGTCTGGGGGGGCTGCACAGGGGCAGTGTGTCTGGGGGGGCTGTTCAGGGGCAGTGTGACTGGGGGGCTGTACAGGGGCAATGTGACTGGGGCTGTACAGTGGAAGTGTGACTGGGTGTGTGGTGGCTGTACAGTGGGCAGTGTGTGTGTGTTTATGTAGAGGGCAGTGTGTCTGTGTGAGTAGGGCAGGTTGTACAGAGGGCAATGTTTCTGCGAGGGGAGATGTATGCTATCTGGAGGGCTATGAGGCTGTATTTTTGCATTTATACTATATGGAGGTATGGATGGCTAATGATGCTGCATTATATTATATGAAGGGTTGTGATGCTGCTTTGTATTATTTGGAGGGCTGGGATGCTGCATTATATGATATGGAGAGCAATGAGAATGTATTATATAAAATGAAGGGCTGTGATGCTGCATTATATTATATGAAGGGCTGTGACACTGTATCGTATTATCTGGAGGGATATGACTCTGCATTATATTATATGGAGTGCTATGATGCTGCATTATATTATATGAAGGGCTATGATGCTGCATTATATTATATGAAGGGCTGTGACACTGCATTATATTATATGAATGGCTGTGATGCTGCATTGTATTATCTGGAGAGCTATGACTCTGCATTATACAATATGGAGGGCTGTGAGGCTGTATTATACTATATGGAGTGCTCGGAGGCTGCATTATACTATATGGAGGGCAATAAGGCTGCATTATTCTATATGGAAGTCTGTGAGGCTGAATTATACTATATGGAGTGCTGAGAGTCTGAATTATGAAAGAAAAAGAAAGGATGATCTTGGGCCACTTGTCCATAGGATGAGTAAGGACTAATGTCCGAAACGCGTCCGGCTAGGATGCATATATGTTTTTAATTTTCTTTGAATAAAGTTACCCCACTCCTATGGACAAGCAGCCGTGGATCATCCTTTCTTTGATGTTCCATAGTGGGAGCCAGTCACCTTCCCGGAGCCTGAGAATCTAAGAGTGAATTGGTTTGAGGTGAACGGCTTTCCTTCACCACCAACTCATAAGTGTGCAGTCTGAATTATGCTATGTGGAAGGATATGAGGCTTCAATATACTATATGGAGGGCTAGGAGGGTGCATTATAGTATAATGGAGGACCACATATACCAGGATAAGGGAATATTCCAGGAGGAGGATCATATACAGCAGGATGAGGGACATTAATACATAATGAAGAGGAGAGGGGTCAATTTGTAAATCTTTAAAGGATTTAGAACGTTACATGAGGGGGACCTAAGTTCAAATTTCACACCGGGTCCCTTTGAACTGTAGTTACACCACTGCTTAGCACCCTTGGTCTAAGTAACAATATACAACAAAAAACTTCCAGTTTTTAGTTATTGGAAGAGATGAATAGTCAGCTTTTGTTCTTAGAAGTTGTGGTGCCGGAGGAAATGGAGAATACCATTCTAAAACTGACTCTTTTAGCATTTTCAAACCTTGGTGATAAGGACACTGTCATTGGTAGTAGTACTCTGAGTTGGCTCAAATAATGGAGTGGGAATCAGTCAAGGTAATGAGATGTTTTGGCCATTTCCCACATTAAGGCACTTGTCAGCTGAATCCATGATGATAAGGAAGATGACGATAATGATTCTTTGGTGAAAAAATATGGGAACCAGAGAGGGTGTAAAGATAATGAGCTAATCAATAGATAGTGGTTGCTGGTATTGGTGATAGAAACACTGGGTGACATGTTTCTGGGTCCAAATCAACTTTTTCTGCTTTTTTGAGCTCTGACCAGTTTATACCACACATGCTTTTGGTTTAGGAGGCGCTACAACAATGTTGGAATTCAATACTGTGTATGTGGAGACATGATGATCAGGGTGCTCTCATCTGCTAGTTGGCTGTCTTTAGAAAGACAACACAGACTGGGCTCATCCAAAGGAATAATCCAACTCTAGGCCCCTTAACAAATTATTCCTTCCTTAATCCTCATAATGCATATAGAAGACAAGGCTCAATATTCCCCATCACACAGGAAAGATTCACATGGTATGTTGTAAAAATTATTGCTTTATTAGTAAAATTAAAAATTGCAATATACTATTAAAACTAGAGCAGCACCTCTGAGAGAAACACTGAGCCTGTAAAATCAACAATTCACTGTTTCATCTATCTATCTATCTATCTATCTATCTATCTATCTATCTATCTATCTATCTATCTATCTATCTATCTATCTATATATAGATAGATCTATAGATACGGAAAGTATTCTGACGCCTTTACATTTTGCACTATTTGTTTAATTGCAGCCATTTGGTAAATTCAAAAGAGTTCATTGTTTTTTTTCATTAATGTACACTCTGCACCCCATCTTGACTGAATAAAACAGAAATGTAGATATTTGTGCATATTCATTAAAAAAGAAAAACTGAAATATCACATGCTCATAGGTATTCAGACCCTTTGCTCAGTATTGAGTAGACGCACCCTTTTCAGCTAGTACAGCCATGAGACTCCTTCGGAAAAACACACTTTAAGAGTTGTGACACTAATGAATATCTGCAAATATGCAAATTTGCACTTCACTAAGGAAGTGAAGAAACTCCAGTGCCACATTTAAGCAGCTTACTCAAAGTCATAATCGCTTTCCAACAAGCTTTTAATATAACTAAGGGATTTGTGCCAGATCAGAACCCCAAACTACAGATGCTGTGTTTTGGTATACCCGCCCCTCATCAGTGTAGTGTGTGGGATGCTCTGATCTGGCTGAGTGAGTGGGCTAAGACAAGGTCTGGGAACTTGCTATCAACCTTATGGAGACAGCAAAGTAGGTGAGGAGATTGTAAGCCTGAAACGCAGCGTCTGTAGTTTGGGGTTCTGATCTGGCACAAATCCCTTAGTTATATTAAAAGCTTGTTGGAAAGCGATTATGACTTTGAGGAAGCTGCTTAAATGTGGCACTGGAGTTTCTCCACTTCCTTAGTGAAGTGCAAATTTGCATATTTGCATATATCTGAGAGGAGGGAAGTGGCTTACCATCTCCTCACCTACTTCGATGTCTCCATAAGGTTGATAGCAAGTTCCCAGACCTTGTCTTAGCCCACTCACTCAGCTAGATCAGAACATCCCAAACACTACACTGATGAGGGGCAGTACCCTGAAACGGAGCGTCTGTAGTTTGGGGTTCTGATCTGGCACAAATCCCTTAGTTATATAAAAAGCTTGTTGGGAAGCAATTATGACTTTGAGGAAGCTGCTTAAATGTGGCACTAGAGTTTCTCCACTTCCTTAGTGAAGTGCATACTTGCATATATCTGAGAGGAGGGAAGTGGCTTACAATCTCCTCACCTGCTTCGCTGTCTCCATAAGGTTGATAGCAAGTTCCCAGACCTTGTCTTAGCCCACTCACTCAGCCAGATCAGAACATCCCACACACTACACTGATGAGGGGCAGGTACCCCGAAACGTAGCGTCTGTAGTTTGGGGTTCTGATCTGGCACAAATCCCTTAGTTATATTAAAAGCTTGTTGGAAAGCGATTATGACTTTGAGGAAGCTACTTAAATGTGGCACTGGAGTTTCTCCACTTCCTTAGTGAAGTGCAAATTTGCATGTATCTGAAAGGAGGGAAGTGGCTTACAATCTCCTCACCTACTTCGCTGTCTCCATAAGGTTGATAGCAAGTTCCCAGACCTAATGAATATCTTGAATTCAGAAGTGCCCATTATAGAAAACTAGTAAAAAGGCCCGATGCAATTGCATCAGGAGCGTGCTGAAATGAATTGTGTGTATACAGGCGGGTCAGTGGGTAGCAGAGTATACAGGGGGCTCTGTGGGTAGCAGAGTATACAGGCAGGTCTGTAGGTAGCAGAGTATAGAGGCGGCTCTGTGGGTAGCAGAGTATACAGGCGGCTCTGTGGGTAGCAGAGTATACAGGCGGCTCTGTGGGTAGCAGAGTATACAGGTGGCTCTGTGAGTTAAGCAGAGTATACAGGCGGCTCATTGTGTGGTAGCAGGGTAATAGAGGCGGCTCTGTGGGTAGCAGAGTATACAGGCGGCTCGTGGGTAGCAGAGTATACAGGGGGCTCTGTGGGTAGCATAGTATACAGGGGGCTCTGTGGGTAGCAGAAGTATAGAGGCGTCTCTGTGGGTAGCAGAGTATAGAGGCGGCTCTGTGGGTAGCAGAGTATACAGGCGGCTCTGTGGGTAGCAGAGTATACAGGCGGCTATGTGGGTAGCAGGGTATAGAGGCGGCTCTGTGGGTAGCAGAATATACAGGCGGCTCAGTGGGTAGCAGAGTTCAGAGGCGCTCTGTGGGTAGCAGAGTATACAGGGGGCTCTGTGGGCAGCAGAGTATTAGGCGGATCTGTGGGTAGCAGAGTATACAGGCGGGTCTGTGGGTAGCAGAGTATAGAAGCGGTCTGTGGGCAGCAGAGTATACAGGCGGCTCTGTGGGTAGCAGAGTATAGAGGCGGCTCTGTGGGTAAGAGAGTATAAGGCGGCTCCGTGGGTAGCAGAGTATACATGCGGCTCTGTGGGTAGCAGAGTATACAGGCGGCTTGTGGGTAGCAGAGTATACAGGCGGCTCTGTGGTAGCAGAGTATACAGGCGGCTCTGTGGGTAGCAGAGTATACAGGCGGCTCTGTGGGTAGCAGAGTATACAGGAGGCTCTGTGTGTAGCAAAGTATACAGTGGGTCTTGTGAATAGCAGATTATACAGACGGGCTTTTGGGTATCAGAGTATACAGGCGCTTTGTGGTTAGCAGAGTATACAGGCGGCTCTGTGGGTAGCAGAGTATACAGGCGGCTCTGTGGGTAGCAGAGTATGCAGGCGACTTTGTGGGTAGCAGAGTATACAGGCGGCTCTGTGGGTAGCAGAGTATACAGGCGGCTCTGTGGGTAGCAGAGTATACAGGCGGCTCTGTGGGTAGCAGAGTATACCGGAGGCTCTGTGTGTAGCAGAGTATACAGGCGGCTCTGTGGGTAGCAGATTATACAGGCAGTGTGTGGGTATCAGAGTATACAGGCGGCTCTGTGGTTAGCAGAGTATACAGGCGGCTCTGTGGTTAGCAGAGTATACAGGCTGCTCTGTGGGTAGCAGAGTATACAGGCGGCTCTGTGGGTAGCAGAGTATAGAGAGGGCTCTGTGGGAAGCAGAGTATACAGGCAGCTCTGTGGGTAGCAGAGTATACAGGCGGCTCTGTGGGTAGCAGAGTATACAGGGGGCTCTGTGGGTAGCAGAGTATAGAGGCGGCTCTGTGGGTAGCAGAGTAAAGAGGTGGCTCTGTGGGTAGCAGAGTATACAGGCGGCTCTGTGGGTAGCAGAGTATACAGGGAGCTCTGTGGGTAGCAGAGTATACAGGCAGCTCTGTGGGTAGCAGAGCATACAGGAGGCAGAATAGACAGAAGCAGATGAGGGGTAGAATGTAGTGGGGGCAGATTAGGGGCAGAATGGAGTGGGGGCAGAGCAGGGGTAGAATGTAGTGGGGACAGAGCAGAGGCAGAAATGGAGTGGGGGCAGAGTGGAGTGAGGCAGAATAGACAGAAGCAGATGAGGGGTAGAATGTGGTGGAGGCAGATTAGGGGCAGAATGGAGTGGGGGCAGAGCAGGGGTAGAATGTAGAGGGGCAGAATGCCTTCCCCCCCTCCCCGGTGTTTCCCTTGGGCTGTATTTGTCCCTGCACTGCGCTGCCCCTGCCCCCTCTGTGGCTTTTTACCCTTCTTGGGAGCAGTGATCGATGAATACAGGACCTGCAGTGATGTGTGAGTCATGTGAATGATCACATGACTCTGACATCACCAAAGGTCCTTTTGGCTTGGTGATCGTAGCAGAGAGATGCGGGAGTGTGACAGGGCAGCATGACAGGTGCAGGGGTGTATGTCTGACAGGAGAGGTGTGGGGGCAGCAGGAGAGGTGGGGGGTCTATGGGTGATAGGAGACCTGAGGGTGCAGCAGGATAGGTGCCGGGCAGCAGGAGAGGTGGGGGGTCTATGGGTGATAGGAAAGCTGCGGGTGCATCAGGAAAGGTGCGGGGGCAGCAGGAGAGGTGGGGGGGTCTATGGGTGATAGGAGAGCTGCGGGGGCAGCAGGATAGGTGCGGGGGCAGCAGGAGAAGTGGGGGGTCTATGGGTGATAGGAGAGCTGCAGGGGCAGCAGGATAGGTGCGGGGGCAGCAGGAGAGGAGGGGGGTCTATGGGTGATAGGAGAGCTGCGGGGGCAGCAGGAGAGCTGCGGGGGCAGCAGGAGAGGTGGGGGTCTATGGGTGATAGGAGAGCTGCGGGGTGTATGGCTGATAGGAGAGTTGTGGGGGCGGGTGGGCAGCGGAGACTGCTCGCGATGACACTACGCGTCATCGCTCGCAGTGCCGCAAAGCATTTTGGGATTCGGCTACAACGCCCGAATCCCAAACTGCCGATTATATAAATAGATGGAAAATAAATATATCCGCCGAGCGGTCAGCGGCGACCAATCAGAGAGCCGCGATTTAAGTGAAGCTCCGAAAGCGCTCATTGGTCACCAGCCAATGAGCGCAGCGGAATTCAAATCTCCCGCCAAGCAGCGAGACGCCTCACTGATTGGTCGCTGCATGGTGAACGGCGACCAGAGAGCCGCGACATAAGTCAAGCGCTGAGAGCGCTAATTGATCGCCGCCACCAACACTGACCAATCAGCGCCCTTGGCGCGTGATTTAAATCGCACCTTAGTGGGAGCTTTGAATCCCGCGCTGCTCAGCCAATGAGCGCAGCGGGATTCAAATCTCATGCCAAGCCGCGAAGCGCTTCCCTAATCAGTCGCCGCACGTTCAGGGGCAACCAATCAGAGAACTGTGATTTAAGTCAAGCACCGAGAGCGCTAATTGGTCACCGCCAACTGCTCCGACCAATCAGTGCCCTTGGCACGTGATTTAGATCGCGCCTCACGCCTTGGCGGGAGATTTGAATCCCGCTTCGCTCAGCCAATGAGCGCAGTGGAATTCAAATCTCCCGCCAAGCTGCGAGGCGCCTACCTGATTGGTTGCTGCGCGGTCATCGGCAACTAATCAGCGAGGTGGCGCGGTATTGGCGGGAGATTTAAATCTGCTCGTTAATACCGCTCAGCTGTTTGGTCGAGAGCTGGGTAGCATGCAACCAATCAGCTGAGGGCACGTTTAAATGGCCCGCCAATACCGCGCTGCTCAGCGGTATAGGTGGGAGATTTAAAGCTGCCTCAGTGGTTAGCACTGTGTGGTTGCTCAGTGGTTAGCCCTGTATGGTGGCTCAGTGGTTAGCACTGTATGGTGGCTCAGTGGTTAGCACTGTATGATGGGTTAGTGGTTATCACTGTATGGTGGCTCAGTGGTTAGCACTGTGTGCTGGCTCAGTGGTTAGCACTGTATGGTGGCTCAGTGGTTAGCATTGTAGTGTGCTTGTGCTTAGCACTATATGGTGGCTCAGTGGTTAGCACTGTATGGTGGCTCAGTGGTTAGCACTGTATATGGTGGTTAGTGGTTAGCACTGTATATGGTGCTCAGTGGTCATCATTGTATAGTGGGTCAGTGGTTAGCACTGTATATGGTGGCTCAGTGGTTAGCACTGTATACGGTGGCTCAGTGGTTAGCACTGTATACGGTGGCTCAGTGGTGAGCATTGTATGGTGACTCAGTGACGGGAAGCAGGCACATGGGCGCAGAAGGCACACAGGAGCCAGGGGCACAGGGGAGGGGGAAGGCACAGGGGAGGCAGAGGCACAGGAAGAGGCATAGTCATAGGGAGAGACAGCGCACACAGGGGCTGAGAGCACACAGAACGGAGAGAAAGGCACAAGTAACACAGAGCGCACAGGGGAAGAGACAGCACAGACAGGAGAGAGCGCACAAGGGGACACAGGCACAGAGACTGCCCTTCCCATGCAGTAGCATCAGGCCTATTTCTAGTATATACATATTTTAAAAAACGTTTTATTGAAAAATGTTATATTTTAAAGAAAAAGGGGGGAAAAGAAAGAAGCAAGAAAGAGAAAAAAAAGGGAAAAAAACCAAAAAAAAACAAAGAAAATGTTATTTTTTAAAGAAAACGTTGTTTTTTTAAACAAGTCTTTTTGACTACTTTTTTCTAGGTTATTTTTAACAGTCTATTGATTGAAGATATACTCTGTTTAAGAGAATTAACGCAAACCTACATATTTTTACAGTATAAAGAAAAATTAATACATTTTAACAAAGAAAATTATTTATAAATAACTTTTTTTTTCTTTATATTTAATATAATACAGTAAGGTTCTTTAATGTACAATTTTCTATGTTTTAACACAAGTATAATTTACACAATCTGCATAGAAAGCTGTAAGTATATTTTTTTCTATTCAAATGAAGTTGTGAGGATGAGGGTGATGCTGGGTGCGGCTCACCACAGTTCTTACTCTGGCCCCGCCCCAGTATTCCTTTCATTGTAGTGAGCCCTTTATAAGAGCCAGCATACAGAGCTATCAGACGTCTTTTATTTGTTTTATATAAAAACTGAAGAAGGCTAACTTTGTAACTTTGTAGCTGAAATGTGTTGTTTTTGTGTGTCTTAATAAAAATATACATGGAGGAAGATCATTTGCATAAAAATCCAGGATTTCTCTGAGGTGAAGCACCACAATGGTTGGATGATCCCATAAGTTACTCAATATACCTAAGTGGATCCAGGCCGGATCGACACAAAGACATCCACAGAGAGCAGCACACCGCATGGATCGTAAGGACGCCAGGAGAAGAAAGAAATCCAACTATTGATTCTGCTTGAATTTCATGGCTAGTTCACCATTTACAGCAGGTGAGCAGATATATATAAAATTGAACTAACAGTGATAATGATAACTGCACTTAGAGGTAGCACCGCACCTGTCTCTTTCCTTTTTTTTTTCGTGTAACAAGGGATTCACCAATTTTGATAATGACCCGCCCAGGCGTCTGTGGGAACTCGGTATCTGGTCGTTTTGCTGTTACGGGGGGATTTCACCGGTGGTCTGGCCAGACCCGTACCCTGGGGTCACTTGTTAAAAAGGGGAAAAGTTTAAGTGGAGAAATAATAAAAGGCTTGTGACGCCACCTGTGGTTTCTGGTAATGGCACCAGCGCTGCCGTGGGTTCCAGGGATGATGGTCGGGCAGCTGGATGGTTTAGCTTCCCACAGGCAGAGCTGGATCCCCGGGGGTGTGATGAGATGGATGGGGATTTTGCACAGGGAGATGGCTAGGCAGCCGGGCTTCTGCTACTGTCTCTGAGCCGGACAGGTGCAGGGATGGACAAACTGACACACACAGTGTGGATCTTTTCTGTATCTTTACTGGTGGTATTGCAGGCACGGTCCAGGGTACACTCCGGTGGATGGGAAACACTTCGGGATCTCCACAGTGAGTATAGGGCCTCCTTGTCACTTTTCCCTTGGTGAAACCTCTGCCCCATGTAAAACTAGGCCAGGCCTCCTCTGTGTCTCTGTCACCTGTGTTGTGTGGTGGGAAACCTCCATGTGGACTACCGCTATCTCTTCTCCTGCGGTGCCTGGCTCCCTTCTTGATTGCTGTACAGGTGTCCGGAGACTGGAGTCTCCTCAGTGAACCGGTGTTTCTGCTGAGCTAAATGCTCTCCTGCAAACTTGGACTCCGGTTTCAGGGATGCTTTCTGGGGTGAACTGGTATGGCTCCTCTGCCCCCAGTCTGCTGATACTTTGTCCCTCTCACCTTGCCCTCAACCTCACTCTTAGGTTCCTGCAATGGCTAGGCTGAGTAACTGTTCCATTGCCGACTGGCTTGGGCCTAGCATGGCTCCGACACACTAGGAAATCTTCACAGTTCTCCTAGCAATTGCACACTCTGCCTAACTCTGCCCCCAGCATCAGTATTTATAGAGGATCTTGCTTAAGGCAGCAAGTGGAGCTCCCCCTACAGGTCTGGGGTGGAAGATGTTGTATGAGTTTGGGTACCCACTGTGGAAATCCATCCATGTTTTAGGTAGGTCTGTGGCTTCCTGTAATGGCAGGGCGCCACATCCCCCCTAGGTAAGATCAGTACTCTTGGACTGAGAAACATTTTTTACACACAAACAATTAATAAGCATTACATTAATAGCAATAACTGGTATTATGTACATAGTCTCAAAAGGAAAAACATACAAAAACCTCTGAAAAATGGTAAAAACAGGGTGCAGTCCATACGCTGCTAGTCCACCCGCCGTAGGCTGTATAAAGAAAGTAAGTTTTTGTCACAACCAGCCCTGTGACTATGGTTCTTTTTAACTGAAAAACAGGGAAGAGTCCAGGGGAAATGTTTTTCAAAAGTCTTTACAGTATAGTCTCTGTAAGCTCCAAGTAAAAAGGGGTTAAAGTCTTTCAAAAATCCAATAAGTCCTTCATACACATAAATCAAACATTTTCCCTATGGGTGTCTCGGATTAGTAAGCCTGGTACCTCCTCTCCACCCCAGGCACTTTCTCTTCCCAATTTAATGTGCATGGGGCTGGTTCCAGTTCCTCCTTTCAGTACACTACTATTTACATTTATTGTACAAAACTGGTTCCTATTTACATGTTGCCTTTTTGCAACCTTATGTTGTACCTACTAAACCCATTCTCCATACCTGGACGGGGGTTGACCCTGATTGCTACACCTAGATCTACATAGTGTTGGTGTCTCAGGTGATGTACTGAATGTAGGTAAGTCAGGTAACTGTCTGTGTGGCCTTAGTCTCGCTAGAGGGCTAGCAGCTGCACCGATTGCAGGATCCTCTGGTTCTCTGACAATGGATGTTTCTTCTTGAACTGCTACTTCTGGAACTCTTGAAGTTTCTCCCAGTGTACTTTGTCCTTCTTGAGGTTGGTAAAAGTGAATAACGGGGACTATCACTGCTCCTTCACATTGGGGCCAATCACCTGGAAAGTCTCCAAGGATTGTATGCAGGGGCGGAACTACACTGGTGCAGCTGGTGCAGCTGCACCAGGGCCCCGACCGGCTGGGGGCCCCTTCAAGCCTGGAGGGGGGCCCCCAGCCGACCCCCGCAAGCCGCCGCCAGAGGAGAGGAGGGTCAGGCAAGGGAAGCAGAGAGCTTCCTGCTTCCTCTGCCTGATCCCGCCCCTCCTCTCCTCTGCTCCTCCGGCTCCTAGAACACTTCCGCGCGGCTCCCAGGTAGGAGAGCATCGCGCCTGTGGCTCAGTGCGGCCCCCAGCGGCACCCTCCCCCCCCTTTCCGGGCCGCGCCGACGGCCAGCGGAACCCCTCCCTCCCGGGCCGCGCCGACGGCCAGTAGCCCGCCCCCGGCCGCGCCGACGGCAGTAGCCCCGCCACCCCAGTCCTCTCCTGCACCAGGGCCCCTGGGGGTGACGGTCCGCCCCTGATTGTATGAATCACATTTTCCTTTTGTTGATGTGAAGATACACAAGGTATTTCTTTTCTTTTCCAAATTCTTTTTATTAAAGAGTTGAAAAACATTACAAGGTATAACTGTCACATATAGAATACAAGCCTTACTTGCGTATCAGAATAAGCTATGTTTAAATGGGCGGTTTTGAATCGTGGGATCATAACAAACAATATGAAAAATGAAGTCCGCACCTGTAATGGCAGGGCGCCACAATAACAAATATGAATACATAAATGTGTATGTCAGATTTATCACATAGTATTATTACTTTGCAGAAAAAGCCCTTATTATATTTTGATCTCTAAAGAGCTTAATGTTCTTAAACATGAACCAGTCCACATTCATTCAATCACTTAAAATAGCTCAATTAATTTAGGCCAATGAATAGTTAAAACATTTTATGCTTCACTTATGCCTATTCCCAGCAGTTCCTTTGGTATTAGGCTTATGAAGGACAGAAGCATTACATATGCATTAAATGCATTAGGAAGTTAGACCTAAAATAGGTTGTGCTAATTAGTGATACATGGGAGGCCCTTTTAAAATCCATTTGCTATGGAACCTTGCAGGTTCTTAATGGCACAGTAAAAGATAAGAGAAACAAATTGAGCATGCAAAACATTCAGTATTTGCAGATAGCTTTAAAATGAACAATTTGGCTGCAGCTAGAAATTATAGAATTGATTTGATGCAAATTAAATTTGAGCAAAATTTGATCAAATTTGCAGTCGAAAGTTGCATTCAAAAGCCAAACAATTTGAAACTTGATTTTCCAGAATCAACAAAAAACATGCAGGCCACCATTTTACATATTGGCAATGCCTGCATTAGTGACAGAAGGCTGTTATCATCTCAGGTGCACAGTTGCATGTGCTTCACTATAAATGCTTTATAGCTATCACTTCATATATTGCAGTTAATTAGGAGGAACTATCATAGCCCATAAAAACCCGCTTAACGCGGCGACCAATCAGAATAGCGGGCGCTGTATGGCGCCATACTTCAAATACACTGACTACAGTGTATTTGAAATATGGCCGGATTGCTCGCGCCGCTATTTTTATTGGTCGGCGCTTTCAGCACGCCGACCAATCAAAATAGAGGTTCGCGCTATGCCGCCATATTTGAAATACACTAAGTACAGTGTATTTGAAGTATGGCACCTTACAGCGCGCCGGTATTCTGATTGGTCGACGCGCTGAAGGCACCGACCAATCAGAATATAGGCGGACGCTATGCCGCCATATTTGAAATACACTGAGTACAGTGTATTTGAAGTAAGGCGCCATAGAGCGCGGCGCTATTCTGATTGGTCGCCGCGGTCAGCGCGCTGACCACTCAGAATAGCGCGCGCTGTATGGCGCCATCCTTCAAATACAGTGTACTGAGTGTCTTTTAAATATGGCGGCATTGATCGCGCCACTATTCTGATTGGTTGGCGCCTTCAGCAAGCCGACCAATCAGAATAGCGGCGCGCGCTATGCCGCCATATTTCAAATGCACTGAGTACAGTGTATTTGAAGGAAGGCGCCATACAGCGCGCCGCTATTCAGATTGGTCGCCGGCAGCCGCGAGCGACCAATAAGAATAGCGGGGCATGGAGCGAGCGCGAGGTAGCCGGAGTTCGGCTCCTGGCTACCTCGCGCCGGGGATCTCGGTGCCGGGCATATCCGCGGCTGAGCTCCGGGGAGCCGCGAGGCAGCCGGGATTTGCCCGGTACTGGCGCCGCAATTCTGATTGGTCACTCGCTTGTGATAGGGATATCAGAGTAGGACTCATCAGACCTGAAGTCACTTTGTCGCAGTTCATGAGCAAGCAGACATTGGCCAATGTTTGTACTAAGAACTTCAGAAATAAAAAATTAGAATTTTTGAGTTTTTTGAAAAAAAACGTAAGTTTTTAAACTTTTTCCTCATATACATATAGCTTATAGCATTTGTACATCATTGGTAGTAGCTGTGTGCTGCAAGAATTTTTTTCAAATTATTTGACCCTGCGTCTTTGCTTGCACCAGTTCACACTAGTCTGTGAGTGCTGTGCAGTTTTTTTCTTGTTATTTAACATATGGAGTTGCAGGCTCCTTGCTGCAATGTGCACCCTCATTAACCTACAGGTGATCGAGGGTCTAGATGGAGTCTGCCCACTGAGAAGTGGGGGTGGACAAGGAGGATAGGGATATCAGAGTAGGACCCTGCGTCTTTGCTTGCACCAGTTCACACTAGTCTGTGAGTGCTGTGCAGTTTTTTTCTTGTTATATATATATACTGTATGTATATATATCATATACTAGTAATAGGCCCGATGCTATTGCATCGGGTGTGCAGTGAAATGAACAGGTTCCTGTTGTGTCCCCCTGTCCTGTGTGCCCCTGTGCTCTGCCCCTGTTGTGTGCCCCCTGTCCTGTGTGCCCCTGTGTCTGTATGTCCTCTGCCCTTGTTCTGTGTCCCGCTGTGTCCCCCTGTCCTGTGTGCCCCTGTGTCCCCCTGTCCTGTGTGCCCCTGTTCTGTGTCCCCATGTCCTCTGCCCCTGTCCTGTGTGCCTCTGTCCTCTGCCTCTGTTCTGTGTCCCCCTCTCCTGTGTGCCCCTGTCCTCTTCCCCTGTTGTGTATCCCCCTGTCCTGTGTGCCCTTGTCCTCTGCTCTCTCCCTTCCACTGGCGTTACCATTGCAGGCTGAAGAGAATCAGTGTGAAGCTGGTCATGTGACAGGGCAGGCTGATGTGACGTCACAGAGGGCCTATCACATGACCGGCTCCAAACAGGATGTCTTTCTCCAGCCAGCCTGGAATTGTACGACGGTGAAGGGTGAGAACAGAGCGGCGAGGGGGTAGTACGGAGCGGCCGGTGGTGAGCCAGCAGCCGGGAGAGCGGGCAGCAGCACCACTACTGGCCGCCATATGGAAATACCCATAACTTGGGTGTTCCAATATGGCGGTCAGCATACTTCCGGTTGCGCAGACGCCGCTCATCTCCCGGCTGCGTCGCCGGTCGCCACTGACCTTCGTGCAGCGGGAGATGAGGGGCTTGCGCCACTGATCTCTCAACGGTAGCGTAGCGGTGGCGCCGGTGTCACTTTCTCCCGGCGCCTATGTCGCTATCCCACAATGGCACCGCGGTACATTGTGGGATATCAACATAAGCCCGGAAGTCTGTGACAACCATTATTGGTGATTATATAGTAGACTAGATGGTGGCCCGATTCTAATGCATCAGCTATTCTAGACTATATGTATGTAGTTTTGTTATGAAGATTTAAGAATAATGCAAAGCGAAGCTGGGTTTACATCATGCTCAATATCGCTGATTGCTAGATATCGTCCGGGCGCAACCAATCAGCGAAGCGTGGTTCAAATCCTGCACCAATTTATGGGCTGACTGTCCCTATTGCTGATTGGTTGTGGGCGGCTGGCCTGACCAATCAGCGACGCAGGATTTGAGTTACAGACAGAAGTAGACAATTATATAGTAGATACCTACAGCAGTACCGGTGTACAGCAGTGCCGGAGTCCAGGAGGGGACAGCGGGCGGGTGCGGTCAGGAGGGGGCTGGGGGACAGCGGCTGGGTGCGGGCAGGAGGGGGCCGGGGAAGAGCGACCAGGTGCGGGCAGGAGGGGACCAAGGGGACAGTGACCGGGTGCGGGCAGGAGGGGGCCAGGGGAATAGAGACTGGGTGCAAGCAGAAGGGGACCAGGGGGACAGTGACCGGGTGCGGGCAGCAGGGGGATAGCTACCGGGTGCGGGCAGTAGGGGGCCGGGGAACAGCAACAAAGTGCGGGCAGGAGGGGGTGGGGGCCCCTCCTGCCCGCACCCGGCCGCTGCTCCCCGACCCTCACGCCCGCAGCAGAGAGCTTAGCAGAGTATACAGCGGCTCAGTGTTTTGCAGAAAATACAGCAGTTTAGTGGTTAGCAGAGTATACAGGGCTCAGTGGTTAGCAGAGTATACGGGGGCTCAATAATGAGAACAGTAATGTGACTCAGTGGTTAGCACTGTATACGGTGACTCAGTGATTAGCACTCGATGGTGGCTCAGTGGTTGGCTCTGTATATGGTGGCTCAGTGGTTAGCACAGTATGGTGGCTCAGTGGCTAGCACTTTACGGTGGCTCTGTGGTTAGCACAGTATGGTGGCTCAGTGGTTTGCACTGTACGGTGGCTCAGTGGTTAGCACTGTATGGTGGCTCAATGGTTAGCACTGCCCGGTGGCTCAGTGGTTAGCACTGTATGGTGGCTCAATGGTTAGCACTGCCCGGTGGCTCTGTGGTTAGCACAGTATTGTGGCTCAGTGGGTAGCATTGTACGGTGGCTCATTGGTTAGCACTGTACGGTGGCTCAGTGGTTAGCACTGCGCAGTGGGTCAGTGTTTAGCAAAGTATGGTGGCTCAGTGGTTAGCACAGTATATGGTCACTCAGTGGTTAGCACAGTACGGTAGCTCAGTGGTTAGCACAGTATGGTGGCTCAGTGGTTAGCACAGTATGGTGGCTCAGTGGTTACCACAGTATGGTGGCTCAGTGGTTAGCACAGTGTGGTGGCTCAGTGGTTAGCACAGTATGGTGGCTCAGTGGTTAGCACTGCGCGGTGGCTCAGTGGTCAGTGCAGGACGGAGGACGAGTGGTCAGCACAGGATGGAGGCTGAGTGGTCAGCGCATGATGGAGGTCGAGTGGTCAGTGCAGGAAGGAGGCCGGGTGGTCAGCGCAGGACGCTGAGTGGTCAGAGCAGGATGGAGGCCAAGTGGTCATCGCAGGATGGAGGCAGAGTGGTCAGCGCAGGATGGAGGCCGAGTGGTCAGCGCAGGATGAAAGCCAAGTGGTATGCGCAGGATGGAAGCTGAGTGGTCAGTGCAGGATGGAGGCTGGTGGTCAGCGCAGGATGGAGGCAGGGTGGTCAGCGCAGGATGGAGGCAGAGTGGTCAGCGCAGGATGGAGGCTCTGTGGTCAGCACAGGATGGAGGCTCGGTGGTCAGAACAGGATGGAGGCTCGGTGGTCAGCACAGGATGGAGGCTCGGTGGTCAGCACAGGATGGAGGCTAAGTGGTCAGCAGAGGATGGAGGCTCAGTGGTCAGTGCAGGATGGAGGCAGAGTAGTTAGAGCAGGATGGAGGCTCAGTGGTCAGCGCAGGATGAAGGCAGAGTGGTTAGCGCAGGATGGAGGCTGGTGGTCAGCACAGGATGGAGGCTCGGTGGTCAGCACAGGATGGAGGCTTAGTGGTTCAGCTCAGGATTGAGGCTCAGTGGTCAGCAGAGGATGGCGGCTCAGTGGTCAGCAGAGGATGGAGGCAGAGTGGTCAGCAAAAGATGGAGGGCCAGTGGTCAGCAGAGGGTTGAGGCCGTGTGGTCAGCGCAGAATGGAGGCCCAGTGGTTCAGCGCAGGATGGAGGCAGAGTGGTCAGTGCAGAATAGAGGCAGAGTGGTCAGTGCAGGATGGAGGGCCAGTGGTCAGCACACATCCATCCCCCCTCCCATTCGCTCCGGTCACACCCGCACCCGGTGTTTACATCGCCGCCGGAAGATTACAGCAGGTAATGAGTGGTCATGTGATAGGTGGGCTGAAGTGACGTACACAGAGCCTGTCACATGACTGCTCATTACCTGCTGTAGCTTCCAGCGGCGATCTAATCACCGGTGTGGGTGAGACCGGAACGGCGGGGAGCGGGGGGGAATGGAGTGGGGGGGTAATGGAGTGAGGGGGTGGGAATGGAGTGAGGAGGGGAAATGGAGCGGTGGGTGGCGGCGGCGGGCAAGAGGGGGCCAGAGATGGGCGCACCCGCTCCAGCTGGCAGGCGCGGGCAGGAGGAGGCTGACAGCGCGATGTCTGTGAGGCCGAAATCGCTCGTCGCTGATGGATTGTGGCGCCACGCGGCTGTTTTGCATACGCTGTGCTCATTGGTTGCCGCGGATGGCAGCGACCAATGAGCGCTGGCGCGTGATTTCGGCCTCAGACGGAAGTGGCCGCAAGACAATTATATAGAAGATTATATATATAAACAAAAAACCCAGGGAATCATGGACGTAAACATGAGGTAAACTTAAGCAATATTTTAAACGAGAAAAAAAAGTGATAATACCTCTGTAATAAACCCAGTAAGCAGTCGCATACAACAATGGCTATGCTTGTGCAAAAGTTTAATAACAAGGCCAGTTGCAAGTACAAAAAACTGGGAACATACAGATTGGATGGTACATGATACCAGAGGAGACCGACACAGAGGTCAAAAGCATTAATACATGGAAGGTATAAAGTGCAGAGTGTAGTACAATGAGGTAGACAAGTCAATATCACATCCATGGACTATTGCAACAGTAACATGATAAACAGTTAGTAATCACAACGTCCACAGGTGACAATTATAAAACCTCATTACCGCAGTAACTCACCCATGAGTATCTGCAAGCGACCCTCAGTGTCGCTCCCCAGACAGATAAACCTTGTGGATCTCTGATGAAGTGGTCTGAAGTACCACGAAACGCATAAGAATTAGACATTAAAGGTATTGCTTTTAACATCTTGTGATTCCTTGGATTTCTTGGAACCAACGGAAGACGGTCAGCGCACAAATTACCACCTTTCATCTAATGCTTGAACCTGTTTCCCTTAGGCGGAGTGCTGCAAGCCGGCTTATGCTTCAATAGTTGTTGTGACTCTCACAACAACATAAGGTTAGTGCAACAGCACACAATACAACACCCCGGTTACACCCGGATAAGACCCTATGTGCGCTTTTCTACTTTTCTTCTAGTTTTCAAAGCTCATCTTTGTCATTGTCTGAATAAACTGTTGTAACTATATGCGATATAAGCACCTGGGTGTATAGCACTTAAAGGACCCATTACTTTTTGAGCTTATATTTATTTTTTCATGCATTCTCACTGTATGACTTTCTCCTAATTTATTTGGGGCCAATATATTTGAGCGCTGAGGCTCTTCTGAAAGGGTAATTGTGGGATTATTTGGTAACTACTTTCCTAGTATCAAGTAATTTAACAGGACATCCCAATGTATTTTAAGAATTAATTTAATATTGATATTTTGTGCTGAAAAAGTTGTTATAAAATTTGTTGCAAATAGATTAGTGCTTCCCCCTATGTTGCGTACTATTTTCTTTCAGGAAATCGGTTCCTCCTGGGACAGTTTCACACTATCATTATATGCCTTATTTAATATTTACTCTGATGTTTTCTTTCTATGAATTTTTGTGAAAGTGTTTTTCATTGGGAGATAAAATTTGACGTTGGGCTGCAGTTTTTTTTAATCCTCTTTTATTGGTTGCCTGCCATGCTCCTGCTCCATTTGTTATAATGCTAGCTATCATAATGCACATAATTGTTGGCATTAACTTTCTTAAAAAAAGTTTTACTTAAGATTCTGCTACTGTCATGGAATATAGTAAAATCAAAAAAATCCACCTACTGTGCACTAATGGTAGGAGTAAAATTCAAACCCCACATGTATGTTTGATATCCTATTTACTATTATCATAAGCAAAAATAGAATAGTCAATATACTGTTTGTATATTATTGTTAGGGATGAAAAATTATTGTTGTAGATTAGATGGACTCAAAGTGGTCATGAATAGATTTGCATATGTAGGTGCCACCTTTGAGCCCATTACTGTACCGATCATTTGATGATAGAGGTGTTGCTGAAAACAGAAAAAATTATTATAAAAAATAAACGCCGCACTGTCCCCGATAAACTTTTTTTGTTGGTGGGGGAGTCCACATACTTGAAAGATTTAAACACATGAGACCAATCTCGTGATTAATGTTACAATATAGTGCCGACACATCCATTGACATGAATATGTACCTTTCATTCCAATGGATGTCCGTAATAAGATGAATTAGATGTGACGAATCCCTTAAAAAACTATCCAAATAAGTCTTATGTGGATATCGGATGTTATCAATGTAGGCTGCCAAATGTGAACCGATACTGGATATTATCGGGTGCCCCAGGGTGCAAGAGGAGGTTTTATGAATTTTAGGTAGGTGAAAGTAAAAAGCCATTACAGGGTTCGATATTCTGAGTTAATTTGTCTACTGCTTGTTGGGAATATTGGAAAATCCAGCTGGGGCAAACAGTTTATTATATTCAATAATTGCACTTTGGTAATATGACATGGGAACCTTTTTGTATGTCCTGGGGTCTGACAGTATTCGATTGGCTTCTGAATCTATTAGATTCTAGATCACTATCCCACCCTCCTTGTCTGACATCCAGATAACAATATCATGGTTATTTTTTAATCTTTGTATGGCCTTTATCTCCCCAGGAAGGAGATGTAGTGTCTGTGCAGATCGGTCTAACTTTTTAATTTTTTCCAAACTTCCAGAAAGTGTTTTTAAGTGATGTTATGTTTATCTGAGTTGGTTCCCAAACACACAGTGAGTGCTTCCTTAATCTTAAAGGGAACCTGTCACCCCCTTTGAGCATTTGAAACTGTGCCCACCAGCTTACACATAATGTAAATGGGGTTCTTATATGTGTCCAGATGTGCCCCACATACCTGAGATATGAACTTTTATTCTGGCCAGCGCTGCCTCCTAATAAGTCATGCTATATGGTCTACATCACAAAGTATTCACTGATCTCAGGGAGACCAGAGCAAGAAAACACTGCGGGCAGCTGGCTAAAGCGCTCAACACAGTGAATTCCTAGGCGCATTGCCTCCTGGGAATTATGAATATGCAAATAAGTCTGTGGAGCCTCAGTTAGGAGTCTCAAACACAGGACTAGCCAGATATCCTTCCAGGGAAGGACCCAGTCAAGGGGTGGCTCCTTGCGAAGAACACCATAACCACCATGTTAAGTGGCCCTTTTAGTCAATATCCAGCTCTTTTACAAGCTTAGAGATATGACAAGGGAATACCAAGACCAGGTATCCATCCACAGACAGCTGTTTCGGGGTGTTGCCCCTCATCAGTGTGGAGTAGGATTCTGGCTAGGTGGAAGCAAGGCCTAGTAGACCAACATCACAAAGTATTCACTGATCTCAGGGAGACCAGTCCAAGAAAACACTGCGGGCAGCTGGCTAAAGCGCTCAACACAGTGAATTCCTAGGCGCATTGCCTCCTGGGAATTATGAATATGCAAATAAGTCTGTGGAGCCTCAGTTAGGAGTCTCAAACACAGGACTAGCCAGATATCCTTCCATGCTATATGGTCTAGATATATATAGTCCTCGCCACCCCCCTAGCTGCAAAACGCACCCTGCAATTTGAATTTCCCGCCCCTTCTCTGGCCGGCGCGGTGAATGACAGGAGCACTCGCGCCTGCACAGTGGAGCCGCTGGAGCAGGTGACCAGGCTCTTTCATTGAAGATAGTGCTGACGTCTCACAAGATTTGTGAAGTCTCGCAAGACTTCCGCACATCAATGGAGGAGCATGGTCACCTACTACAGAGGCTCCCCTGCGCAGGCGCGAGTGCTCCTGTCACTCACCGCCTGGCCAGAGGAGGGGCAGGAATTTTAAAATTGCAGGGTGGGTTTTGCACCCAGGGGGCAGTGATGACTATATATACTGTACATCTAGACAATATAGCATACTCAATAGGAGGCAGCACTGGACAGGATATAAGTTAATATATATAGCAGGTATGAGGGGGACGTCTGGGCACATAGAGTGGTTACAAGAACTCCATTTACATTATGTGTAAGCTGGAGGGCACAGTTAAAAATGACCAAAGGGGGTAACAGGTTCCCTTTAACGGTAGTTTGACTCCGTGCGATGACACAATTTTAGGAATGGATATTTAGATAATTAATTTTAAACTTAATTTTATTGTTTAATATATGACAGTTTGAATTTATGATGATTTTAACACATTTATTTCAGTTGTATTTATTGTTTTGTTGCATTCATGTGGATTTGTAACTTTTGTTGCAGATGATTAGATCTGTGTCTGTTAGGGTACCTTCACACGCGGCAATATTGCTAGGCAATTTCACTGGCAATTTGCTGGTTGCAGTGAAATCATGGACACATTGTTCCATTTGTACACAGCAACAAAATAGAACAATTCGTCCATGATTTCACTGCAACCAGCAAATTGCCAGTGACATTGCCTAGCAATATTGCGCATGTGAAGGTACCCTTTCTGGGTTTGGCATTTTTATTTTAAATTGGGTGAGAGACGCACCTTTTTTAAGTACAAGTATGACCACATACAATGTGACAGTGTATAGAGATTTCCTGAAGAAGTTGATGTCATTTAACGAAAGGCGTCTAAACTACCATATTACACCGTGGATGTCTCGTGAAATTTATGGTGGAGCCTGAAAGCACAAAGTTTGTTAACCCTTGCTATCCTATTCTATGAAGTATCCCCCATGTCATGGCAGGATGAGAGTGATTGTTGCATCAGTATTATGCACCTGTGTTGCCTCTGTCACTGGAGCCTGTGGCATGCTGCTAAGTGCATTGAATATAGACCTTTTCTGTTTGTGGTGAGTTTTCTGATGTTATTTCCTTGTGGTGTTTTTATTCCCAAATAAACAGGTAAAGTTTTAGGGCCATTTTAAATTCCGAGCTTTTGCCTGGGTGTCTCTGGGAGAACTAATTAAATCACCCGCCTGAGACACCTAATTATGTTAAAGAGCTAATTACCTTCCTTGTGTATATATGAGTCTTTTTTATCCCATGTACCATACCTGAGGAAAGCTATACTGTGAAATTATATATCCAAAACGCGTTGTATGTGCAATTGTTTATTATTTTTAAACAAAGTAAAATCTCGAAAATACGAATAATTCGGCCCCTGGTTTCTGGGAGCGCTCTGGTACTATTCCAGATGTTCTAATCTCAAATTCCGACTGACAGACCCACTGGCTGAGAAGTCGGCTGAATCTGGACTCAAGCTGCATCCCAGACTGATGGGACTCCTGCCTTGACACCCTTATTGGGAAGATATGCATGAGAACAAGACACCATAAAGGTGAGGAAATAAGCCCTATTTGATCACCATATCCTTTGCACTTAGATCTGTGCCCATTCTTTCATATTTCCTCTACTTTCTAGACCCCACAGCCATTTGAGGTCAACCCTACTTGCATCTGTCCAGCACAGGCATGTGTTGGCATTTGTAGACTGCCGGTGTGAATTTCAGTTATATAATGTGCAGTTTTGCAGGATTGCTCCTGTTCACATTTTCCTTTATCTGGAGCTGCTGTCAGGTTTTCCTAATTTTTTTCATATTCATTTATAAGAGGAGAAGTGAATCTATGCTATAAGCTGCCCCACTAGCCTGAAGGCTTGTTCCTTAAAGGATAATTGATTTAATCATTTTTTATAGATACCGTATATACTCGTGTATAAGCCAACCCATGTATAAGCCGACCCCCCTACTTTTGCCCGCAAAATCTGGGAAAACCTATTGACTCGTGTATAAGCCGAGGGTGGACCCCAGCACAGGTATACAGCCCCAGCAGTGTGGTATACAGGCCCCCCCAGTGGTATACAGGCCTCCCCAGTGGTAGTATACAGCAGCCCCAGCAGCCCCAGTGGTAGTATACAGCAGCCCCAGCAGCCCCAGTGTTAGTATACAGCAGCCCCAGTGGTAGTATACAGCAGCCCCAGCAGCCCCAGTGGTAGTATGCAGCAGCCCCAGTGGTAGTATACAGCAGCCCCAGTGGTAGTATACAGCAGCCCCAGTGGTAGTATACAGCAGCCCCAGCAGCCCCAGTGGTAGTATACAGCAGCCCCAGCAGCCCCAGTGGTAGTATACAGCAGCCCCAGCGGTAGTATACAGCAGCCCCAGAGGTAGTATACAGCAGCCCCAGCAGCCCCAGTGGTAGTATACAGCAGCCCCAGTCGTAGTATACAGCAGTCCCAGCAGCTCCAGTGGTAGTATACAGCAGCCCCAGCAGCCCCAGTGGTAGTAAACAGCAGCCCCAGTGGTAGTATACAGCAGCCCCAGTGGTAGTATACAGCAGCCCCAGCAGCCCCAGTGGTAGTATACAGCAGCCCCAGCAGCCCCAGTGGTAGTATACAGCAGCCCCAGCAGCCCCAGTGGTAGTATACAGCAGCGCCAGCAGCCCCAGTGGTAGTATACAGCAGCGCCAGTGGTAGTATACAGCAGCCCCAGTGGTAGTGTACAGCATCCCCAGCAGCCTCAGTAATCCAGGGCCCCCCCCCCCTCCTCGCGCTCCGGAAACCTGTAAAGTAAAATCTTTATACTTATCACTGTCCTGTCACCACCGTCCCCGCCGCTGCCGACATCGCGCTCACCCGGCTTCATCCGTCCTCTTTCGGCTTCCTGTTCGGCGCAGGCAATGACGTCATTGCCTGCGCCGAACAGGAAGCTGGAAGAAGACGGACGAATGAAGCCGGGTGAGCGCGATGTCGGCAGCGGCAGGGACGGCAGCGACAGGACAGTGATAAGTATAAAGATTTTACTTTACAGGTTTCCGGAGCGCGAGGAGGGGGGGGCCTTGGATTACTGAGGCTGCTGGGGCTGCTGTGTACTCAAGCCGTCACTGACTCGCGTATAAGCCGAGGGGGGTACTTTTCAGCCCAATTTTTGGGCTGAAAAACTCGGCTTATACGCGATTATATACGGTATATTGATTTTTTAACTTAAAGGGAACCTGTCAGCTTGTTTTTACCCCCTATTCTACCAATAGCTGTCCCTGTACCTTGCTAGCACATCCCTAACAATCCCTCTCTGAGCTAAAACTGCAATACTGTATAATTCTTGAGAAAAATTATTTATCTATTATATAATTGCCGTAGCAACTTCCGTCGGAGCGGCGCAACTTCCGGTGGCCTTGTTAGCGAGTCCTGGGTTCTTCTCCAGGACTCTGTCCGTGGCCGCGTAGCGGCCACGGCAACTCACGAAGCAATGCCCGCAAAGCGGGCATTGCGAGTCGTTGCCACGCACCACCGCTAACAAAGCCACAACTAGCACGGACTCGCATAGGGCTGTAGTGTACACCGCTATGGTATACTACAGTCCCATGCCCATATGCCTCTCCTAACCCTAAGCACCAACCGCTGGCGCTTCAGCCTTCACATGCGTATGGCCATGGGACTGTAGTATACCATAGCGCTGTACACTACAGCCCCATGCTGTAAGCAGCCACCACCTCACTGTGCCGCTAAGCCCTGCCGCAACTACAGCCCCATGCTGTACGCAGCCACCACCTCACTGTGCCGCTAAGCCCCGCCGCACCTAAGCCCCTACCCCCTGCCGCACATAAGCCACAACCCACCCCTACCCCGCCGCACCTAAGCCCCTACCCCTAAGTCGCACATAAGCCACAACTACCCCGCCGCACCTAAGCCCCTACCCCTAAGTCGCACCTAAGCCCATACCCCCTGCCGTAAGCCCCTACCCCCTAAACCCGTACGCCCCTACCCCTAAACCGCGCCGCACCTAATCCCCTACCCCTAAGTCGCACCTAACCCCATACCCCCTCCCCCTATCCCGCACCTAAGCCCCTACCCCTAAGTCGCTCCTAAACCCCGCCGCACCTAATCCGCTACCCCCTAAGCCCCGCCGCATACCCCCTGCTGCGCCGCACCTAAGCCCCTACCCCTAAGTCGCCCCTAAACCCCGCCGCACCTAAGCTGCTACCCCCTAAGCCCCGCCACATACCCCTGCTGCGCCGCACCCCGCACCTAAGCCGCTACCCCCTAAGCCCCGCCGCATACCCCTTAAGCCGCACCTAAGCCCCTACCCCATGCTGCGCACCTAAGCCCCTACCCCTAAGTCGCACCTAAGCCCATACCCCCTGCCGTAAGCCCCTACCCCCTAAACCCGTAAGCCACTACCCCCTAAACCGCGCCGCACCTAATCCCCTACCCCTAAGTCGCACCTAACCCCATACCCCCTCCCCCTACCCCGCACCTAAGCCCCTACCCCTAAGTCGCCCCTAAACCCCGCCGCACCTAAGCCGCTACCCCCTAAGCCCCGCCTCATACCCCCTAAGCCGCACCTAAGCCACAACTACCCCCTGCTGCGCACCTTAGCCCCTACCCCTAAGTCGCACCTAAGCCCATACCCCCTGCCGCAAGCCCCTACCCCCTAAACCCGTAAGCCCCTACCCCCTAAACCGCGGCGCACCTAATCCCCTACCCCTAAGTCGCACCTAACCCCATACCCCCTCCCCCTACCCCGCACCTAAGCCCCTACCCCTAAGTCGCCCCTAAACCCCGCCGCACCTAAGCCACTACCCCCTAAGCCCCGCCGCATACCCCCTGCTGCGCCGCACCTAAGCCCCTACCCCTAAGTCGCCCCTAAACCCCGCTGCACCTAAGCCGCTACCCCCTAAGTCCCGCCGCATACCCCCTAAGCCGCACCTAAGCCCCTACCCCCTGCTGCGCCGCACCTGCATATCCCCTAAGCCGCACCTAAGCCCCTACCCCCTGCCGCACCTAAGCCCCTACCCCTAAGTCGCACCTAAGCCCATACCCCCTGCCGTAAGCCCTACCCCCTAAACCCGTAAGCCCCTACCCCCTAAACCGCGGTGCACCTAATCCCCTACCCCTAAGTCGCACCTAAGCCCATACCCCCTGCCGTAAGCCCCTACCCCCTAAACCCGTAAGCCCCTACCCCATAAACCGCGGCGCACCTAAGCCCCTACCCCTAAGTCGCCCCTAAACCCCGCCGCACTTAAGCCACTACCCCCTAAGCCCCTACCTCATAAGCCCCGCCGCACCTAAGCCTCTACCCCCTAAGCTCCGCCGCATACCCCCTAAGCCGCACCTAAGCCCCTACCCCCTGCCGCACCTAAGCCACTACCCCCTAACCCCCGCCGAACGTAAGCCCCTACCCCCTAAGCCACTACCACCTAAACTACGCCGCACCTAAGCCCCTACCACGTAAGCTCCGCCGAAACTAAGCCCCTACCCCCTAAGCCCCGCCGCATACCCCCTAAGCCGCAGCTAACGCTTTACCCCCCGCCGCACCTAACCCCCTACCCCCTAACCCACTACCACCTAAGCTCCGCCGCACCTAAGCCCCTACCACCTAAGCACCGCCGCACCTAACCCACTACCCCCTAAGCCCCGCCGCACCTAAGCCTCTACCCCCTAAGTCCGCCGCACCTAAGCCACTACCCCCTAAGCCCCGCCGCACCTAACCCACTACCCCCTAAGTCCGCCGCACCTAACCCACTACCCCCTAAGCCCCGCCGCACCTAAGCCTCTACCCCCTAAGCCCCGCCGCATACCCCCTAAGCCGCACCTAAGCCCCTACCCCCTGCCGCACCTAAGCCACTACCCCCTAACCCCCGCCGCACCCTTCTCTAACGACGCCGTCGATCACTTACATGTCTTCTTATTCATCTGATCGTCCGTCCGATCCACAAGTCCTCCGTCCGGCCAGGCGTCTTCTTCCTCCGGCCCCGGGGGTCTTCTCTCTTCTTTCCGCCATCTCCGGCTCTTCCTCCGGCCCCGGGGGTCTTCTGTCTTCTTTCCGCCATCTTCCGCCTCCGACGTCCTCTTCACTTCTCATTGCGATAGAATGGACGAAAAATCCTCCATTCTATCTGTATAGGTACCTTTACACGCCGCGACGGCAGGCTGGATACATCCCGCTACTTCACGTGCACGAGCACGCTCAAACGGTTACAAACGGTCAACGCACCCTCTTTACACGCCGCCACAAGGTTCGCTACGCCACGCTACATCTATAGCTAGCTACATCGCCGGGTGTCTCAAGTAGCCAGCTGTAGCTCATTTACACACCGCTATAACCAGCTACTATGGGCGGACCTGGTGCAGCAGGGACAGCACATAGGCGTGCCACAATTGTGGATTACGAGCCGTCCGTACGCTGATAGGACGAAGCAATAACATCCTGATTGGGCAGGCAACGCAGGAGGCTGAGTAATACAGCACGCTCGAGCGATTGTGTAGTGTGACTCGTCAGCTCCTTAAATATGCCTCCCTATGCAGCGACTACCAATCGTCATGCAGCAGCTTCCACCAATGATCGCACATGGGGCGCGGTAACACGGAGCCAGGGTCACGCCTTAGCTACATTGCAGCTACATCGCAGGCTGTCCCGAGTTCCCTTCCGTTGCCTCTTTACACGCCAATACAGCTCGCTACCATCGGCGTTGTAGCCATCAGTTTTTGAGCAGAGCTAGGAAACAGATGTATCTGTTGCCGGCTGCAGCGTTACGTCTTCAGACGCCGCTACGACGGGCTACATTGGCGCTACAAGCCACATTTGTAGCCTGTAGCGGGATGTATCCAGCCTGCCGTCGCGGCGTGTAAAGGTACCTTATGAGATGTGAGCCGCTCTTCTGATTGGTCGCTGTCTACAAGCGTCAGCCAATCAGAACAGCGCCTCACGTCTCATTGACATACATTAGCGGTGTGTCGCCGATTTTAAGCCCGGGCCCCCGGTTCTATTTCCCGGACCTAAAATCGCGTACACGCCGCTAATGTATGTCTATGGAAAGTGAGGGCCAAATCTGATTGGTCGCCGTTAGCAGAGAGCGACCAATCAGAATCGCGGCGCCATTTATAAAAATCCCATAGACATACATTACCGGTGTCTCGCCGATTTTAAGGCCGGGCCCATGGTTCTATTTTCCGGACATAACATCGCCGACACTCCGCTAATGTATCTCTATGCATTTTTAAACATGCCGCCGCCATTCTGATTGGACGGCGCCTTCCCATAGAGAAACATTGAGAAATGAGCCGCTATTGTGATTGGTCCGCGTCAGCCCACAGCGACCAATCAGAACAGCGCCTCGCTTCCCATAGACATACATTACCGGTGTGTCCGCGATGTTATCGCCGCTAAATAGAACCAGGGGCCCGGCCATAAAATCGCCGAGACAGCGCTAATGTATCTCTATGGCATTTTTAAACATGGCGCCGGCATTGTGATTGGACGGCGCCTTCCCATACAGAAACATTGAGAAATGAGCCGCTATTGTGATTGGTCCGCGTCAGCCGACAGCGACCAATCAGAACAGCTCCTCGCTTCCCATAGACATACATTACCGGTGTGTCCGCGATGTTATCGCCGCTAAATAGAACCAGGGGCCCGGCCATAAAATCGCCGAGACAACGCTAATGTATCTCTATGGCATTTTTAAGCATGGCGCCGCCATTCTGATTGGACGGCGCCTTCCCATAGAGAAACATTGAGAAATGAGCCGCTATTGTGATTGGTCGGCGTGCGCTCACAGCGACCAATCACAACAGCTCCTCGCTTCCCATAGACATACAATAGTGGCGTGTTGCGAAATATATACCCGCCCTTCTGGTTCTATTTTCGGCCACGTGGGTCGGGTATTTTCGGAGAAAAATTTTTTTTTTCTATTTATGTATGTTTATTTGTATCTATTTTTCTATCTATATTTATACATAGATAGATAGATAGATAGATAGATAGATAGATAGATAGATAGATACGAAAGTATATAGGAAAAAATATCAAATAAAAGTTAGATAAATAGGGAAAAAATTATTTTTGTACCGGAAATACCCGACCCACGTGGCCGAAAATAGGACCAGAAGGCCGGGTATATATTTAGCGAGATGCCGCTAATGTATCTTTATGGGAAGCGAGGAGCTGTTGTGATTGGTCGCTGTGAGCGCACGCCGACCAATCACAATAGCGGCTCATTTCTCAATGTTTCTCTATGGGAAGGCGCCGTCCAATCAGAATGCCGGCGCCATGTTTAAAAATCCCATAGAGATACATTAGCGTTGTCTCGGCGATTTTATGGCCGGGCCCCTGGTTCTATTTAGCGGCGATAACATCGCGGACACACCGCTAATGTATGTCTATGGGAAGCGAGGAGCTGCTCTGATTGGTCGCTGTGGGCTGACGCGCACCAATCACAATAGCGGCTCATTTCTCAATCTTTCTCTATGGGAAGGCGCCGTCCAATCAGAATGCCGGCGCCATGTTTAAAAATCCTATAGAGATACATTAGCGTTGTCTCGGCGATTTTATGGCCGGGCCCCTGGTTCTATTTAGCGGCGATAACATCGCGGACACACCGCTAATGTATGTCTATGGGAAGCGAGGAGCTGCTCTGATTGGTCGCTGTGGGCTGACGCGCACTAATCACAATACCGGCTCATTTCTCAATGTTTCTCTATGGGAAGGCGCCGTCCAATCAGAATGCCGGCGCCATGTTTAAAAATCCTATAGAGATACATTAGCGTTGTCTCTGCGATTTTATGGCCGGGCCCCTGGTTCTATTTAGCGGCGATAACATCGCAGACACACCGCTAATGTATGTCTATGGGAAGCGAGGAGCTGCTCTGATTGGTCGCTCTGGGCTGACGCGCACCAATCACAATAGCGCCTCATTTCTCAATGTTTCTCTATGGGAAGGCGCCGTCCAATCACAATGGCGGCGCCATGTTTAAAAATCCCATAGAGATACATTAGCGCAGTGTCGCCGATTTTATGGCCGGGCCCCTGGTTCTATTTTCGGCCAGGCGACTCGGCTCTGAGGCGTCGTTCGACGTGGCCGAAACTCGCATTCAGCGGTTCGCGGACATTGCTAGCGCCTTCACAACGACTCGCAATCATTGTGAGTCGTTGGTGATACGCTAGCTATTGCCGCGAAGCGCTGATTGCGAGTTTCCGGCAACGTCCAACGATGCCTCAGAGCCGAGTCGCCTGGCCGAAAATAGAACCAGGGGCCCGGCTATAAAATATCTTCATTTCTCCATGTATCGGAAGGCGTCCTCCAATCACAATCAAGCCGCGATTTTTGAAAATACACAGCGACCAATCACATTGATGGCGCCATCTTTCTGAGGTTGCCGCCCACCAATGAGATAAGGCCGCTTATTTATAGCGCGAAATTTGAATCTTCTACCTCTTTGAATCCTCTTTGTGGGAGAACGAGAACCTACCGCTGGACTATCTGTTGGATTATATTTCTGCCAAGAAATCCATCCTTCATGAGGGTCTTTCTGAGAGAACGAGAAGCTACCGCTGGACCATCTGTTGGACTACATCTCAGCCGAGATATCCATCCTTCGTGCGGGACGTCGGGAAGCAAGCGCCGGATCGGGATCTGCGACTGATCAGCTAAGATATCCTTTGGCAAATCTACCTTTTCACATCAGAAGCTATATTCCTGATGCTGACTTTTATTTTCACCTCTTTTTCTATCTTTTATTTTCACAACTTTTACTCTTTTGCGCCATGCAGCGCCAATCGCCGCTGCATGGAGCCTGTGCCACAGTTCGGACACTTCGCCGCTGCAAGCGCCGACTTTTGCGCTACAAGCGCAAACTTCGGCGCTTCTAGCGGCCTCCGCGGTCTATGACACCGCTGTGCCCGAACACGCATGCTGGTGCGGCTGATACAACTTGCCGCTCTTCACGGTGCCCGCCGAACAATCGCATTCTCAGCGCCTCTTCTCATAGAGTTGCATTGAGAATTGAGGGACGATTGTGATTGGCCGCTGTGTGTTTTCAAAAATCGCGCCGCGATTCTCATTGGAGGGCGTTTTCCCATAGACATGCATTGAGAACTGAGGCGCGATTGTGATTGGTTGTTTTAGTTGGCGCTATGATTCCCATTGGTCGGCGCACAGCGGGGAAAGCGGCATTTTCCTTGCCGAGCGCCTGGTGCGATTTTCGGACACGCCGTTCGGGACCCTGGAAGTTTGTAGCTCCGCCCCGCTCAGTTGTGATTGGACAGCGGCATCTTCACACAGTAGCGCCGACCAACCGGATTTACGGCGCCATGTTTATGAAGTTTCCGCTGCCCAATCACATTGCGGCTGGCGTCTGCCGGCTTTTTATGAATGAACTTTTCCCGTACCCCATGTTACAGCGCGAAATTTGATTTTGTGAACAATGTCAAAGTTAAAAAGCTGTTTTCACAGTACAATCTCACATCAGAGTATATATTCCTAATGCCTATGCTTATATTAACCCCTTCTTTATACTAATTTAATATTGCCTACTTTTCACCATAGTGCCCTCTTTTTTTCATAGTATATTAACCCCTTCTATTCTAATACTGCTCCACTTCCTATCTCAGTAAGTGCTGTACTAAGTCCATTTTCACAGTAACCCCTTATAATTTATTTGTCCTCCACTTCATATCTCCCTATCTTCTGTACTAAGGTCATTTGTACATTAACCTCTTCTATGCCTTTTGTATTTTAGTTTCCTCCATGACTATTTTATAGGCTTTAAACTGCTACATTAACCCCTTCCATTCTGTTTGCTATTCAATAACTGTCTTACTATGTGCTGTACATCAGCGTTTTTAGAACTTCGCCCCAGATGCGGTGAAAATACCGCATCTCCCACGATTGACGCATAACTCTTGCACTTGCGGCGCGGTTGCAGTAATCCCCATATAAAGTATAGGGGGACTTGCGGCAGGTGCGGTTTTGCACTTGCTCCACGTGTGCCCGGGAAAAATAACGCACTATCCGTACCTGCCAAAAGTCCCCCTATAGTTTCTATGGGGATTAACGCAACTGCGCCGCAAGTCTAAGGGTTATGCGGCAATCGTGGCAGATGCGTTTTTTTCACCGCATTTGCCACTAACGCCTAAAAACACTGATGTACAGCACATAGTGACACAGTTATTGAATAGCCAACAGAATGAAAGGGGTTAATGTAGCTGTTTAAACCCTATTAAATAGTCATGGTGGACACTAAAATACAAAAGCCATATAAGAGGTTAATGTACAAATTGCCTTAGTACAGAAGATAGTGAGATAGCAAGTGGAGGACAAATAGAATATATGGGGTTAATGTGAAAATGGCCTTAGTACTGCACTTGCTGAGAGACCAAGTGGAACAGTAATAGAATAGAAGGGGTTAATAAAGTATGAAAAAAAGAGGGCACTATGGTGAAATGTAGCTGATATTAAATTTGTATAAAGAAAGGGTTAATATAAGCATAGGCATTAGGAACATATACTCTGATGTGAGATTGTACTATGAAAACAGCTTTTTAACTTTTACTTTTTAAACATTCGAACCGCGATTGATTGGAGGGCGACTTCCCATAGACATACATTGAGAAATGAGGCGCGATTGGGATTGGTTGTTGGACATGCCGCTTTGATTCCGATTGGTCGGCGCACAGCGAGGAAATCTGTACTTTCCTTGCCGAGCGCTTGCTGCCATTTTCGGACACCCCGTTAGGGAGGCTGGAAGTCTGTAGCTCCGTCCCGCTGAGTTGTGATAGGATAGCGGCATGTTCACACAGTAGCGCCCATCAACCGGATTCACGGCGCCATGTGTATGAAGTTTCCGCTGCCCAATCACATTGCGGCTGCCGTCTGCCGGCATTTTATGAATTAAGATTTCGCCTACGCCATCTTAGAGCGCATAATTGCAATTTGTGAACTATGTTTAAGTTACAAAGCTGTTTTCACAGTACAATCTCACATCAGAGTATATATTCCTAATCCCTAGCCTTATATTAACCCCTTCTTTATACTAATTTAATATCAGCTATATTACAGCATAGTCCCCTCTTTTTTTCATACTTTATTAACCCCTTCTATTCTATTTGTCCTCCACTTGCTATCTCACTATCTGCTGTACTAAGGCCATTTTTACATTAACCCTTTCTATTCTATTTGTGCTCCACTTCCTATCTCACTATGTGCAGTACTAAGGCCATTTTTACATTCACCTCTTCTATGCCTTTTGTATTTTAGTTTCCACCTTAATTACTTTATAGGGTTTAAACTCATACATTAACCCCTTCTATTCTGTTTGCTATTCAATAACTCTGGAACTATCTGCAGTACATAAGCGTTTTTTGAACTTCACGCCAGATGAGGTGAAAAAACCGCATCTGGCGCAATTGCCGCTTAAACGTTGCATTTGCCGTGTGGTTGCGGTAATCCTCATATAAACTATAGGGGGACTTGCGGCAGGTGTGGTTCAAACTGCTACATTAACCCCCTACTTTCTGTTTGCTATTCACTAAATGTGTCACTATGTGCTGTACTCATGACTTTTTATAATTAACATCTTCTATACCATTTCTTATTTCATTTTTCATCCACACTGTTTTATAGGATGTAAGTGGTACATTAACTCCTTTCATTTTCTTGCCTATTCACTGCCAATGTCACTATGTCGTCTACTACTGCCATTTTATTACTAAATACTTTCATACTATTCTTATTTTTATTGATCGTTCAGTATTTTCTATGCGTGCCAGTGGTACATTAACCCCTTACAGCCTCTTTGATCATTTTTGTGGAGTTAGGAGTCAGTCATCACACTGTTACGAGTACGTTAAATTATTATATGTCAATTGCTATTATTTTTCTTCGTAATTACTCTGTAGCACTACTACCTGTCTTATAGTTAACAGTTTGGTGGTAATGCTACCTGGCCAGTTCACATCAGCGGCTATTTGAAATCGCGCCAGATGTGCTGACAGAATAGCATCAGCTCTGTTTGCTGCATTGCCATCGCATAACTCCTGCACTTCTGGTGTCGTTTCGCTAATCGCCATAGTAAGTATAGGGGAACTTGCGGCAGGTCCCACCATGAAAAACAGCGCACTCACCTTCTGTTTTTTTTCGATACAGTACCTGCCACAACTGCTAAACCCCAATTGCTGCACCTGCTGCAAATAACTCTATACTGACTACTATGGCGATTATAATGACTATGAGGATTAATGCAACAGCCCGCAAGTCCTGCAGTTATGCTGTGGCTATGCGCCACATGCGGCAAATGCACTTTTTTCTACGTTTATGATGCTATTTGAAATTAACGCTCATGTCAAAGTCCCTGTCATCCCAGTAGGACATAAACTACTTTTACATACCTAATATTTTACACTCTATTACTGACTGGGTCCCCTTTCACACGTGCATTGTATATGCAGATTTACATACTTCCATAACATCTGCTAATATTTAAATTTTTTACGGAACTTCCCTATACCCGTCACTAGGGCTGCAGTTGCGTAACGTTATATACATCCCCGCATTTACGTTGCTTTTTACATTGACCTGCCTGTTTCAACATCTACTGCGCAAGTTGCCTTATTTCTTTTTTCACCCCTGCTTAGTCACATTCTGCTATTTCATACTTCACATTAATGCTGCTGTTTCCCCAACTAAAGCACTAAAAATAAAAACCACTACTTCTGCTATAATCCCAAAACCTTAAGTTATAGGTACAAATTAACCCTAACTCTGCCATTTTTCAACACCTTATGCAACAACAACTTTGCTGGTGGTTATGCTGAAATTGACGTCATCTCGGTTCTTTTAAAGGTTTTCTTACAATGTTGAAAATTTCCTTTGATAACGCGCATCGCAAAGGCCCCTTACATCCATTTGTTTTGCCTTCCAGGCAGTTTTTAAGGACTTTTAACACACTCATTTCCATTCACTACTCCATACAGTAAACATCATTAAATCTTTCTTTCATACTTTAAACAAGTCTATCATTTCATTATAACAGGTTTTTGAAATACACAGTGTAGTTTTATTGTTTTTGTCTTTACACAGTTATTATTAATTGTTTCCTTAACTAACACACTCTAGCTCTTTTTGGATTTCAAACACTGCTTATTCTTACTACGATGAGCTCTCCAACACAAAATATTGCTCTTGCCAAGGAGGCTGCATCTACACCTAAGAAGAAGCGTGCTGACGAGACTTTGGAAGAGAGACGTCTTCGGTTAGATCGTGATAAGGCTGCTAAAGCTCAACGCATTGCAGAGGAGAGTTTGGAAGAGAAACGTGTTTGGTTAGATCTGCGTAAGGCTGCTAAGGCGAAACATACTGCAAAGGAGACTTCAGAAGAGAGGCGTCTTCGCTTAGATAGTGATAAGGCTGCTAAGGCGAAACACCTTGCTGAAGAGACCTTAGAAATGAGACGTATTCGCTTAGATCGTCTTAAGGCTGCTTACGCCAAACGTATTGCAAATGAGACTTCTGCAGAGAGACGTATTCGCTTAGATAGGGTTAAGGCTGCTAAACTCAAACGGTTTGCTAAACTCTCTTCTCCACTGAGACGTTTTCGGTTGGATGCTGCCAAGACTGCTTTACATACACGTATTTCGCAAGTGTCTTCAGAAAAAACAAGCCAACGAATGGAAACAAGAGCCATGACTGCGCGTTCCACATGCAAACAAACAAAAATTCCAGTCACTCAAGAACCGTCTGACACAGATGCTACTCCAGCCTCTTCGTGTACTGACATTCTACCAAGTGAACTGCCTTTAACACCTCCCATTACCTCAATGGAAATCAAAAAAGGAAAGGTTCGCAAGGTGTCTGTGCGTATGCGCAAGACGGGTGTGGAGGAGAGTTCTGAAGAAAGACGACTTCCCTTGGACAAGAAAAAGGCTGCTTTGAAAACACCGGTTTCAATAAAGTCTTTAGAAGGAAGGACAGAACGATTAGGCAAAAAATCAATGACTCTGCCTCAACGACGCAAACAGAAAAAGTTAATGCCTGTAGGAGATCCGTCTGATCCTCAGACTGCTGTACACTCTTCGTCTGATCCTCAGACTGCTGACACCTCTTCGTCTGATCCTCTGACTGCTGCCACCTCTTCGTCTGATCCTCAGACTGCTGCCACCTCTTCGTCTGATCCTCAGACTGCTGCCACCTCTTCGTCTGATCCTCAGACTGCTGCCACCTCTTCGTCTGATCCTTATACTGCTGCCACCTCTTCTTCTACTATCTTAACTACAACTGAACAGCCTTTACCGCATCGCAAGGCCACATCAAAACGAAAACACTGTGCTGAGGAGACGCCATACAGCAAACAGTGTAAAATTTTGAGGCTTAAAAGGAAAAGACAGATGCGTCAAGATACAGATTCTCCTACGTCTAGACAAGTCCGCTTGGCCAATTTGGCTACATTACGTCGTGAAGAACGCCAAACTTCTTCTTCCACTTTTATATTGCAAGAGGCACAACGGAATATATATTCCACTTCTTCATTTATGGAATGTTTGGAATCTACATCCCATCCACATCTTATCTATGTAGGATTACATAATAAACTTCTACGTTTATTCTATTCACCTCTCCTACATCAAATGGGATTTATTGATCAGGATCATGTTATTGTAGAACATTTCTGTGGTTTCATGAATGTAATATGTGAACATTGTGAGGCTCGCCATTTTACTGCTGAACGACCATCAGATCAACAGTTTACTCTTTGTTGCCACAAGGGAAAAGTAAAGGTACCATTACCTCAATACCCGCACGTCTTCCAACTCCTGCTGAAAGGAGAGAGTGAGTACAGTCAAAATTTGATGGAGAATATCAGGAGCATTAATAGTTCTTTTGCTTTTGCCTCCATGGGTGCCCATGTTTCTCTACCTCCTGGACATGGCACATACTGCTTCCGTATTCATGGGCAAATTTATCATCGCACTGGAACACTCCATCCTGCTCAAGATCAAACTCCAGCATATGCACAATTGTACATTTTAGATACTCTAAGCGCTACAGACCAACGGCTACAGTGTCCAGAAAATGTTAAATGTAATCCTACTTTAATGAGTATCATTGCTCTTCAATTGGATAATATTAATCCCTTTGTTTCGGCATACAAAATGCTACGTCACGTTGAATTAGAAGAAGAACAGAAGGCAGTAGAACATGGCACTGTCATGCCAAATATTATCATGGCCATTAAACAAGACAGAGGCCAAGACCCAAGACGCTATAACAATCCTACTGCCAATGAAGTTGCTGTAGTCTTTGAAAATGCTGATGGAGAGCCACCATTCAATAGAGACATTTTAATTCATTCGAAACCTGATCCAAATAACCCTTGGCCCCAAAAACACAGCAAGTCAGTATTCTACACAGCAATTTAGATGCATTACTCTATCCTTTATTTTTCCCTCATGGAGAACAAGGCTGGCATGAGGGACTCAAGCATCAAGGGAAAAGTCAACGCAGGGTTACACAGCTCCAGTATTAATGCTATTTGCTGTCTGTACGGAATCAGTTCAATCCTGTCCTGAATGGTGGCAAACTAACGCAGCAGTACTTAGCGGATGCGTATGTGAAAATCGAGGCTAATCGATTAAATTTTATCCGTCACCATCAAAAGGATTTAAAAGTAGAGGATTATTGTGTACTACAGGAACATCTCCTGAAACAATCTGTTGAGAAAGGTATTCCCATTGGCAAGACGGTCATTTTACCATCTTCCTTTGAAGGCAGTCCCAGAAACATGCAGCAACGCTATCAGGATGCCATGGCTATTGTGACTAAATTTGGACGACCAGATCTTTTTGTAACCATGACCTGTAATCCTAAATGGAGGGAGATTACAAACAATTTAGAACCATGGCAGCGTGTGGAACATAGACCTGATTTAGTCGCCCGTGTCTTCAGAATTAAACTGGAAGCCCTATTAAAAGAAATTAACACTGGATTATTTGGCAAAGTTTGTGCAATGGTTCATGTTATTGAATTCCAAAAGCGTGGCCTACCACACGCTCACATTTTGATCATTCTGGATAGCAAATCCAAACTAAGAACTGAGGTTGAAGTGGATAATATAGTTTGGGCTGAAATCCCTGATCCAGAAGAATACCCTCTGCTCCATGACATTGTGATGCAACACATGATTCATGGACCCTGTGGACAACACAACCCCAATTCTCCATGTATGGATCTTGGCAAGTGTAAGAAAGGTTTTCCTAAAGATTTCCAACCAAGAACACTCATAGCTAAGAATGCATACCCTACTTATCAAAGAAAGGAAGGATCATCCTTTCAAATCCGTTCAAAGATGATTGATAATTCTTGGGTTGTTCCCTATAACCCTTACCTACTATTAACATACAAGTGTCATATTAATGTTGAGGTATGTGCTTCCATTCAAAGTGTAAAATACCTATTCAAATATGTCTACAAAGGACATGATAAAGCCAATCTTGAAATTTGCCAAACCAATATACACCATGATGAAACACATCAATTCATGGATTCAAGATACGTGAGTGCACCAGAGGCAGCTTGGCGAATATTTGCTTACCCAATGCATAGACAATCGCACTCTATTATTCGCCTTGCCGTACATCTCCCACATTCTCAACCACTTTATTTTCATGAGGATGACTCTGTTGACGACATCAGTTACACAATGCACAGAAAATCTACTCTTATGGGCTACTTTGAGCTGAATGAGAGTGACCCGCGTGCTCATGATTACTTATACCGCCAAATTTCAGACCACTATGTTTGGAAAGAAGGTGCATGGGAAGTTAGAAAGCGAGGAGGTTCTTCAGTGATTGGAAGAATGTATACTGTCAGTATGAAAGATCAAGAACGCTACTATTTAAGGTTGTTGTTACTGCATGTCAAAGGAGCAACAAGTTTTGACAACATTAAGACTGTTAATGAAGTGACATACCCAACTTTCAAAGAGGCGACATTAGCCCTTGGATTGCTCTTCGATGACACTGTTTGGAGAAATACTTTATTGGATGCCTGTGTTCTCAACATGCCTGCACAGCTTCGTGATATGTTCGCATATATATATGTATTTTTGGTCCTCCAGCTCATCCATTGGAGTTGTGGCAAGAATTTAAACAAGACTTTATCCAAGACTACTGCCATGCATATCACTCCAACACTGAGGAGTGTCAGAATTGTGAAGGATATGCTATGACTGATGTCCAAACTGTTCTAAAATTTCATGGCAAAACTTTTACTGATTTTAATCTACCACGACCAAAAAGAAAGCCACACATCGCTCCACTATACAACAAGGATGATGAGTTAAGAAGAGCTCAGCAAATGAAAGCTACTTTAAATGACCAACAACTTTTGGCCTATGATGCGATCAATCAAGCTTTACACGATAGAAGTGGACAACCTAAGTGCTTTTTCATTGACGGTCCAGGTGGCAGTGGGAAAACATATCTGTATGATTTATTAATTCATGAACTAAGAGGAGAAGGCGAAATTGTCTCACCTGCAGCCAGTACAGGGATTGCAGCTAACTTACTGCAAGGAGGAAGAACCATCCATTCGCTTTACGGAATACCAATTCCAATCAATGAAACTTCCGTTTCAAGGATTAAAAATGATACAGATGCTGCACAACATTTGAAAAGTACCAAACTTTTCATTATTGACGAGTCCACTCTGTTATCTAAATATGCATTACATGTGATAGATCAACTTTTACGGGATGTCATGACAACAGATATCTCCAAGAAAAATACAACACCTTTTGGAGGGAAAGTCATTGTTCTAGGAGGAGACTTTCGACAGTGTCTGCCTATCATCCCTCATGGTACAAGAACTGACATTATAGAGAGTTGTATTAAATACTCACGACAATGGCAGCTTTTCACTCAATTGCCACTCTTCAACAATATGCGTTCCATTGATCCTGATTATAGCCGTTGGTTACTTCAACTGGGAAATGGTGAATTGTCCAATGATTTCAACCTTGGATATGATACCATTGAAATCCCACAAGACATGATCTGCACTGGCTCAATCATACTTGCTATATTTGGTGAAAACATTCTCATTGATGTACATAACAATGAAAGCATTCAGATTGCTGCATCACATGCCATTCTTTGCCCTAAAAATGCGTGTGGATATGGTGAACTCTAAGGTCATGGATTGCATTGCTGGTGAATACACTGAATACATTAGTGATGATTCCATTGATCCTGATGAGACTGAAGATCCAGATCAATATCCAGTGGAATTTTTAAATTCACTCACACCAACGGGAATGCCTTCTCATCGCCTCAAATTGAAAATCGGTACCATTGTCATGCTTTTGCGCAACTTTAACAGCAGAAAAGGTCTTTGCAATGGGACTCGCTTGATTGTCATAGCTTTGTTTGACAATCTGATTCAAGCAAAAGTCATTACTGGGTCTGCAGAAGGAAATGTGGTGTTTATTCCAAGGATTGATTTATCTCCATCAGAGACTGGATTACCTTTCAAGTTAAGACGTCGACAATTTCCCTTGAAGCCTGCTTTTGCCATGACCATCAACAAATCCCAAGGCCAAACACTGGAGAAAGTAGGGATTTTTTTGCCAGAACCCGTTTTTGGACATGGACAGTTATATGTGGCTTTTTCACGAGTGAAAAGACGATGTAATGTTAAGGTGAAAGTGCTGGATACACCCATTCAAGGAAAGTTGGTGCCTAATTCTGAAAAAGTCTTTACTAGAAATATTGTCTATAAGAATATTTTATCTTAAATTCTTTAGATATATATTACATTTCCATACATGATGGATATAACAATGAAAGCATTCACATTGCTGCATCACATGCCATTCTTTCCCCTAAAAATGTCCATGTGGAAATGGTTATCTCAGGTTATGGATTGCATTGCTGGTGAATACACTGAGTACATTAGTGATGATTCCATTCAGACTGAAGATTCAGACCAATATCCAGTGGAATTTTTAGATTCACTTACACCAATGGGAATGCCTTATCATCGCCTCAAATTACAAATTGGTACCATTGTCATGCTTTTGCACACCTTTAACAGCATAAAAGGTCTTTGCAATGGCAATCGCTTCATTGTGATCACTTTGTTTGACAATCTCATTCAAGCAAAAGTCAGTACTGGGTCTGCAGAAGGAAATGTGGTGTTTATTCCAAGGATTTATTTATCTCCATCAGAGACTGGATTACCTTTTAAGTTAGGACATCGACAATTTACCGTGAAGTCTACTTTTCCCATGACCATCAACAAATCCCAAGGCCAAACACTGGAGAAAGTAGGGATTTTTTTTCCCCACAACCCATTTTTGGACATGGACAGTTATATGTGGCTTTTTGACGAGTGAAAAGAAGATGTATTGTTAAGGTAAAAGTACTGCATACACCCATTCAAGGAAAGTTGCTGCCTCATTCAGAAAAACTCTTTACAAAAAATATTGTCTATAAGAATATTTTATTTTACATTCTTTAGATATATATTACATTTCCATACATGATGGATATAACAATGAAAGCATTCACATTGCTGCATCACATGACAATCTTTACCCTAAAAATGTCCATGTGGAAATGGTGAACTCTCAGGTTATGGATTGCATTGCTGGTGAATACACTGAGTACATTAGTGATGATTCCATTCAGACTGAAGATTCAGACCAATATCCAGTGGAATTTTTAAATTCACTCACACCAATGGGAATGCCTTATCGCCTCAAATTACAAATTGTTACCATTGTCATGCTTTTGCACACCTTTAACAGCATAAAAGGTCTTTGCAATGGGAATCGCTTCATTGTCATCACTTTGTTTGACAATCTCATTCAAGCAAAAGTCAGTACTGGGTCTGCAGAAGGAAATGTGGTGTTTATTCCAAGGATTTATTTATCTCCATCAGAGACTGCCTTACCTTTTAAGTTAAGACATCGACAATTTACCGTGAAGTCTACTTTTCCCATGACCATCAACAAATCCCAAGGCCATACACTGAAGAAAGTAGGGATTTTTTTGTCACAGTTTTTGGACATGGACAGTTATATGTGGCTTTTTCACGAGTGAAAAGAAGATGTATTGTTAAGGTGAAAGTGCTGCATACACCCATTCAAGGAAAGTTGCTGCCTCATTCAGAAAAAGTCTTTACAAAAAATATGTCTATAAGAATATTTTATTTTCAATTCTTTAGATATATATTACATTTACATACATGATGGATATAACAATGAAAGCATTCAAATTGTTGCATCACATGACAATCTTTGTCCTAAAAATGTCCATGTGGAAATGGTGAACTCTCAGGTTATGGATTGCATTGCTGGTGAATACACTGAGTATATTAGTGATGATTCCATTCAGACTGAAGATTCAGACCAATATCCAGTGGAATTTTTAAATTCACTCACACCAATGGGAATGCCTTATCATCGCCTCAAATTACAAATTGGTACCATTGTCATGCTTTTGCACATCTTTAACAGCATAAAAGGTCTTTGCAATGGGAATCGCTTCATTGTCATCACTTTGTTTGACAATCTCATTCAAGCAAAAGTCAGTTCTGGGTCTGCAGAAGGAAATGTGGTGTTTATTTCAAGGATTTATTTATCTCCATCAGACACTGCCTTACCTTTCAAGTTAAGACGTCAACAATTTCCCGTGAAGTCTACTTTTGCCATGACCATCAACAAATCCCAAGGCCATACACTGAAGAAAGTAGGGATTTTTTTGTCACAAACAGTTTTTGGACATGGACAGTTATATGTGGCTTTTTCACGAGTGAAAACACGATGCAATGTTAAGGTGAAAGTGCTGGATACACCCATTCAAGTCAAATTGCTGCCCAGTAGTGAAATACTCTTTACTCAAAATAATCTCTCTAATATTTTATTTAAAATTCTTTAGATACATATTAGATTTAGATATAGTTACTTTCTAATTAAACATAAATATTACAATAAATTAGTTTAGCCGTAGATGTATAAGAATAGAAAAAAAAATAAGACCAAAAAAAATATTTTAGTTATAGAAAAAGATATTATAATTAGTTATTAGATATAAAATAGTTATTTAACAAATATAGTTGTTACTGTTCAATTTTCCTAAAAATATTGTGTATAAAAATATTTTACTTAAAATTCTTTAGATACATGTTACATTTAGATACATAGTTATTTTTAGATTAGACACAAATATTACTGTATTAATTTGTTTAGCAATAGATGTATATCAATATAAATAAATCAAAATACCTAAAAACTTAGTTTCGTTATAAAGACATTATAATTACTTATTAAATATAAATGTTATTTCAGATATATAGTCGTTATTTTCACTTTTCTCTAAAAATACTGTGTAAAAATATTTTACTTTCAATTCTTTAGATACATTTTATATTTAGATACATAGTTACTTTTTAATTAAACACAAATATTACAATAAATTAATTTAGCTATAGATGTATATGAATACAAATATACAAAAATACCAAAAATATTACTTTTGTTATAAAGACATTATAATTAGTTTTTAGATATAAAATAGTTATTTAAAATATATAGTCATTACTTTATTAGCTTACAAAATTTCTTTTTAATTTTCATTGTATATGTATGTAAACACACATTTTTTTTGTAGATTGTAGATGTGTATCATCTAAATGCTTGCATTTAGTGATAAGAACCTGAAGCTTCAGTAGGATAGCTGCTGCAAGATTTCATTTTCTTTTTACACAGGGTGAGGTTTTTGTGAACAGCTAAGGCTGCCTTTAGACTTGCAGATACATCTGCAGCATTTTAAAGATGCATCTGCATGCAAACGGCAGCTCCTATCTTTACAATGGGACTTTTGGTGTCTGCAGATGCTTGCAGACAGCCGTGCGCACCCATTTACTCTGATATATGATCTCTGCACAGGTGCATGCCTGCATACAAATAACATAATCCCACCTGCACCAGGGATGCAACATTTCGCGTCCCTGGTGTGGAGGAGAGTCTGTGATCTGTACAAAAGCATCCACCTGCGCATAGATCACATATAGGAGTGAATGGCTGCGCACGGCTGTCTGCAAGAATCTGCAGACACTGTGTGTTCCATTATAAAGATAGGGACTGCCGTCTGCATGCACATGCTTGCAGATGCATATGCAAAACGCTGCAGATACATCTGCAAGTCTGAAGGCAGCCTAAGAGATGGGTGGGACGGCTGTTCACGCACATCTGTATCTTGAAGTGTGTTCTGTACATATAAATACATATATACACATAGGTACATATTTAGACACATAGGTACATATTTAGACACATAGGGAAAGAATAGACATTTTGATTTTAAATCTGAATTATTCTGCTATTTGTTGAATTTTTAGTTTGAAAAAAACAATTTTGCCACTTGCTGCTTAATGGTGACCTACAGTACTCTTAATGTAAGTTGCATGAAATGTTTATGGAATTTGTCGTTTACTTGTGGTAGTTGCGGCACATGTGCTTTCGACAGTTTCAATCGCTAAAATCAGTTAGCTCTCATTTTTAGTGGTTGCATTTTGTCAACCTGTTAAAGCTCTGCTTGCCGTATTTACTGCAAGCTAAGTGCAAGTTCCATATTTATTACATGTTACTTGCTGAAAGTTAGCTGTAGGTAGTCCCTTTTGTGCCAAGTTCAGAAATTGTATTTGGTTATTCAATACTTTCTGCAAATAGCCAAAAAATATCTGCTTTAAAAGGAGTCTAACTATTAATTATTAGGGATAGAGTAGAGTAGGTCCCACCAGTTGTAAGGCTACCTTCCCGTGGTTGGTGGGGAAACATGTACTGGCTCAATCATAGATTATTAATATTCATATATAAATTGAATATACGTAATCTGTACAAAACATCAGTGCCAGTATCTGTACGAAAAGCCTTGCCTTAGAATCATGACATGTACTACACTGACATATACCATACAAACATTGGTAGTTGATATATAGATATCATGTCTTATGTGCATTATTGTCAAATTTGAATGAATAATGTATATATGCATGCTACACTCCCGATTCTTTAACATTGGGCCGTCATCTATCATGGAATACTAGGATTATTACTTAAAACTCTAATTTAATAAACTATACACCGATTCTAGAATCCCGATGCAATCGCATCGGGCTCACAGCTAGTTATTTATATTTTCTTATGGTAATGAGGCATCCAGGCTACATCCGTAGACTCACATGGGAGGTCTCCAGGTCTCTATTCTCCCCCTCACTGCTCTTATGATGCCCCGCTGGATATCATCATTCCTTCTCCTGCGCACCCCCTATTATCCCGCCTCCTCCTCATAGTATGAAGTGCAGCTGGACGTCATTTCTGGTCCGGTGCATTGTGGGGGCTTATCAGCTTCAATATGCGCACTGTGCGTGAGCCGGAGCTGGACCGTACAGCCCAAACACCTGCACACTGCGCAGGACCAAAAATGACATTCCATCTGCATTTCATACTATGAGGAGGAGGCGGGAATTTCAAAACTTGGGCGAGTAGAGAAGGAATAATGACGCCCACCGGGGCATAATAAGAGAAGCGAGGGGGGAGAATGGATACCCAGAGACCACCCATGTCAGTCTACTAATGTAGCCTGAATGCCTCATTACCATAGGAAAATGTAAGTCAATAAATCGTTTTTCTCAAGCATTATATTGCAGTTTTAGCTCAGTAAGTGATGGTTAGGGATGAGCTAGCAAGGTGCAAGGACATGTAGTGATATGATAGGGGGTAAAAAAAAGCTGACAGGTTCCCTTTAATTAACCAATTTTGACTGTGATGTTTTTTAAATACATAATATTAAAAATGACATATTAAAGCAGTAATCCTTTTGTATACACCTAATATTTGTACTCGTTTCTTGTATTTGGTTCCCTCTATGTACATTTAGGGCTTCTGATAGAATATGATAGCATTTTAGGTCAAATTTATGCAGCAAGAGATATAGCAATGTAAGCACATTAACATATACAAGTTGATATAAATAAGTATACATATAAATGGGTTGGCACTGCAAAGTCTTGTAGAAACTGTGAATCCACATACTGAGCTGTCAATTTGTATTCATATAATTTATTTTTATAGCAACATATTATTCTATTTTGGCAGAGGATGATAACCTGACAGCTCACAAATATGGATGTGCCACTATTGATTATGTCACAATACCTCTTATATCATTGGAATACCTGGAGTACAAGTTTTTTTCTTATGCAATTCTAATGTAATATTTTGTCTATAACAGAGAAGGCATGTATGTGGTGTGAAATAATCTGAATACATTGATTAAATTGCATATTGAAGCAAGAGATTGAAAGAACTGATTTAATAGGGTGGCTGAATAGGTATCAAATATCATAATTTATAGTGAATTCCCTACATTTTTCTGAAGAACAATAGCTTTTCTTTTTATTAGAGAAGACCCAAAGCAAGTTGGTATTAAAATTGAATTTACTACATTTTTGTTATTGGAATGAAAATACTTTGTGACAAAATGTATTGCTGTATGCAAATAAAACTGATAAGATGGATCTATCATCGCTACTATAGGACAAAATGGGTCATTTTCTCCAAGCTTTTCTCTCTGCTAATGTCACTTATCATGCTGCAACTATCACTGGCAATCGGCAGCAACCGTACGTGCTCGTGCATGTTTTTAATGGTTGCTAACGATCGCCGATTCCGTATGTACACGCCGCAATTGCGTAGTCAACTCAAGGTATCGTGGTTCCCAGGAAGTTGAAACAGATTCTACGGATAACTTCCTGTTTAATACCGTCGCGACTTCACATGCCGCTATCCACAAAGGAATATGGGCGTACCAGTGCAGCAGCTACGACACATAGACGGGCCACACTCCGTCACGCCGCGCCCAAAGTACAATCATTGGCCAACACAATAGCGTCGTGATTGGTCAGGGTGCGCAGGGCAGCTGGCGAATACGTGACGCAATTGTGTTTCGTTTGTCACACGGAATAGACACTTGTGGCGTGTCGAAGTGTGCATATATCCACTTAGGAGACGCTCACGCGTCACACAGGAGCGGTTTGGAGTTACACAGTCAATGCGTTACCATACTATGTGGTTTGCTATGTGTGTGTCTGTAGCTAAATGTGGGAATATAGGCACAATGCAGATAGCATATGTGGCTACATATGTCCATGGCATTGAGCAGCTGCCATGCCACCACTACACTATGTGTGTGTCTGCACATGTGCTGCACTAATTGCGTAAATGTACATGGCCCACAATATCATTTGCTGGATCAATGTGTTGTGTCCAGGTGACCCTCTGCCCACACCACACCAAAATGGATCTGTACACACATTTGTCACATACACTGTTGACCAAATAGCTTAACCTGGCCCATGCCTATCAACACATAATGTGTCTCGTACCCAGCCATAGGTGCCAATGGGTGTCAAACCACTGGGCACAACAGAAACCTTGATAATCAGTCTCACACGTAGTCATTTGGATCCAAAAAAAATATGTATTATTTGGTGACAAATAAAAACCAAGGCTACAGAAAGGAAAGACAATGGACATTAAAACATCATGTTACATTGTAAACATACATCAAACACAGAAAGACAATACATAATAAACTTGGTAACAATGTTAAAGTGTGCACCACACACATAACACAAATAAAACCTCAACTACCTAACTAACTAAAACATGTGCACACAAGAACATTTAAAAAAAACAAACCATGGTGCACCCACCCTGCTGTGTACACCATGGCTACCATGTCGAGCCCTCACAGCACCAGCCACACTACAGCAGCTGGTGCTGCCAGCCCACTGCCCCAGGGCCATTAAAGTAGGAGCAGTATGCCTCTCTACTGTTCCTGGCCTCCTGCTGAGTCCAACCATGGGTCAGCAGCTGGAGGGCACCACGCCAAGCCCCTTGATGGACCTTCCCTGTTGTGGGGTCCACAGAATCCACATAACTTGCAGGCGTGTATGATGCTCGATCCCTACGACGCAGGAAGTTTATGCAGCACACAGCAGGCCAGCACTACCACGTCAATAGATTCCAGTTTCATATGCATACGCGTATGAAAAACCCAGAATGTATTCGCCATGATCCCAAACGCATTTTCAACCACACGGCGGGCCCTGGATAACCGGTAATTGAAAATGCGCCGCTCAGAAGTAAGGGTCCTCTGGGGATATGGCCGTAGTAGGTGTGCCTGAAGTGGGAATGCTTCATCCCCCACAAACGCAAAGTTGAGATGATGGCTTGTCTCTTCATTTGAGGGCAAGTTCAGCCCACCTCTCCCTATTCTTGTGCCATGGAGCTGTGTGCGAACACACCCCCATCTGAGATTCGCCTTTTCATGCCAACGTCCACGTAGAGGAACTCATAGTTCGCATCCACTAGGGCCATGAGGACTATACTAAAATACCCTTCGTAATTATATTACATAGAGCCCGAGATGGGGGGTTTAGTAATCCTCACATGCTTGCCATCCAAAGCGCCACCGTAGGTTGGAAAGTTCCACCGGCTTTCAAAGCCTCGGGCTACTTGCATCCATTCTGCAGGTGTTTCTGGCAACTGCATATAGGATGGCAGCAGAGCAATCCAGATGGCCTCACACGTCTCAGGGATCAGGCGGTTCAGCAGGAACAGTGATACACGTGAGGTGTATTGCAGGTCGGTCCTTGACCGGCCTGTAGCCAGGAACCGCAAAGTAATAGCCAAACGCCCCTCAGCTGATACTGATTGACGCATGATAGTGTCCTGACGGGCTATCAATGGCCCTACACGATCCAAAAGGAAGGTGAAAGAGTCCTCGGACATACGGAGGTAGTTCCTGAAATCATGCAAATTATTATCATCCAGCTCACGCTACAGCTGCATGTGGCTCCGGGTGTCCCAGTGGCAAAGCCAATCCTGACTCCACACACGCTGTTTTCTGCGACGCCGCAACCTTTCATATCTATCGTCCAGCCACAATTGCTCTTCCACCAAGGCAAGAGCCACGATCACATCTCAATCAGGGTCAAACATCATCTCACGTATCAGCACCTGTATATGATAAATAGAAAATATAAGTATAATGTAAAATTGTTTCACACGTTTGCATATAAAGTAAGCCTCACAATACTCGGACTGGCCACTAGGGAAAAGCATATACAAACAGTCGTGTGCGCACAACACACATCAAACATGCTCACTGATCAACCCCGTCCATCCTTGGGCACGTTGTAGACGTAAAATTAATTAAGCTTCTGGCCATATCTGTGTCAAAAATATACATGTGTCAGCACAAAGCAGGTCTATACATGTCTGTAAAATAATGCAGTATACCATATGTTTACACATCTACACTCTGTAAGTAAAGATGTACCACAGCCTTTGTGGGTGAGTGATCTCAGATGCCACGAAGAAGAGTATACATGACTCATCATGGAGTAGTGATGGGCCAGATATGTTGGCAAGGGTGGATCTCCACATCTATACATTAGGTGCTGGCACAAGGCTCAATCCATGCCTGATACTAGCCATGTAGGTCCCAGTGTGTGTTTGCACCAAACAGCATCATATGTCCGCTAATTAGTCCATCTCCGCAAACAAACACTCAACCATCCTGCAGCCATGATCCTGTATGGCAAATGGAAACAAACACATTACTTCAAATTCTACAATGTGCCAATGTAGGCAAACAAAATGCATTAGAAACCACACAATAGTGTTAGTCAAAATCATGGTTTCTCTAAACTCACAACACATGTCCGTCACCTACAGTACACTATTGCGTTACCAAATGTCCTTTGGCTTACTGTTTAAAAGCGCTTCAACATCCATTTTTGCACACAACTACTTACTTAATGTCTCTGGGCAGCAAGCGTGTCGGCCATCCGGCGTGAGCACATTTTATCTGTGATTCAACCAATCACAACGCTTTGTCGTCACGTAATCAGCAGGTGCATGGGGGTTCGCAGGTGTTGCAAAGTAATGTGCGTAATTGGTGTTTGATGATTGGTCAATGTCAGGATAAATATCCCTTGTTGTCAGCTAGCCCCTGTCCAGATGGGAATGTGCATTGAGCTAGTAGTGTCTACGCTACATTTCTCTGTTGGATCGACGGTAAGTGTACTCACATGGGTATCTTATTTGCGTGCTAATGGTTTTTCTATGACGCTGTTGCTGCTGCTACATGCTGCTTAGGCGCATTGTAAGTTAGTTCAGGGAGCGCCATGTAGAAGTGTATTTAGTGTGGTGATTGTGTTTTACATTCAAACATATCTGCACTACACATTGTTAAATAGTTATGTAGTCATGTCTATGTGCAATGGCGAACGTTGTTGGGGTGGTCTACTTCGGTGTAGAAGGTGTGTTTTTTCCAATGATCATGGCCCATCATGACTATATTTTGTTTATTCTTATTTTAACATAGCCATACATAAATTAACATCACAGCTTATTGTTGCCTCCTTCAGCAAGGGTTCCCCACATGCCAACATACATGATTCACACATGTTATTTCCATGCAACCAGAGGGGATGTAGATACACAGTATTGTGTGATGTATGCTGGCCATGTGTTGGACAACCTGAATGGTCATATGTTATAATTCTTCACAGATGGCGGGGTATCCGGAATTTGTGACCCAACTCCTTTCCTTGTAATAGGAGCACGAATGCCTGTGGCGGACGGAGCTGCCTGAATACCATGACCTGGCAGCGAGGGTTGCGGCCTACAAGCCTCTTGTGCAGCTGGCAAAGCACCTCCAGCCCCACAAGAGGAAGTGGTTGTCGAAAAGATTAAAGGCCTGCGGACCGCGTTCCAGTGGGCCCACAAAAAATACACCGAGGCACGGTCCAGGGTTGGAGCTGAGGAGGTCCTAAAGCCCACTTTGTGGTACTATGACCTCCTCACCTTCACCCTGGGCCGAGAGGCCCAGCATGGAACGCGGTGCAGCATGCACCGTCGGCAACCTTCAGTAGGCCCACCCCAAGACCCATCCCCACCGCAGGAGGTGGGTAATTGTGTTTTTGTGTGTGAGGGGTCCACCATGTTTGCTATACAGGTGTGATTGGCTGCATGCATTTCCTAAGCACACTTGTCCATCGGTTTTACTTTTGTATTTCTCTGGTCTGTAAAAGGCATCTTTTTGGGTATGTGCCCACAGGCAGGTTTGGAAACACTCCGGGACCCACCTAGACCTGAGGATCAGACAGTCCCTCACAGTACACTAGCTACGTGTGTTTTATCTTTGGGGGTGGTACATTGTTTTTTTCAAGGTTTTTCTTATTTTTTTTGGTAAAGGTTTTTTTTTTTTAAAACGTATGTTGTACATGCGTTTTTCATTCGTTTGACCCATTGACTGTAGGTAAAATGCACTAACAAGTTTGCATACTTAGCAATAAGGAAGGCTGTGCAGCATGGCCTACCAGCTGTTAAAAGGCAGCTAAAAGCTCCCGTGGGCACATACCCTTCTTTTTATAGTGTGTCTGGTTTTTTTTGGTTTGTAATTTTTTTCCTAGATTGGTTGCTGCAGCAGGTGAGTATACATACCTAGTGCAGTTGTTGTCCATTTGCAGCTCTCTCCTGTTCTCTTTGTTTCCGTGGTTTGGGACATGGTCTGTTATGTGGTTGGCTTGATGGTGTATGGTTTTTGGTGATTGACATCAAGGCCATTGCTTCATGTTTTTGATGTGTTTTTTTTCTTCTTTCTTTTGCAGGCTCCTCTGGCGCCTGGCTCCATGGAAGAAGAGTCAGCAGCTGGCGAGGCTCTCCCTTCAACATCTGCGGGAGAGCCAGTGCCCGGGACCAGTGGTGGGGGGCCGGGCCCAGGGCCCAGCTCTGAGATTCGGTGACGAAGACCACCTGCCCCACCAAATACAGAGCTGGGTACCTGGGCAAAACAGGTCCTTCTTGACCGTGAGAGGACACCCGGCTCTGGTTTCGGGTACGTCGCCAGCGAAATGTTGAACCAGATGAGTGCTTGGATTCTATTATAACTATGATAGAGATCACCAGATCCTTTCCTACATAGCACCATCAACCTCCCACCACTGAGTGCTGGTCATAAACGATATAGGCCAGCGAAATGCTGGCCCGGATGGAGCCAGAGCAGCGAAACATCGCTGAGCGGGCCATGTTTCCTGTCCTGGAGGCGGGCTTAGATGGGTCCCTGAGATGGGGGCCATGATGGCCGTCCCACACAAGACCACCCCATGGCCCACTGCGCCCGCCTGACACAGAGTGAGGAGGACCCAACCTCCGGATACTACACCTCCCCCAAGAAGAAAAAACAGCATCCTCCCATGGACACTGGGTCTACCATGAGGAGGTGGGGGAGGCGCCATTGTCGGATCCAGCAGAGGAAGTTGAAGAGAGCGGACACTACTAGCCAATGCACTATGTTGCCCTTATGGACTGGCTACACCCATTTATTTTACTTTTTTTTTTTGTATTGGTTTTTTCCCCTCAATTATGGCAGTTTTTGCCCTTTTTGTTATTTTAATGTGTTTATGAAAAGGAAAAAAATAAATAAATAAATGTGTGTTACCTTGCAATATGTTCTTATCTGTGTTACCTACACAAGTGTGTGGAGTGGGCGGTTGGATGTGTGGAAAATATTGGGTACATTCAGCCCACATTGTGGGCAATGGCGGGAGTGATGGGACACTATGTGGGCTTGTTCGATATGTACCAACATCAAGCTGGAAGCCAAATGTGGCTCAGTGTTAGGCCAATTTTAATTGTCTCAGCCAAACATGTGTGTGTTGTCAGCAAGGGCCACACAGGATTTTGAACACAAGCCTTTAATCACCAGCACCATGTGTGCCACACAGTGGCCAAACACAACATGTGTGTGCCACACAGTGGCCAAACACAACATAATGCTGGGTTTGTTTAGGAGTAGGCACAACCCCCCCCATGGTCCCAATGTGGGACACTATAAGAAAAGAGACCAACAAGGCCTTAAAACAGAAAAATTGCCCACAGGGCAACAGGGGTAACAAAAAGTCCATCATGGACCAAACTATGGATGGGAATGTTAGCCCATTACTCCTCCTGGGCGGATGGGTGTAAGGCAATGCCGCCATGTTGTCGCTGTAGGGCGGCAAGCATGGCACCCAACGGGGCACAATGTTGCTGCCCGCGTTGGTGTGCCCTCTCCAGCATTTGGCCCACCTCCTGGTGTGTCACCACAACCTCCTGAAAAGTAGGGACACCTGAAAGGGGAATTAGACAGACATTAGTTTTAGACAGTAGCTAGCGATGGTTTTTGTACTCACAATAAATGATAGTACTTACGCTCTTCCACCCCATCATCATTCCTGTGTGGAGGTGATGGAGATGGACTCAGACTCCAACCAGCAGCCTGTGCACCTTCTCCATCTGCACAAAATAATTACAAAATAACATGTCACAATAATCAAATACTGATGTCCACACAACACAACAATAATTACAGTGTAAAGGACGTATACAGCAACAACAATTAACACCATAGCCAACAAAGGCAGGCGCAATTGGAGGGTGAGGGGAGATGGCCAACACAGGGCTCGCCATGGAGCTGGACACACTTGGTGGTGGTGTTACTCCGGGGCTGAGGGTGTGTGGCCACAGGATGTGGCTGTGTGGCACAAGGGGCCCAGGACTGGAAGAAGACAAATCTTCTGGCACTGCAGGTGACGTCATGTGCTCACCCTCTGGCCCTGGGTGTGGTGGAGTCCCGGGTGGGGACGGTGTTGCTGGGCCCTCGGGTACCGGTGGTGTAGGTGGCCCAGGTGCCAGTGGAGTCTGGGGCTCCTCTTCCGAGGCCGATTCATCCTCATCTGTATTGAAAAACAGGATGACACAGCTTTAAAAACAAAGGAACACAACATAGGGAGGACACCTTGTGTGTGTTGCAATATGTAGTTCCAGCATGACAGATTGGGTACAAGGTCATGTTGTAGGCATGTACTCTGGGTAGGGCCCACTATGGTTTGTGACAGGAGTACAACTACAGTGCCCAGATATGTTTGTTTCTCGCCAAACCTGCCTTGACATGGTAGGTGCTTGTGTTTTTAAGTTTAGATATGCAAGTAAGCTACTAGTGTTTGCACCATGGCTGCCTACACATAGTGTACATGTACTAGTGAGTGTCCAGTGACATCATTGTGTGGCTACATTGTTCCGTGTGTCAGGTGACACATATGTGGGGCAGGGTGTCATGTGTGTGTTCAACATGGTACTAATGTATATTTGTCACATTTACACTCTGGACACACATTTAGGGCAAATATAGTTAGGTAAAGGCTGAGTATAGGCGTCATCATTTGTGGGCCAAATGACTGGTTACTACATCTTAATGTTTATATGTAAGCAACAAGGCAATGCACATTGTTCACACATCACCATGGTGGCCAAATACATATTTTGTTCTGTGGGCCAATAAACATACATTTTTGTGTTGTTTGGTACATGTACGTATGAAGGTGTGTGTTTGACATTGAAACATTCTCACCACGCAGTCTGGCAATCCTGGCACGAATCTCCACAATGCGGCCTGGGCTCTTATGTTTCAGATTCGCAATACTTTTTTGGATCTATTTGCAGGTCCTCTCCACCCCCAGTTTGTGGAGCAGGGCCCGCTGGATCCACCTCAGGATGCTGTGTTTGCGCAGCCGTGGGTGACGGTGGTGATGGTGACACCAATAATCCTGGCGGTCACACAGGTCTATGAAGACCAATAGCTCCGCCAGACCCCATGTTGCTGCGCGCTGTGCAGCGGCCATGACTCTGCTGCTATGTGCAGGGGAGGACCAGGCACCTTGCAGGCAGAGTGAAAGTGAAAGAAACGTCTTGACGTCTCCACACCCATTTGCGGCGCTAAACAACATTGTTAACAATAACAAGGTCGTCGTCCGAGAAAGGGGAGACGCACAATTAACACATCAGCGCCCCCACACATTGCAGTGTGTTATGTATGCCAGCCATGTGCGCTGTGTAGGGAAATGTATTCACTGTCATGTGTGGCACAGGAATGTGTACAGTACATCATCTGAACAAGCAAACTACATTTGGCAGCGCTATTGAGTGGCCGCGTCATTGCACTTATGTAGTGGATTGTTCAGTCGGGTCAGATATGTCTAGTGCTGAAATGACTGCTCAACCAAGATGGCGCCCTGTGAAGGGACAGCCAATGGTTATACAGTAGCCCCCACCAATCATCGCTGATGGGGCACGGTAACAAACACGCTGTGGCACGCCCCGGGGAAATCACTAGGTGACGCAAATTCCATCCCTATTGCCCATTTACACGCCAATACCAGGGCAATTCACCATTTGGGTTGCCTTGGATTTTAGAACACGGCTCAGAAACCGCTACCCGGAGCAACTGCGAAAAACCCGATCACTTTCCCAAATTACACGCCGCAACTTCGTAGCAATTTCAAGGCAACCGTGACAAAAATCCCGATTGCCAGGCAGTTGCTACACCTCAGTGGCGGTGTGTAAAGGTACCTATCAAGGTATCTAATGAAACTGAGATGACAGTCATACAGAGCATACATATTGGTCAAGAGCGTTCCACTGAAGTGTTAAATCTACACTAGATAATTCTACTTCCATAAATGGGTTTCTTTTTTTATTTGCCTATAGAACAGGAAGTTGTACAATTTTTTTTTTTGCATATATTTCAAATTATTGTATAGGTATAGTTGACACCAGTCTATTATAGTATCGGATAGCCTACTGGTCTCGTGTAATGCATTTAATTGACTAAATAGGATTAACATTATTTGTGCTTTTAATTTACATTGGTAAGAACAAGGCAAGAAATAGTTCTGATCCATAATAAACTACTATTCACCATAGGATTCTGGAATATGCTAATTAAATGCCAAATTCACATGATGTCATGTTCAGTTCTGATTGAATAAATAAATTCCACGGGACCGACCTTTCTGTCTATTGACTAGTAATACAATTGCTCTTTAGACAGGTGGACACATATAGGTGGCCCGAAAAATGTGTACAGACTTCAACATAAAAAATACCTGTAAAAAAAGTAAAATTTAGAGGGAACCCTGAAAACTGAGAAAATAGGCTGAATAATTTCCTAAAGGGATAATCTCAAAAATATTACCAGGTCTTATTACTCTAGAACTTTCAATTGACAGAGGCAATATGCTTCATAGACCAAAATGTATCCCACCAGACCAACAAAGCTACGTTATTACACATCTGCAATCCTTTCAAACCAAGGGTAAAATTACAAATTTCCTGAAAATAAAGAGGTCTGCCTTCACTGTATGAATAAAGATTTTAACAGATTTTTGCAAAAGAAACTTTATAACTAAGGAGATCTTTTAACTCAGTCACAACCATCTTAGGGTGCTTTCACATCAGCGGTCTTCGCTGATCGCGGCAGTTGTGGTGAAAAAACGCAACTGCCGCGATTACCGCATAGCGGCTGCACTTGCGGCAAGCCCCATACAATGTCTATACCACATACCGCGTTTTTTTTCGAGGCCGCACCTGCCGCATGTGCCGAAACCGCACTTGCCTCACCTGCCACACACTTACCGCAAGCCCCATAGACATTGCATGGGGCTTGCCTCAACTGTGCCGCAAGTGCAGCCGTTATGCAGTAATCGCGGCAGTTGCAGTTTTTTTCACCGCAACTGCCGCGATCAGCGAAAACTGCTGATGTGAAAGGGGCCTTACATGGTAAAGGCATCATGTATAAGTGGGTTTTTCCCACCAAACTCCGTGTTAACTACAAAGGGAAAATCCCCCATCCCTGCTCTGGAAGAATTCAATTCTACTGGGAGTTCTCCTGCCTAACCCTAAAGGTACCGTTACATGGTACTACATCGCTTGCGATGTTGGAAGCGATGGCGCGGGTGCGCGCTTACTTCCAACATCGCAGCCTAGCTGTCACACAGGCAAATGTGGCCAGTGACGCCGCTGCAATGTTGCCACAGTGATCGCTTGTGGGCTGGGAGCAACCCAGCGAGCAATCCGCTGCAATGCAGCGAATAGGTGGGATCGCCGGCAACATCACTATTGCGGTATCACACGGCACAATCCAGCCTAATCGCTGGTGCTAGATCGCCAGGTTTTTGAACATGTTCAAAATCCTGGCAACTTTCAACCAGCGATTTATCGCAGTTGCATCGTGCTGTTACACCCATCGTAGATTGTAAGCTCCTTCGAGCAGGGTTACCTTTATTTTTTGCCTTATTTATTGTATTTCCTACATTGATTCTGTTTATTGTATGTAACTACTGTTCTGTATTACTTACCATTCTGTATTGTATATTTTTCTGATACGAACCATTATACTGTAAAGCGCTGCGGAATATGTTGGTGCTATACAAATAAAGTTTTATTAAGGCCACGTTACACACACAGATATATTGGTCACAGATCTCTGGTTGCAGTGAAATGTGTACAATGGAGCAATGTGTCCATGATTTCACTGCAACCAGAGATCTGTGACCAATATATCTGTGTGTGTAACGTGGCCTTTATTTTATTTATTATTATTACAGACTGTCCACCTACTTTTGGACCACCCTGTATACACTGGTTTAAATTGCATCTTGATATCATCTTATCTGAAGGGACAGTGTACGATCTATATAATTTACCAGTATTCACTACAGAACATTTAAACATCCCTTATATGTATATATCCCCTAATTTCCCTATGAAGCACTTTATCTGGGTGTATACCACAGGTGCAGATATACACTCTTTTTTTCTACATATTGCTCTTTGAGTGTTTCTATCTAATAAATTAAAGTTTCAATTTTTTACTTTTGTATAAGTTCATATACCAGGTGTCCTTTGTAACAGGTCTATGCTAGCATTAACTACACACACCACCTCAAGTAGACTTGCTGCAACTATTGTGAGGCACCGCCGGCATGTCCCCATGGCCGGGGCGCATCACATGCAGGATTAGTATAGGATCCTGTGCACATGAGCCAGGTTGTACCGTAGGTGTGTTGTATAACCATGTCCGGCACCTGTATGTCAAGGTATGAAGTATTCATGAGACTAATGAGCGGCAGCAAATGGCTCCTGAGATCAATGAGCGGCTTAGAGCATTGGGTGTACTGTGTGAACAAACCCGGAACACAGGGAGTTAAAATAAGCTGTGTGAAAGCTGTAGAGATCAGGCACCGAGATGAGCAGCTGTGTAGGAACCAGAGAAGGCTGATTACTAGCAGCCTAGTGGGTGTGTCGATGTGGGAGTGGCAGGCACGATAAGAGCCTGCCAGCTGATTTAGTGAGAGAACACAGACTTGTGTGAGATCAGATCAGACCAGAGAGAAGTGCAGATCCAGTCTGTGTGAGGGACTGAGTGATAGTCCATACCGTCACATTGAGAGTTGGTGAAGGGAGCAGGCTAGCTCCATGCCGGTAGCCAGGACCAGGGTCGTTACAGCGCCTGGAGTAGGGAAGCCGTGGCTGACCTGGTGGACGCTGGACTGGACGTGGGGTGAAACACGTCCAGGGAGGAGCCCATGGGAAGGCTTGGCCAACCTGTTACCTCAGGTAGCGAGACCCAGATCCGTGCCCGGTAAGACGGCAGTTCCCATGTAATGAAGTGTATCATGCCAGGTGGGCATAACCGCCATTGGGTCCGACTAGGCAGTTGGTAAAGGACCCATAGATGTTTGTGAGGGCTTAGGCAATAGCCCTGAATGAGATACAATGGCCTATGTGTAAGAGCCATGTATAATGATGTGGAGAGAGAGTGACCCAGCTAGTATGGATGATATTGGAGGCGTTCCGTCCCTGTGGGACGAGAGGGAGGCTTGGCCTGCTCCTTGCAGCGGGTACCTGTCCCTCAACCACGGCCTCTAATGGTGTGGGTGTGCCTGTGGCAAGACACAGGGGTCACGAAGGCTCCTAGAAGGGTAACCATGGCTAATCCGATAGGGTGCTACTCAGACGCAGGGTACAGTCGTCGACCTGGAGACCTGCCATGAGATGGAGGTTTGGTGGCGACTGGTGGCCCGTACCGTGTCGAGTAGGCCATGGTGACGTATGGTTAGCCCGGATTCTACGGTTGACCAGGTCCCTGTTATGGTCATGGAGGAGCCACAGTCCATGGATGTATTATGATGGGCTGTGAGCGGGTGTGAGGATGCATGGGATCCATGAATATTGTATGATGGATCACATGTGATATGTAAGGTCCTGGTCAGGCAAGAATCCTGACTACGGGGGAAAATATGGAGTCATCATGCTGGGTGACTAAAGCCAGGCGGCAGGTACCGCCATTGGGACCCACAGGGCCCGTTGAGGTGTATGTAGCGAAGGTCAGAAGCAGGGGTTAAAAAGGGCTCCTAGAGTGGGGACACCATGATTGAACCCGGTGGACTTTGACAAGGACGTAGGTTGAGATGCGTCCAGGAAGGAGCCCCTTGGGGATACATGACATACCAGGTACTCAGGTTGCTCAATCCCTGTTCTGAACGCAGAGGTGTCATCGTTGATATGTAACTCATGTATCTATTATATAATCACGAATGGGTTTTTTGAGTCCGCTCACGCTGCGAGTCAATGTCGTCATGTGGATACGCCCGAAGCATTGGCCGCGCAGCGGCCATTGCGAGCAGTTCTAAGGCGACTCGCTATGCGGGCATGGCGAGTCGCCTTAGCAGCGCGAAGCATTGGCCACGAAGCGGCCATTGCGAGTCAGAGACTCGCTCTGCTAGAATCCCGATGCATGTGCATCGGGCACCCAGCTAGTTTATTATAAACGTATTGTAAATGTATAGATAGGCCAGAGGCTGTAGACACCACGGGAGCGGTTGTTAGAGCTCCAATAGGGACAGAGAGGTGGTTAACGGTCCCGGGTAACTATGAAATGCTTATGTGCAATATTCTATGTACTGTAATGTGGAAAGTAATGTACCGTATATACTCGTGTATAAGCCGACCCGTGTATAAGCCGACCCCCCTACTTTTGCCCCCAAAATCTGGGAAAACCTATTGACTCGTGTATAAGCCGAAGGTGGACCCCAGCACAGGTATACAGCCCCCAGCAGTGTGGTATACAGGCCCCCCCAGTGGTATACAGGCCTCCCCAGTGGTAGTATACAGCAGCCCCAGAGGTATATACAGCAGCCCCAGTGGTAGTATACAGCAGCCCCAGCGGTATATACAGCAGCCCCAGTGGTAGTATACAGCAGCCCCAGAGGTATATACAGCAGCCCCAGTGGTAGTATACACGCAGCCCCAGAGGTATATACAGCAGCCCCAGTGGTAGTATACAGCAGACCAGAGGTATATACAGCAGCCCCAGTGGTAGTATACACGCAGCCCCAGAGGTATATACAGCAGCCCCAGTGGTAGTATACAGCAGCCCCAGAGGTATATATAGCAGCCCCAGTGGTAGTATACACGCAGCCCCAGAGGTATATACAGCAGCCCCAGTGGTAGTATACACGCAGCCCCATAGGTATACAGCGCCCCCCCATAGGTATACAGGCCCCCCCATCAGTATCCAGGGCCCCCCCCTTGCTCCGCAAACCTGTAAAGTAAAATCATTATACTTATCACTGTCCTGTCGCCGCTGTCCCGCCGCCGCAATCGCGCTCCTCCGGCTTCATCCAGCGTCTTCCGGCTTCCTCCTCTGGCGCAGACAATGACGTCATTGCCTCCGCCGACCAGAGGAAGCCGGAAGAAGACGGATGAAGCCGAAGGAGCGCGATGGCGACGGCGGGACAGCGGCGACAGGACAGTGATAAGTATAATGATTTTACTTTACAGGTTTGCGGAGCAAGGGGGGGCCCTGGATACTGATGGGGGGGCCTGTATACCTATGGGGGGGCGCCTGTATACTGATGACTCGCGTATAAGCCGAGGGGGGACTTTTCAGCCCTATTTTTGGGCTGAAAAACTCGGCTTATACGCGAGCATATACGGTATTATGTGACGTGTTTGTGTTAAATGTTAAATGTACTACCCCAGTTATTGATGCTGGTGAGAAATAAACAGGTAGACATTTGGAAAAATTATACACGTGTTGGCGTCATTACGCAGCAAGCGAGTTCCCCGGCTCGCTACCTCACAATATATATATATGTTACAGTTCTCTATTCTTTAAGCTTACATACTATCATGGAACCATCACAATAAACTTTCCATTCTAAAGTTAGTGCACCATTTAGAAATATCCAGTGTACAGCCTCTGTATCCACCTATATATTCAGGGATAATTTGCTCCTATCTAGTAATAAATAATCCAAGAAAACTGATGAAGGAAAATGAAGCTACTCCAACAAAGACATAAAATATAATCTACTAGCTGTGAGCCCGATGCAAATGCATCGGGATTCTAGAACGTGCGTTAATTAGATTATAGTAGCTATTTTATTTTTTTATTTTTTTTTTATTTACATTTTTTTTTAATAACTTAATGTTATGAATATTTTATTTATTTGTTTTATTTTATTAGAATTAGTTAATGTTATGAATTTTTATATGAAATATTTTTTTTATTATTTATTATTTTATTATTGTAATTATTTATTATTTAATATTTTTATAATTTTTTTTTTATTTTAATTGAATTTTTTTTTATTTGAGTAATTTGATTTTCTTAGAATTAGTTAATGTAATTAATATTTTAATTATATATATTTTTATTTTATTGATTTATTTTTTTAATTTTGATTTATTTTATTATTTATTATTTTTATTATTTGTATATTAATTTTTTTATTTTAATTAAATTTATTTGTATTAGATTATTTTTTTTTATTTTAATTAGTTAATGTAATTAATATATTAATTTTATATATTAAGTTTATTATTTTTTTTTTTATTATTATTTTTTATTTTATTATTTATTATGCAAATGCATCGGGATTCTAGAACGTGCGTTAATTAGATTATAGTAGCTATATTATTATTATTTTTTTTTTTTTATTTACATTTTTTTTTGAATAACTTAATGTTATGAATATTTTATTTATTTGTTTTATTTTATTAGAATTAGTTAATGTTATGAATTTTTATATGGAATATTTTTTTTTATTATTTATTATTATATTATTGTAATTATTTATTATTTAATATTTTTATAATATAATTTTTTTTTTTATTTTAATTGAATTTTTTTTATTTGAGTAATTTGATTTTCTTAGAATTAGTTAATGTTATTAATAATTTAATTATATATATTTTAATTTTATTAATTTATTTTTTTAATTTTGATTTATTTTATTATTTATTATTTTTATTATTTGTATATTAATTTTTTATTTTAATTAAATTTATTTGTATTAGATTATTTTTTTTTTTATTTTAATTCGTTAATGTAATTAATATATTAATTTTATATATTAATTTTATTTATTTTTTTTTATTATTATTTTTTATTTTATTATTGCTCTTTGTGCGGACCTGAAGGAGAACTGAGTGTTTCCTTCAAAGACTCAGTTCTCCTTCAGGTCCGCTCAAAGGGCTCATAGAGTTACATGGCGGATGATGCTGGACGCTGATTGGTCGCTTCTTCCCATAGAGAAACATGGCCATGTTTCTCTGTGGGAAGAAGCGACCAATCAGCGTGCAGCATCATCCGGCATGTAACTGTATGAGCCCTTTTTGCGGACCTGAAGGAGAACTGAGTCATTTCTAAAGACACAGTTCTCCTTCAGGTCTGCTCAAAGGGCTCATAGAGTTACATGGCGGATGATGCTGGACGCTGATTGGTCGCTTCTTCCCATAGAGAAACATGGCCATGTTTCTCTATGGGAAGAAGCGACCAATCAGCGTGCAGCATCATCCGCCATGTAACTGTATGAGCCCTTTTTGCGGACCTGAAGGAGAACTGAGTCATTTCTAAAGACACAGTTCTCCTTCAGGTCCGCTGAAAGGGCTCATAGAGTAACATGGCGGATGAAGAGGATGCCTGGGCCAGATGGAAGACTGGACCTGACGAATCAGATGTGATGAAGACAGGTAAGTGATCGCCGGCGTCGGGGCTGTGTGGATATTGTGGGGGGGGCTGTGCGGACATTGTGGGGGTGGTCTGTGCGGACATTGTGGGGGTGGGCTGTGCGGACATTGTGGGGGGGGGGCTGTGCGGACATTGTGGGGGGGGCTGTGCGGAAATTGTGGTGGGGGGCTGTTTGGAAATTGTGGGGGGGGGCTGTTTGGAAATTGTGGGGGGGGGGGCTGTTTGGAAATTGTGGGGGGGGCTGTTTGGAAATTGTGGGGGGGGCTGTTTGGACATTGTGGGGGGGGCTGGGGGAACATTGTGGGGGGGGGGGCTGTGCGGACATTGTGGGGGGGGCTGTTTGAACATTGTGGTGGGGGGGTTGTTTGGACATTGTGGGGGGGTTGTTTGGACATTGTGGGGGGGGGCTGTTCGGACATTCTGGGGGGGGGACTCTGTGCGGACATTGTGGGGGGGGCTGTTTGAACATTGTGGGGGGGGCTGTTTGAACATTGTGGGGGGGGGCTGTTTGGACATGGCGGGGTGGCTGTGTGGACATTGTGGGGGGGGGGCTGTGTGGACACTGTGGGGGGGGGGCTGTGCGGACATTGTGGGGGTGGGGCTGTGTGGACATTGTGGGGGGGAGGGTTGTTTGGACATGGTGGGGGGGCTGTGTGGACATTGTGGGGGGGGCTGTGTGGACACTGTGGGGGGGGGCTGTGCGGACATTGGGAGGGGGGTTGTTTGGACATGGTGGGGGGACTGTGTGGACATTGTGGGGGGGGCTGTGTGGACATTGTGGGGGGGGCTGTGTGGACATGGTGGGGGGGCTGTGTGGACATGGTGGGGGGGCTGTGTGGACATGGTGGGGGGGCTGTGCGGACATTGTGGGGGAGGGGCAGTTCGGACATTGTGGGGGTGGGGCTGTGTGGACATTGTGGGGGGGAGGGTTGTTTGGACATGGTGGGGGGCTGTGTGGATATTGTGGGGGGGCTGTGTGGACACTGTGGGGGGGGGGGCTGTGCGGACATTGGGGAGGGGTTGTTTGGACATGGTGGGGGGACTGTGTGGACATTGTGGGGGGGGGGCTGTGTGGACATTGTGGGGGGGGCTGTGTGGACATTGTTGGGGGGGCTGTGTGGACATGGTGTGGGGGGCTGTGTGGACATGGTTGGGGGCTGTGCGGACATTGTGGGGGAGGGGCAGTTCGGACATTGTGGGGGTGGGGCTGTGCGGACATTGTTGGGGGGGAATGAATGTTTGTTTGGACATGGTGGGGGGCGTGTGTGGACATTGTGGGGGGGGCTGTGTGGACACTGTGGGGGGGGGGCTGGTGCGGACATTGGGGGGGGTTGTTTGGACATGGTGGGGGGACTGTGTGGACATTGTGGGGGGGCTGTGTGGACATTGTGGGGGGGGCTGTGTGGACATTGTGGGGGGGGGCTGTGTGGACATTTGGGGGGGGCTGTGTGGACATTGTGGGGGGGTGCTGTTTGGACATTGTGGGGGGGGCTGTTTGGAAATTGTGGGTGGGGGGGTTGTGGGACATTGTGGGGGGGCATGTGCGGACATTGGGGGGGGCTGTTTGAACATTGTGGGGGGGGCTGTGCGGACATTGTGGGGGGGGCCGTGCGAACATTGTGGGGGGGGGGCTGTAGCGAACATTGTGGGGGGGGCTGTGTGAACATGGTGTGGGGGGGCTGTGTTGACATTGTGGGGGAGGGGACTGTGTGTACATTGTGGGGGGGGGGGGGGCTGTGTGCGGACATTGTGGGTTTGGGGGGGCTGTGCGGACATATTGTGGGGGTTTGGGGGGTCTGTGTGAAGTCCTCCGTGGGTTCAAAGTGAGGCAGAGAACCGTGCAACTCTAAAAATGGGCTATGTGGATAAAAATTCCCTCAAGTAGAATCCCAGGGGTCTCCAGAGCTTGCCTCAATTGCTGGTCTAAGCCCGTTTGGCATAAAGTCACATAACTGACCGCACTGTACTGCCATGTATTCACTGTCTGGAACACAATAAATGAATGAAGTCAAATGGGGATAACATTTATTAACTCCAAACATGCCCCTTGATATAATCCACAGCAATGTCCACTCACCTCTGTATATGTGTTGAGTTGAGACGTTAATGTTCGCTCACTACAGCAGCCATCCACTTTCAGGGGCTCACTATGGGCCTCACCACATGAGAATACCAACTGCCTGTTTTTTTTTACCTTGGCTGGCAATTAAAAATAGGGCAAAGCCCATGATTTGTTTAAGCTATTTATTTAAACACAAAAAATGGGATTTCCTGTATTTTTGGTTGCCAACCAAACAGCTGTTTGTGGCAACCCATTGCTGGCTGCTTTATCTGCGCTCAGAATGAAATATACAGTGAATCTTCCACACGTTTGTTTTTTCAATATGTATTTATTTTTACATCCTCTACGATGGCAGGTGCATTGGCAATCACAGACACTGACACAATGGGTTGGTGCAACAGAAAATCACAGACGCTGTCACAGGAAGGAAGTCACAATCAGTGAGTTAGTGAGCGGCTCTGAAGTAGTGTGACCACAGCACTGGAGACTCTGTAAGGAAAATGCTCTCATTTAATCCCCGTTTTGCTTCTTTTTCAGGCCCCCTAGCCATCATCTTATAACTTTAAAGTCAGGGTTCAGGGTTTGAGCTCAAATTCGGGTAAAGTTCAGTTCTGAACCTGGACTTTAAAAAAAGTCTGTCGAGATCTGCTGAACCTGAACATCTATGAGTTTGCCCATCTCTAGTTGGCACCCTTGAAACTGTTTCAGAAAGTGAAGTATTTCTCACAGACAATTTTTGCAATTACACGTTTTCCTATAGACATGTTTATTTCCTTTGTGTGTATTGAACAATACAAAATAAAAAAGAAAAAATGGCAAATTGGACATAATGTGACACAAATCTCCTAAAATGAGTAGAACAAAATTGTTAGAGTCATTGCTGGCCACTTCAGAACGCTCCGGCACTTTTTTCCTTCAATTTGTGAGTGCTTTTTGAAGTATGTTTGGATTTATTGTCCTGCTGGAAGACCAATCTCCTTGGATGTGAACCCAGGTTTCTTAGCCTAGGGTCACACTTAGGTTGTGGCATCTGCTTCAAGGATGCGTTAAAGGATGAATTTTTTCGTCCTTGCGTTTACATGACGTGTCTGAATTTATGTTGCCTAAATTAATGGATGCGTTAACGCATGGTACATGTATGTACCATGCATTAACGCATCTGTTAATGCATTCGTTAATGCATGGTACATTTATGTACCATGCATAAACGGATGCGTTTCCCATAGATTCCCATGTTAAAAAAATACATCCATTTTCAATAATATGCCCAAAAACACTGCAGCCCGTGTTTTTATGAGCGCTGCAAAAAATGCATAGCGCCAATCGCATTGCACTTTAACAATGCGTTTTGTTGCATTGGGGTCTATGGGTGCGTTAACACATGCGTTTTTACACATGTGCACATGAAAAAAACGCGTGCATTTAGCGGATGCATGGCGCAAATCTGACCCTAGCCTTACACTGGACACCATATTGTGACCCAAAATCTTATGGTGACGTTCAGATTTCATGATGCATTGCACAGTCATGCACCAAGTTCTAGAGGAAGCAAAAAAACTCCAAAACATCTTAAGATGTATTATATAAGAAAGACAGTATGTCCCCTATACATATTGTTCAGAGAAAACTCCAAATCCATTATGTCAGGGATTGGTGATCATAGACTTATTAACCCTTTCAGAGATGTGCACAACAGTAATCCTCAAATCCTGACCTTTGCAGGTCTGGAAAAAATTAATGTTCCACCGCAGGGTGGAAATGTCCATGTCTTACAAAAATAGGCAAATTGGATAATAAACTTGAGAGTACAAGGGCCAGCGGGCTTCAATGATAAAAATGATTTGACTGTCTTTTTATGAATTTCCAGCAATATGCTTTTAATTTTGATAACGTGGTAGTGTTGGCACTGTTGTTCCTTTTTTATATTCACCAATGAGTGTTTAGTAAACTAAATTTTATAACTTTGTATCTCATGAATTTGTCTATATGTGTCTCCCATATGTGGCCTAATTAATATGTATGACGCACCCAGATTGGCCTGTGTTTAAGGAGATGCTGTTCACACTCAGTTGTGGAACACGTTGAAGTGCCAGTCTTTGTTCGTACTCCATCATAGCTACTGTTTTATGTACCCCATTATGTGCAATAAAGAACATTAAAGAAAATACTTGCGTCTGCCCCTGAGCCTGCAGGATCCGGCAGAAACTTAGTTTCTGGCTGGAGTAGCGCATAGAGTAACCACCAGAATATCTATCTCTATGGTAACCAGATGCTTACCACATCCGCCAGCTCCACAGAGATGTCCAGGATATGCGCTTTTGCAGTGCGCACAGGAAAACACTGGAAACAGCACTTCCTGTTCGCTCTTACATATCCTGTGGAGCAGTCGGCTGCGGTAAACGTCTGGTTGCCATAGAGATCAATAGACAGGCGGCGCATAGCGTTACCTGCTGGTAACGTTATGCACTATTCCGGCCAGAAACTAAGTTTCTTCCGGATCCTGCAGGCAGATCAGGGCAGATGCAAGTCTGACCCTAGCCATAGACTAGAGTCACACTACCGTTATTAGTACCTTTTAACGGTGCTGCACTAAAGACAGAAATTTTCTGCTGAAGCGCATAGCATTAAAACTATGCACTTCAGCAGAACGCTGCCCTATAGCAACCATTGTTTACCTTGCCAGCGACCGCCATAGATCTGCTGGGCTGACGCTTTTGAGGTGCGCACAGGAAAATGCTGTATGCAGCGTTTTCCTGTGCGCTGAGGAAAAGCTCTGTGGGCGGCCGCTGGCAAGGTATATAAAGGGTTGCTATGGGGCAGTGTTCTGCTGAAGTGCATAGTGTTAATGCTGTGCTTTTCAACAGAAAATGTCTAAGTCTTTAGCCCAGGGGGAGATTAACGTTAGTGTGACCCTAGCCATAGTCTGCTAAATCGGTAAGGGATTAGGCCAGGGTCACCCTTGCATTGTGACCCTAGCCTGTTTAAATGCGCTTAAAACATTAACAGTATGCGCTGCAAGACAACGCAGCCCTTAGAAACCGGATGTTTACCTTGCCAACCAGCAACACACAAAGCTGCAGGAAGTGTGCTTTACAACAGCGCACAGGAAATGCTGCAGACAGCGTTTCCTGTGTGCTCAGCTAAAGCACACTGCCTGCAGCAGTGTCACTGGCAGAACACTATTAATTGTACAGTGCAAAGGGATGCTGAAGCAACTCTGCATTGCACAAGTGATCAGAGTCTGCAAAGCTGAGGTGGCCTAAGGGGCAGTATAAAATAAAGTAAAAGTGGAAAAAAAGTTTAAAAAATAATATGAAAGTTCAAAAAATAAAAGTTCAAAATAAGTCATCACAGAGCCCCAGATCCCAAAAACTGAGAAGGCTACGGGTCATGGAGAATGGCGACAAAAGTGCAATTCTTTTTCTTTAAAAACTTCAGAATTTTTTTCACCACTTACACAACAGTAAAAGTAACAAGCTTGGTATCTACAAACTCATACCGACCTGAGGCATCATACCGATACGTTAGTGTTACCATATAGTACCGACCCGAGACATCATACCAACACGTCAGTGTTACCATATAGTACTGACCCGAGGCACATACCGACATGTCAGTGTTACCATATAGTACTGACCTGAGACATCATATCAACATGTCAGTGTTACCATATAGTACTGACCTGAGGCGTCATACCGACACGTCAGTGTTACCATATAGTACTGACCTGAGACATCATATCAACACGTCAGTGTTACCATATAGTACTGACCTGAGCATCATACCGACACGTCAGTGTTACCATATAGTACTGACCCCAGACATCATATCAATACGTCAGTGTTACCATATAGTACTGACCCAGACATCATACCAACACGTTAGTGTTACCAATAGTACTGACCTGAGCATCATACCGACAAGTCAGTGTTACCATATAGAAATGACCCCAGATATCATATCAATATGTCAGTGTTACATATAGTACCAACCCGAGGCATTATATCGACATGTCAGTGTTACCATATAATACCGACCTGAGGCATCATACTGACACGTCATGTTACCATATAGTACTGACCCGAGGTATCTACCGTCATGTCAGTGTTACCATATAGAACTGACCCGAGATATCAAACCATCATGTCAGTGTTACCATATAGTAATGATCTGAGGCATCATACCTACACATCAGTGTTACCATATAGTACTGACCCGAGACATCATACTGACACCTCAGTGTTACCATATAGTACTGACCCCAGACATCATACCGACACATCAGTGTTACCATATATTACTGACCTGAGGCATCATACCGACAAGTCAGTGTTACCATATAGTACTGACCCCAGACATCATAACAATATGTCAGTGTTACCATATAGTACCGGCCTGAGGCATCATACTGACATGTCATGTTACCATATAGTACTGACCCGAGGTATCTACCGTCATGTCAGTGTTACCATATAGAACTGACCCGAGATATCAAACCTACACATTAGTGTTACCATATAGTAATGATCTGAGGCATCATACCTACACATCAGTGTTACCATATAGTACTGACCCGAGGCATCATACCGACACCTCAGTGTTACCATATAGTACTGACCCCAGACATCATACCGACACCTCAGTGTTACCATATAGTACTGACCCCAGACATCATACCGACACCTTAGTGTTACCATATAGTACTGACCCGAGACATCATACCGACACGTCAGTGTTACCATATAGTGAATGTCAGGGATAAGAGAAAAAAAAAACAATTGTGTAATTGCACCGTTTTTTGCAATTTCATCGCAACTGGAATTTTTTACTGTTTTCCAGTACACTATATGGTAAATGAATGATGTCATTCAAAAGTACAGCTCGTCTAGCAAAAAGCAAGCCCTTATATGTCTATCCTAACAGAAAAATAAAAAACTTATGGCTCTTGATAGAAGCGGAGGGGAAAACGCAAAATCGCCCAGGGGTGAAGGGGTTAACCTATTGTAGTGTACAATGCTTGCAAAAACACAGAAAATAAAACACATCAAAAATACAATGAGTTAAATAGATGCAGTTTTGCTGCAGGATTTTCTGCACCACAAATGGACTCATTTTCCTGTGTGGCCACAGAGCCTTATAGCACCTGCAAAACCTACGAGATTCCAGAGATCTGCACACTGCACACTGCACACTGACATGTCTGAGATGACACGCTCGTTTTTTTGGCATTTGTAAAAGAAGCAGAATGTCAATCATTTAAGCATTTTTGCTGCATTTTTCAAAGATTGAAAGCAATGAAGGGCGACATAACTCATCAGCAGAAAAAAACTGCTTTTTTTTACTGTTTTGCTGCAGTTTTGCTTCAGAAATAAATGCCCTATGTAAACATACTCTGAGGCTGGTTTCACACTGCAGTTTTTTCCCTGATCAGGATTGTGTGCCAAAACCAGGAGAGGAACCAGGAGAGGAATGTGCAGAGAAAAACTATAATTGAAAAATTGACACCTGTTCTGAGTTTTGGAGACAAGGCAGCAGCACGGACTTTTAAGGCACTTCATCCTGGAACCTGATTTACTCCACAGTGAACTGTGGAAGTGCGGTCCCTGCGACAGCTGCATTGTTCTAAGCGATTATACTGGTTGTGGGTCACATAACCTGACCAGGTGAGCAGATTTCATACTATCTATCACCACACATCTCTGTTAGGCGGCCATCACACGCTGAGATATCGCTAAAGATATCGTAGACGATGTTAAATTTGCATATCGTCCGAATGACGCGCAAAATCGCTCATCACGACGCTACACCCACAGACATCGCTCAGACGATTCCCCGATCCACCCATCCAGCGATCGTCTGAGAGATGCAGTTATCAGCAGTGGACATCGTTCAGCTAAAGTCACACAGAAATCTCCTAAACGATGTGGGAGCAAATGTGGGCGTTATCGGAGCCGATAGGCGTGGTACATGGGCTCCAAGCTGCGCCCCTCACTACACCATTGGTGCTCAGTACTGCGTCCTCATTGGGTCAGATGTCCTTCGAAACATGGCGGCCTCATCTCCAGAATGTCCTGTGATGTTGGTCGCAATGTATATGTGTGCTGTACCACATAACTAATTTTGAATGGGGAAAAGGTAGAGAACGCCATCCCCAGTGCTGCGGTTGCGCAGCCTCGGATGCCGGTGGGGGTGGTGGCCCCAATAATCGAATCGATCGCAATGATCTATCAGTATCATGAGTTCCGCCATCCCCCACGTGGCAGCGCGCCGTGTTGCCGCCATTACTGAACTGCAATGTGCATGGGAGGAGCTAGCACCTTGCAGGCGGAATGAAACTGAAACCAACTTCATTCCGTCTGGACCGCCCCTTGCGTCACATTACAACACTTAAAGGCGACCTACGCGGCGTTAACAGCCCAATCATCATTTTTGGTGTGACCTAAGAAACAAGATCCCATGGCCGTGGCGTAACGCCGCGTTAGGTGTGCCGCGCCCGCCAACATTGTGTGGGTGTATGACAAGGTGGACACTATATAGCAGGGTCGGGGACCACGCAGATTCGATTATGAAGTCGACGCGATTGGGTGTACAGTTCGCGGAGATATTGTGCAGCCGACGCCTATGTGTGGTGCTGAAGACAGCGCTTTCAAAATGGCGCCCTGTGAGGGCAGCCAATGGCAACGCATCATCTTCCACCAATGCGAGCTAGTGGTGAAGCAGCCAATCCGAAACCATTTCGTTGCACGAATCACCACTGAGGGGGTCAGGCAATAGGAAACTCCTGACACGCCTACGTGATGGATTTTGCCATCGCTGAAATCACACGTTTCGTCTGATGTCGGGAATTTACACGTGTCGATTGTGCGTATTTAATTGGGCGATATCGTCAGATCTGAGAACCGAACCTCAGATCACGATTTAGAGATTTGATCAGATATCGCTCGTCGTATCTGGCCGTCACACGCACAGACATCGCTTGCGCGATGTTTAATCTGCCGCTTTCAAGCGATATCTTGCACGATATCTCAGCGTGTGACGGCCGCCTTAGGAGATAAGACCCTATTGCGCATTCTCTTTTTTACAGACTCCTGGTTTTAGCACACAAACCTGATCGAACCTGATCAGGGAAAAAACTGCAGTGTGAAACCTCTCTTTAGTCCGGCTTCACACAACAGTTTTTGTCTGTCAGGGTGGATCCTGTTTTTTGCAGGATCACCCTGACAGGACCTGACAGAACCTGATGGGTTGAATCGGATGGCAAATAAACACCCTGATCCTGTTTTTTGCAGATCACCCTGACAGGACCTGACAGAACCTGATGGGTTGAATCGGATGGCAAATAAACACCCTGATCCTATTTTTTGCAGGATTAATTTCTTTCATTTCTCCATTGAAAAGCATTGTGAATTACTTTATCATTGGCTATAATGGGTGGAGCCGCTGTCCATGGTGCTGAAGAAGCATTCTTATGCTCAGTGCTAAAAACTGTATCAGGGAAACAAATCAGGTTTTTTTACCGCATCTGGCACCATAGACTCCCATTATATGGAAACCGGATTGCACCGGATCTGGTTTTGTCCGATTTTTGCACCAGGAGCAAAAAATACTGCAGGCTCCAATTTTGTGGACGATGAAAAACCTGACAAAACTGGAACAGGCACAGAATACATTTTTTCATGTATGTGTGGTGTAAAATGCTGCAATAATTGACATGAGAGGATTTATTTCTGCACCAAATCTGCAGGAGAAAAAAGCAACATGTGCGCAAAATGTCAGGATTCTTATTGTTTGCTTCATAAGGATAGGCATGAAGTTTTGTTTCAGAATCACTTTGTGTCTACAATTAAATGGTTCCAATCTGTGACTCCAGCTGTATTCCCTCTGATCCATTTGTTAACACCCAGAAGGGGAGGGGGAGGAGACATCACACACATGGTGCTGATCCAACCCACATTTCAAGCAGTTGTAATGCATGTCAGCCGTACATTAGGTTTTCATTGCAAATTTCAGCAGCTGCTCCTTCTAGTGTATAAAGAAAGAATATATCAAACTCTTACAATTATTTTTCAGATTTTGTTGCATTAAAAAAATATGATCGTATCGGAAAACAAATGAAAACATAAATACTTCACATTTTTGCAATTGTTTGATAAAAAAAAATTTGATGGCACCTTCCCTTTAAACCACATGAATATTTCATGCTTCCCACACCCACCCTCTGTACCAGCATTTGTGATTTGTTGCAGTCAGACTTCTATACACACCCCTAACCTCTGTGCTGGCATCAGTGATTGGTTGAGTCAGTCAGCTGTATTACTGCAATCCTCACACTGGCTGCCTGTGCTCCTAACCTGAGAGTGACAGCTGCAAGTGTAGTGTATAAATAAATAAACTATTTTAGGAAATTACATGGGAACCCCCTACACTGCAGGTGAGCAGAGCGCTATCCTCAGACAGCATTGGATACTGCTGCTCGCCTGCATTTTATATAGTTTAACATCACAGGACCAGTAAACAGAAGAAGTTTTTTCCTAGACCGAAACATCTTGTGAACTGGTCCATGTTATTTGTACATTAAAGTCACATTTGATCAACTCAAGGAGTGCCAGGTTATTTAATATGGCATCAGAGCAATCTGACAGTCCAGCAGTGAGTTTACCTGTGGTCACGGGGGTACCATGAGAACCCCTAGCTGTGAACTCTTATGACCTCAATGAAGTCACCACTTTTCTCAGCCTGTGGTTCCTACACTGCTCTCAGTGTGATCGGGAGGTCACAGTGAGTGGTCATGTTTTCTAATGCCACTGTTTACTGCAGCCTCTGGATGTAGCAGATCCAAGTATCATTCTGGGATGTTGTTGTGAATTATGTCATTCCTGCAAGGTGTTTTGAGGGTTAAAAAATGAGTGAAAGAGGGTGTTTGTGTTTTTTGTTTTAAATAAAGGATTTTTCTGTGTTTGTGCTTATTTATTTTGATTGCAGTATAGAAAAAAGGGGTGTAATAGAAAACTCGGCTCATTACGAATATACTATATAAAAACTGATCAGCCAAGTCAAAATCAAAGTGTTTGTATAAATCTGACACATAATGCCAGATAAAGTGATGGCCAAGCGGCCACAGACAGGTCCACATAATTATACATAGTCATACAAGTATGCCAGGTTTAGTTACTAATTGCTGCCTGCACAGCATATAAACCATATATGCCCAAACCTGGAGTGATACAGCACACCCGCAAGTAAAACCAAGTGTCAGTTTCATGGGTCCAAGTTATTACTCCAGGTCCTCCAACCCCTACGATTTCAAAGGCTTCTCCCTGGGCTGTGATGGCAGCTGTGATTTTGAAAATCACAGCACTACACCAAATTACTCAATGCTAGCACCATTGCAGGGAGGCCAAAGGAATACTGGACAAATTAGTGGATAAGAACCGACCATTATTCTTCTCCAATACCACTGCCACAACGCGTTTCAACGGTCTAAGCCCCACCTGATGAAGACGGCTTAGACCGTTGAAACGCGTTGTGGCAGTGGTATTGGAGGAAGAATAAAGGTCGGTTCTTATCCACTAATTTGTCCAGTATTCCTTTGGCGCTCCCTGAGACCGCTGTACTATTGTTTTTTTTTTTTTATATTTATTTTGATTTACAGGTTTAGTAATGAGGGTGCTACATAGAAAACTCTTCATTACGAATATACTTCATATAAAACACCCTGGAGTCAGGCCAAAGTCAAAATCAAAGTGCTCTTTATTAAAATTGACAACATAAGTGCCGTAATAAAAGTGATGCCAAAGCGGCACACAAGACAGGTGACCACATGAAATTATACACAGTACATACAAGTATGCCAGTTATGTACTATGCTGCCTGCACAAGACATATAACCCATATAATGCCCCAAAACCTGGGTGCATAACAGGCACACATGCAAAATGTAAAAACCAAGTGTCAGTTCATGGGTCCAAAGTATTACCTGTCCGTGGCCTCCACCCCCTTACGCGTTTTGCAAAGGCTTCTTCCCAGGAGAGCTGGGCTTGATGGCAGCTGTGATTTTTGACAAATCACAGCTATCTTACACCCCATATATTACTTCAATTGCCACTGCACCATTGCAATTAGGTAGAACCAGGTAAACCACCAAATTTGGCCTATTTTATGTGATTTTGTAAAAGCCCAGCCGAACCTGGCACATCTCTAGCCATAACATTTCTTTTCTTTCAAATGTTGATGAATAGTTCGCAATGACACTGATGCACCCTTAGAATGCAGGTCAGCTTGAATTTCTTTGGAACTTGATTGAGGCTGCTTGTGCACTGCCTGAACTATCCTGTGTTAAAACCTTTCATCAATTTTTCTTGGCCGTTCACATCCAAGGAGATTGGCTGCAATGCCATAGGTTGTAAAATTCTTAATTATCTGAAGATGGCCTTGTAAACTTGAAATTGTTAATATTTTCGTTCTCAAGTCCTCACACAGTTCTCTTTCTGTTCTCCATGTTTAGTGTGGCCCACACACACACAATACAAAGATTGAGTTACTTATTGATCTGGTTTCAGGTATGATTTTCATATTGCTCATACCTGCTAGTTACCAGAGGTGAGTATGAATGGGCATCACATGCTTGAAACTAAGTTGTTTACCCACAATTTTGGAATGGTGCCAACAATTTTGTCCAATAACGTTTGGGGGTTTTATATGAAATTATGTAAAATGTTCCTTTTTTCAGTTTCATTTGATATGTCCCAATAAATTCAAAGGAAGAACACATGTGTTTAATAAATATATTTAACTGAAATCATTTTCTGGAACATTCCCACGAGATGCCAACAATTTTGGCAATTACTATATTAACTCTGATTCCTAAAATGTTGTATTATTCTTTATATTGTTTGATTATTAAAATATATATTTTACAAGTTTGTAATAATGAATTGTATCCAACCAGTTTATGCATTCTCTGCGCCTCAACCTCTCCACACCTACTCCTTACCCAACACCTCAGATTTAATGTTTCCCCTTTCCTTTCTCTCCCTCCACACTTCCATTAATTTTTCTTTTGAAGAAAACTTTAATAAAGATTATTTGAAAGAAACCATTCAAATCCAAATACCGTAAGTTTTATTTTGGAGAATAAATGCACCAACTACTTTAATTACAGTGTCCTCAGGAATTGCACTGTATAATATATCAAGTTATTGTTCCTGCTTGACAGCTACTTGAGGGATCTAGCAATCACGCAACTACACACAACTTTAAAATAAAACAGTAGAAACACTGCACGTGGCAATTCTTTTGCAAACAAGTGAAGTTTTTATTTCTAGTATGGATTACAGATAATGGGGTATGAGACCAAAAAAGCAGACGTTTCGACCAATTTAGGTCTTGGTCACTAGAGTCGCTTTTGTCAAAGAATTCATGCAAAGAGAAAAATTATTTCAATACCTAAGAGGTTGAAAAGTATAAAAAAACAATGAATAGGTGAAATAACCTGCAATAGAATAGTGTACAGAAAATTCCAACATGTTTCTTCAAAAATTACATAATAAATAATAAAGGAATATTAAAAGAAAATACTAAATAAGAAAAAAAGATAGAAGAAAGATATAATATTAGAAAATAAATTCATAATAATACAAATAAATAGTAAGAAAATAGCAGTGGTATGTGCAAAATTAATAAAACATTAAACTCTAAAAATAAGAATACAAAACAATGCAAAAAAGGAGGTCAAAGGCTACCAAATATAGACAAGATGAGAATGGAAGAACAGACACTAATAGAAGTATTCATGAAATGTAAATGTGACACATGAGTGCACACAACTATTTTTTATGCATGCAATTAAAATACTTGGCTAGATAAATTGAGTTTGTAAGCAAAAATTGGAGAGGTGGTGTTACTTATTTAGCGAAAAGGGAGTATGAAAGAATTTCAAAATATCAAAGATGCCCCAGATAATGTAGATGTATGTCCATGTGCTCATGTGAGTGATCAACTGTATGTGTCTTGATTCATTTTTTATTCATTACATTTTTTAATTTCTATTTTCTATTTTTTGTTATGTGAAAAATTATATCAGTGCTTTTTTATTTACCATATTGAAACTTGTGTTATGGGCTGGGAGTTGTGACTTTTGATTCCAACACCAAACTTGCTGTTTCGATGCAACTGATATGAATGTCACTTCACTATCTCCACTATTTGTGAGCGTATTATATATAAGTCCAGCTAGTTTGCCCTAAAACTACCCCTCTTTTGAGGAAGCTTAACTTGAAATGTGCGGTGGGCTATACTCTATCACATTTTATTGCATGTTATTGCCCTATACATTATATTTTGACACTTTTCAATCTCTCAGGTGTTTTATACCTTCTTGTGATTTGAAATTTGACAGTTATCAGGCTATTGGATTAGATATACACTTTTAAACTATTTGTTTCTCTTTTTTCTACTGACTACTGCCATTATACTATTAGAGAAAAATATATAGTGGCACATCCAGAAGTGATGCTCAGGTAGGTTCCATAATCTTAATGAATCCAAAATAAGTAAACTTGTCACTCAAGGAATTTCTTGCTTTACAGTTTATTGAAGTGACAAAAATAGAATAAATGAAATGTTTCAATCCTAACACGGGATCTTCACTAGAGCGATGTCACATAACTCATATGTACACTCCCTTGTTATAGTAATTATCATGTATTGTAATATAATTATGGTGTTACTAGATGGCGGCCCGATTCTAAAGAATCGGGTAGGCTAGAATCCATATATAGTCTATTTACTACGGTAATAGTTAGGGGAGTGCGGTGAAATTAATTGTGTGTATACAGGTGGCTCAGTGAGTGGGGTGGCTCAGTGGTTAGCAGTGAGTGCGGTGGCTCAGTGGTTAGCAGTGAGTGCGGTGCCAGAGTAGTTAGCAGTGAGTGCGGTGGCTCAGTGGTTAGCAGTGAGTGCGGTGGCTCAGTGGTTAGCAGTGAGTGCGGTGGCTCAGTGGTTAGCAGTGAGTGCGGTGAGATTGGTCAGCACAGTGGCGTGGGCAGAGTGGTCAGTGCAGCGCCGTGGGCAGAGTGGTCAGCACACACATACATACATACATACACACACACACACTCCGCTATAGTTAGCACCGACCCTGCGTCTTCCTCACCGCTTGGATCCTGAGTCGAAATGTCGCCACCCGCGGATTACTGGATCCAATATGGCGTCCGGGAAGTTTGGCGACACTTCTTGGACGCTATATTGGATCCAGTAGTTGGGGGGTGGCGACATGTGGACTGAGGATCCAGGGGGCTGATGCAGGGCCGGTGCTAACTATAGCGGAGTGTGTGTGTGTGTGTGTGTGCGTGTGTGTATGTGTGCGGTCAAAGTGAGGGAAGTGTGGACAAAGTGAGGGAAGTGCGGACAAAGTGACGGAAGTGACTACATACACAGATATATACACATACTGTGCATTGCATATGGAGGGGTGAGGAGAGCGGAGGCTGGAGGGGTGAGGAGGGGTGAGGAGAGCGGAAGCTGGAGGGCAGAGGAGAGGGGAGGCTGGAGGGCAGAGGACAGGGGAGGCAGGAGGGCAGAGGACAGGGGAGGCTACAGGGCAGAGGACAGGGGAGGCTGGAGGGCAGAGGATTAAAGGGTTAAAATTTGGCCTCACAGCATAGCCTATGACGCTCTCGGGGAGAGCGGAGTCTGGAGGGGAGAGCAGAGCGGAGTCTGGAGGGCAGAGGAGAGGGGAGGCTGGAGGGCAGAGGAGAGGGGAGGCTGGAGGACAGAGGAGAGGGGAGGCTGGAGGGAGAGCGGAGGCTGGAGGGGAGAGCGGAGGCTGGAGGGGAGAGGCTGGAGGGGAGAGCGGAGGCTGGAGGACAGAGGCTGGAGGGCAGAGCGGAGGCTGGAGGGCAGAGGCTGGAGGGCGGAGGCTGGAGGGCAGAAGCTGGAGGGCGGAGGCTGGAGGGCAGAGGCTGGAGGGCAGAGGCTGGAGGAGAGAGGCTGGAGGGGCAGAGGCTGAAGGGGCAGAGGGGAAGAGGCTGGAGGGGCAGAGGCTGGAGGTGCAGAGGGGAAGCAGGAGAGGCTGGAGGGGCAGAGGCTGCAGGGGCAGAGGCTGGAAGGGCAGAGGGGAAGCTGGAGAGCCTGGAGGGGCAGAGGCTGGAGGGGCAGAGGCTGGAGGGGCAGAGGGAAGCAGGAGAGGCTGGAAAGGCAGAGGCTGGAGGGGCAGAGGCTGGAGGGGCAGAGGCTGGAGGGGCAGAGCGGAAGCTGGAGAGGCTGGAGGGCAGAGGCGTAGGTGGGTGGGGGGGTGCACTCTCACCGCGGCCGGCGTGCGTCTGGTGTAGGGGAGGGGAGAGCGGAGGCTGGAGGGGAGAGCGGAGGCTGGAGGGGAGAGCGGAGGCTGGAGAGTAGAGACTGGTGGGAGAGGTGAGGCTGGAGGGGAGAGGCTGGAGGGGAGAGCAGAGGCTGGAGGGCAGAGGCTGGAGGGCAGAGGCTGGAGGGGAGAGCGGAGGCTGGAAGGGCAGAGGCTGAAGGGGCAGAGGGGAAGAGGCTGGAGGGGCAGAGGCTGGAGGTGCAGAGGGGAAGCAGCAGAGGCTGGAGGGGCAGAGGCTGGAGAGGCAGAGGCTGGAGGGGTAGAGGGGAAGCTGGAGAGGCTGGAGGGGCAGAGGCTGGAGGGGCAGAGGCTGGAGGGGCAGAGGGAAGCAGGAGAGGCTGGAGGGGCAGAGGCTGGAGGGGCAGAGGCTGGAGGGGCAGAGCGGAAGCTGGAGAGGCTGGAGGGCAGAGGCGTAGGTGGGTGGGGGGGTGCACACTCACCGCGGCCGGCGTGCGTCTGGTGTAGGGGAGGGGAGAGCGGAGGCTGGAGGGGAGAGCGGAGGCTGGAGGGGAGAGCAGAGGCTGGAGAGGAGAGCAGAGGCTGGAGGGGAGAGCAGAGGCTGGAGGGGAGAGCGGAGGCTGGAGGGGAGAGCGGAGGCTGGAGGGGAGAGCGGAGGCTGGAGGGGAGAGCGGAGGCTGGAGGGGAGAGGCTGGAGGGGAGAGGCTGGAGGGGAGAGGCTGGAGGGGAGAGGCGGGAGGGGAGAGCGGAGGCGGGAGGGGAGAGCGGAGTCTGGAGGGGAGAGCGGAGTCTGGAGAGGAGAGGGGAGGCTGGAGGACAGAGGAGAAAGCGGAGGCTGGAGGGGAGAGCGGAGGCTGGAGGGGAGAGCGGGAGGGCTGGAGGGGAGAGCGGAGGCTGGAGGGAGGCTGGAGGGGAGGGGCGGAAGGAGGCTGGAGGGGAGAGCGGAGGCGGGAGGGGAGAGCGGAGGCGGGAGGGGAGAGCGGAGTCTGGAGGGGAGAGCGGAGTCTGTAGAGGAGAGGGGAGGCTGGAGGGGAGAGCGGAGGCTGGAGGGGAGAGCGGAGGCTGGAGGGGAGAGGCTGGAGGGGAGAGCAGAGGCTGGAGGGAGAGCGGAAGTCTGGAGGGGAGAGCGGAGTCTGGAGGGGAGAGCGGAGTCTGGAGGGGAGAGGTGGAGTCTGGAGAGGAGAGCGGAGTCTGGAGGACAGAGGAGAGGGGAGGCTGGAGGATAGAGGAGAGCGGAGGCTGGAGGGGAGAGCGGACGCTGGAGGGGAGAGCGGAGGCTGGAGGGGAGAGGCTGGAGGGGAGAGCGGAGGCTGGAGGGGAGAGCGGAGGCTGGAGGGGCGAGGCTGGAGGGGAGAGCGGAGGCTGGAGGGACAGAGCAGAGGCTGGAAGGCAGAGGCTGGGGGCTGAGGCTGGAGAGGAGAGGCTGGAGGGGGGAGCCGAGGCTGGAGGGCGGAGGCTGGAGGGGAGAGCGGAGGCTGGAGGGGCAGAGGCTGGAGGGGCAGAGGGGAAGCAGGAGAGGCTGGAGGGGCAGAGTCTGGAGGGGCAGAGGGGAAAGCTGGAGAGGTTGGAGGGCAGAGGCTGGAGGAGCAGAGGCTGGAGGTGCAGAGGGGAAGGTGGAGTGGCTAGAGGGACAGAGGCTGGAAAGGCAGAGGCAGGAGGGGCAGAGCGGAAGCTGGAGATGCTGGAGGGCAGAGGCGTAGGTGGGTTGGGGGGTGCACACTCACCGCAGCCGGCGTGCGTCTGGTGTAGGAGGAGAGGAGGGGTGGGCAGAGGTGCAGGACAGGAAGTCCCTTCCTCCCTCCTCTCCGTGCGCGCGGCGGGTGGGAAAATCAGCACGGGGCCCCCCCAGGTGGCGGGCAATGGGCACACTGGAGAGGCGGCTGGAGCGGGCAGGCGGCAGAGGCGGCTGGAGCGGGAGAGAGGAGGCGGCTGGGACAGATGGGAATGTTCCTGGGCGGAACGTTCCTGCAACGGTCCCTGTAGCCGGGCGCCGCCCGGCTACAGAGGACTGGTGACGTCACCAGCATGGGTCCAAAGGCCATCACGGAAGTACCCTTCGGGTTTTCCAGAAGTGGCCTTCGGCTTTTATATTATAGATAAGGCCCCGTCTCACACAACGATATTGCTAACAATGTCGTTGAAACGTCACAGGTTTGCAGTTGTTCAAATGACGTCGTAACGACTTTGTTCAGTGTGACATGTTCAATCGATCAACAATAATCAGGAAGATGGTTGACGGGAGGTTGGTGAACCGGACCTTAAGCTAAACGATGAGCGTTCGTTCAACCTGCAGCATGGGTGTGTGTGACACCTCGATAACAATGCTGTTAACGACCTCGCCTATTGAGAAGTGAAGGACGTAGGCGAGCTAACGACCGCAAGTATTGTTTGCTTGTCGCGGAATGGTTGCTGCGTCATTAAAGATATCTGTACGTGTAGCACTTCACTAGCGATCATTGAACGTCATTCAAGCGATCTAGGTCAAGTCAGATCGTTGGTCGGTTCGCCGACACATTGAAGCGTAAGACCAGGCCTTTAGTAATACATAACTAAGTTTGAGATCTCGATTATGAAGTAATGTGGTATATTTCCAATGAGAATAGGGCAATAATGCCTGTTCCCTGAGATAATAATGGTCCTTATATATAGGGTATTGCACACAAAAATAAATCCAGATTCCTGGAAAATGAGAAGTTTAATCATAAAAGAAGAGGCCAGGACTAGCCTGTATGTGTTATGGATGACGTGCTGCTGTTCCACCCTTGGGGCTGAAACTGGAGACAAACAGAGTCACGGTGTCCACCGTTAGACTAGGATCCAGGCACTGTTCTATTAGTCCTGTTGGATCAATTTTTAGATCTATTTTTAAGCTGGACTCCAGATATGTATCAATCCCTATACTTTTGATCTTCCCCTTTGGACTATCCATTTCAATATACGGTAACTATGTAACAAATACCTGATTTACTTGCCAACTTTGTCCTTAAAATTATTGAGCATTTGTGATGAATTTTGTCTGTGTATTCAGTCTCCTTTTAAAGCATTTTTTAATCATGTTTATTATCTATTCAGTAAAGAAATACTTTTATCATATGAACACCAAACTCGTATTTTTGTACGTGTTACTTATTCATACATGAGTAAAAGAAATAACAGTGGAACAGCACAACATAGAGATCAAAGAAAATATGTGTTCAGTGAAAAAGAAAACATATTACCAAGTCAGCGAGTACGTTTTAAACAAAGGGGTGATGGGGTGATAGAACCTAGGGGAGTTTGAATCATAATTATAGCCCTGTTACCTGGTCCCAGCATACCAATCATCTAGTCCCACAATCATGATCCATACATATATAGGTGCTGTTGTGCTGGCTGCAGATTGTCACAACCTTACTGCAACCCAATGCCCTGTTCCCCCAGATATCAGTTGGTTCACACTCCTACAGTACTGCTCATTTTTTGTTTGGCACCCCTTTATGTTTCTCATAAACTGTACAATTTCTTTAAAAATAAATGGAAATGAACCAAAGTTACAGTGAAGCAAATAAGTATTGAATCCCTTGCTGATTTTGTAGGTTTGCCCACTGACAAAGACATAAACAGTCTATAATTTTAAGGGTAGGTTAATTTTAACAGTGAGAGATAGAATATCAGAAATAAAATCCAGAAAATCACATTGTCTAAATTATATAAAGTTATTTGCATTTTGCAGAGAGAAATAAGTATTTGTTCCCTCTGGCAAACAAGACTTAATTGGTGGCAAAACCCTTGTTGGCAAGTACAGCAGTCAGACGTTTTTTGTTGAGGATGAGGTTTGCGTACATGTCAGGACGAATTTGAGTCCACTCGTCTTTGCAGACTATCTCTAAATCATTAAGACTTTAAGGCTGTTTCTTGGCAACTCAGAGCTTCAGCTGCCTCCATATGTTTTCTATGGGATTAAGGTCTGGAGACTGGCTAGGCCACTCAATGACTTTAATGTGCTTCTTTCTGAGCCACTCCTTTGTTGCTTTGGCTGTATATCTTGGGTCATTGTCGTGCTGGTAGACCCAGCCACGACCCATTTTTAATGTCCTAGCAGAGGGAATGAGGTTTTCACTCATGATTTTACGGTACATGGCTCCATCCATTGCCCAATTGATGCGGTGAAGTAGTCCTGTGCCTTAGCAGAGAAACACCCCCAAAACATAATGTTTCCCACACCATGCTTGGCAGTGGGGATGGTGTTTTCTGGGTCGTAGGCAGCATTTCTCTTCCTCCAAACATGGCGAGTTTTGTTAATGCTATAGAGCTCAATTTTTGTATCATCTGACCACAGCACCTAGTACCAATCACTCTCAGAATCACCAAGTTGTTCATTGGCAAACTTCAGACAGGCCTGTACATGTGTCTTCTTGAACAGTGGGCCTTTGCGGGCACTGCAGGATTTTAATCCATTTTGACGTTAAGTGTTACCAGTGGTTTTCTTGGAGACAGTAGTCTCAGCTGCCTTGAAATCATTAATCCTTGTGTATTTAGGCTGATCATTCACCTTCCTCATGATCCTGGATACCCCACGAGGTGAGATATTGCATGGAGCCCCAGATCAATATCAATTGACACTCATTTTGTATTTCTTACATTTTCTTACTATTGCACCAACAGTTGTATCCTTCTCACCCAGCGTCTTCCTTATGATTTTGTAGACCATTCCAGCCTTGTGCAGGTCTAGGATCTTTTCCCTAACATCTTTAGAAAGCTTTTTTGGTTTTGCCCATGTTGTAGAGAAAAGGGAGTTTGACTGATTAATTTAGTGTGTGGACAGGAGTCTTTTATACAGGTGACAATGTAACTGGTCTGTAGGAGCCAGAACTCCTAATAGTTGGTAGGAAATCAAATACTTATTTATCTCTTCAAATGCAAATCTAATATATAAAGCTGAATGTGTGTATTGTGTGTGTGTGTGTGTGTGTGTGTGTTTGTGTGTGTGTGTGTGTATATCTGGGATTGGCATCTACACCGTCGCAACTGCAGCCACAAAATTTTGCACAGTCACACGTCTGGACCCCGAGAGCATCATAGGCTATGTTGTAAGGCGACATTTTAACCCTGCGCGTTCCAGTTCACCAATTTTGCCTCTATCTACATAATGGGGAAAAAGTGAATGGAAAAGTGTTGGAGGAAAATCGACAGCTGTCAGCTATAGCCACAAAATTTTGCACAGTCACACGTCTGGACCCCGGAGCGTCATAGGCTATGTTGTGAGCCGAAATGTTAGCCCCGCACATTCCAATTCACCAAACAATTTTGCCCCTATCTAATAATGGGGAAAAAGTGACAGTTACCAGTTGACAGTTGTGAATGAGAGGGGCTTAATGATAGCGCTAAAGACTAACAGCACATACCAGCATATAGCCACTAAGGAGGGGCCCCAACATGAGATATTCACCACGCACGGGGACATGTATACACACCACATGCACACAAAGAGTAACAGCAATGTATATTCACTAAGATGCAGCCCCAATATTGGATACTTATCACGCACCCGAACAAACACACACACACCACAAAGAGACACACGCAACACAGAGACACACACACCCCCAAGGACACACACACACCCTATAGCGACACATGCACTCACCCCACAGGGACACACACACACACACCTCAAAGGACACATACAACACAGACACACACACCACACAGACCCCCCCAAAGGGACACACACACATAGCCACCCTATAGGGACACACACACACAGCACAGAGAGCCACACACACCACAACCCCCCACAGGGACACATACACACCCTATAGGGACACATGCGCTCACCCCACAAGGACACAGACACACAGCACAAAGAGACACACACAACACAGAGACACACACACACCCCACACAGACACCCCCCCCACAGGGACACACACACATACAAACCCTATAGGGACACATCACTCACCCCACAGGGACACATACACCACACAGACAGACACAGATGTGCACAAATCACCTCACACAACTCGCCTCATACATGTGCTATCTTTAATTTCCAAACATAAACATTTGATTAAAAACAGCCAATGTGCAACACATGTGCCATATAGGGAATTAAAATAACCTGCAAACGTGAGATAAATGCGCATAGGGTCTTATCCTTTTTTTAAGGTTATATCGGTGTAAATTAAGAACTGCTCACCTGATTCAGTTGTGTCACCCACAACCAGTATAATCGCCTGTAAGATGGCTTATAAGATGGCTGCTGCAGGGCCGCACCTTCATGATAACCGTGGAAACAGGAATGCTGTAATAGGAACAAATGCCAGAATGCCCGCGCTGCCAAACAGGAATCACCAGGAAACGAAGAGTTAACTGGGCAGATTTTTCTTTATTTCATCCTACGCGTTTCGGAGCCTCTATCCGAGCTCCTTCCTCAGGGAACAACCTGTTGTTCCCTGAGGAAGGAGCTCAGATAGAGGCTCCGAAACGCGTAGGATGAAATAAAGAAAAATCTGCCCAGTTAACTCTTCGTTTCCTGGTGATTCCTGTTTGGCAGCGCAGGCATTCCGGCATTTGTTCCTATTACAGCATATAGGGAATTAAGGCAGATGTCAGTCACATGAGCTGTCTATTATGTGTATGTGTGAGGTAACATATACTGCCCGGCCAGGGGGAGGGTTTACTGTTGGCTGGAGATTTATTAGGCTGCCTATAGCAACCAATCACAGCTCAGCTTCTATTTTCCTACAGGTCATTAATATGACATATTCAAATTCTATTTTGTTATAGCTAACATCAGTTATTTATTAACCCGGGCATAGCCGGGTACTACAGCTAGTACATTTATATAATTTAGACAATGTCATTTTCTGGGTTTTATTTTTGATATTTTCTCACTGTTAAAATTAACCTACCCTCAAAATTATAGACTGTTCATGTCTTTGTCAGTGGGCAAACGTAAAAAATCAGCAAAGGATCAAATAAATATTTCCTTCACTGTATATCCCCTGGATTGATTAATTAGCGGTCTAAAGTAATACAACAATAAAACATTGTTTGTCAACTTACATGTTGCAATTTCAAAGAATAATCAGCATGACAGCCTTCAAATGTTTCTTGTAACCATCTATAAGGTTCTTGCACTTCTCAGCTGGTATTTTCTTCCACTCTTCCTTTTCAGTTTGTTCAAGCTTTTGAATGTTTGCAGAATTATTGCTCCCAATGGTAGATTTCAGCTCACCCCAAAGGTTTCAATGAGATTCAGGTCAGGACTCATTTCTGGCATTTTTTTTTTTTTTTTTTTTTTTTTTTTTTTTTAAAGTCCACTTTTTTTTTCCAAGCCCTCCTGTGGAATTTTGGTTGTGTGCTTTTGGTCATTGTCTTGCTGGAGAACTCATGATCTTCGACTTAAACCAAGTTTTCTTGCACAGGGTAGAACATTTCGCTTTAAAATCTCTTGATAATTCTCTGATTTCATGAATCCTGTGATATAGTCAAGACCTCTAGTACCAGATGCAGCAAAGCAACTCCACAGCATTATTGATCATCTACCATGCTTAAATGCTGGTATTGTGTTCTTTTATATATAAGCTTCATTGTGCTGTCTGTAAACAAACTTTTGCTTTGCATTGCCAAAAAGGTCTATTTTTGTTTCATCTGTCCACAGAATGTTTTTCAAGGTTTGTGGTTTGTCAAGATACTCTTTGGCAAAGATCATTCTTTCCTTTTTATATCTTTTTATTATCACCAATGGTTTCTTTTTTTGCCTTCACCCATAAATCTCTGCTTGGTTTAGTGTGCCATGTTTGGTACTTGTTGAAACCTTGACCCCAGACTGTTCCAGGTTGAACTTCATGTTAGACGTGGTGTTTTTTCCATTATTCACACCAACATTCAATGACCTTTCTTGTCAATTTTCCTCTTTCCCCCACATAGAAATAGGGGTTGTCCAGTCTAAAATAATGATAATTCTGCAGGGTCTGGGAGCTTGCTATCAACCTTATGGAGACAGCGAGATAGGTGAGGAGATTGTAAGCCACTTCCCTCCTCTCAGATGTATGCAAATATGCAAATTTGCACTTCCCTAAGGAAGTGGAGAAACTCCAGTGCCACATTTAAGCAGCTTCCTCAAAGTCATAATCGCTTTCCAACAAGCTTTTAATATAACTAAGGGAATTGTGCCAGATCAGAACCCCAAACTACAGACGCTGCGTTTTGGGGTACCTGCCCCTCATCAGTGTAGTGTGTGGGATATTCTGATCTGGCAGAGTGAGTGGGCTAAGACAAGGTCTGGGAGCTTGCTATCAACCTTATGGAGACAGCGAAGTAGGTGAGGAGATTGTAAGCCACTTCCCTCCTCTCAGATATATGCAAATATGCAAATTTGCACTTCACTAAGGAAGTAGATAATTCTGCAGTCATTCATTTAGGTCAGACAACATGTTTTAAAGTGGATGTCCAGTCACAACATGTTGGAGACCTACCTACAGGCTAGGTCATTAATATCAGCTGTTGTTTGATCCATGGGACTTCAGCTGTAAACATTTAGTGGAGCTCGACTCTGTTTAAAAAGTACTTGTCTCTGCTGAGTACTGCAGAAATACCTGTTTTCTGTTAAATAATAGTTAATATGTTCTCTCTGTCTCCCTTTCTCTCTCATCCCAGCATGTCTATAGGATTTCAACATTCTAAAACCAATTCAATGAAAACTAGAAGAAAAGTAGAAAAGCGCACATAGGGTTTTATCCGGGTGTAACCGGGGTGTTGTATTGTGTGCTGTTGCACTAACCTTATGTTGTTGTGAGAGTCACAACAACTATTGAAGCATAAGCCGGCTTGCAGCACTCCGCCCAAGGAAAACAGGTTAAAGCATTAGATGAAAGGTGGTAATTCGTGCGCTGCCGTCTGTCCGTTGGTTCCAGGAAATCCAAGGAATCACAAGATGTTAAAAGTAATACCTTTAATGTCTAATTCTTACGCGTTTCGTGGTACTTCAGACCACTTCATCAGAGATCCACAAGGTATTACTTTTAACATCTTGTGATTCCTTGGATTTCCTGGAACCAACGGACAGACGGCAGCGCACGAATTACCACCTTTCATCTAATGCTAAAACCAATGCAATGAAAGAATTGACAGATCATTCTTTGAAAAATGCTGCAAAAACCAAGCAGGTTTCCACAGGAAAAAAAACAATCTGTGTGCTTAACTTTTCCAGAATCACATACCGTATATACTTGCGTATAAGCCGAGTTTTTCAGCCCAAAAATTGGGCTGAAAAGTCCCCCCCTCGGCTTATACGCGAGTCACTCGGTTTTTGCTGTGGGGGGGGCTGTGACCGATGGTTGAAGGAGGCAGGAGGGGGCCGCAGTGACCGCGGGGGGATGCCGTGCGTATTGCACTACAATGGCCCCCAGCAGTGGTACACAGCCCCCCTTCCTTATTATGTGTCCCCCAGGCTGCGGCACATGTTAAAATAACAAACCTTTCATACATCACCTATCCGGCGCCGCTCCTCCACTCCTCCGGTCCCGGCTTCTTCCTGCTTGTGCCGGTGTCATGTGACCGGGCGCAGCTGATGACGTCATCTCCTGCGCCCAGTCACAGCACTAGAAGCCGGCACAAGCAGGAAAAAGCCGGGACCGGAAGAGCGGCGCCGGAAAGGTGATGTCTGAAAGGTTTGTTATTTTAACAGGGGCTGCAGCCTGGGGACACATAATAAGGAGGGGGGCTGTGTATTACTGCTGGGGGCCAGTGTACCACCACTGGGGGCCTGTATACTTCTGCATAGGGGCCCTGTATACCACTGCACAGGGGGCCTGTATACTTCTGCATAGGGGCCTGTATACTACTGCATAGGGGCCTGTATACTTCTGCATAGGGGCCTGTATACTTCTGCACAGGGGCCTGTATACCACTGCACAGGGGCCTGTATACCCCTGCACAGGGGCCTGTATACTACTGCACAGGGGCCTGTATACCATTGCTGAGGGGCCTGTATAATACCACTGCTGAGGGGACTGTATACCATTACTGAGGGGTGCTATATACCAGTGATGGGGGGCTATATAATAGGATGGGGGTCTGTTGCATTCCATACCCCAGGCTTATACGCGAGTCAATAACTTTTACCAGCTTTTGGGGCAAAAGTAGGGGGGTCGGCTTATACACGGGTCGGCTTATACACGAGTATATACGGGTAGCTTTTGCTGAAATAAAGAATGTTGGTTTTTATTGCCATATATCTGCATAAAACCAAGAAACAAACATGAAAAAAATCTGCAAAACTGAAGCAAAAATGACCCATGTGAACATAGCCTTACTGTTCCACTTAACCCCTTCACCCACGGGCCTATTTTGACCCTAATGACCAGGCCATTTTTGTCAATTCTGACCAGTGTCCCTTTATGAGGTTATATCTCGGGAACGCTTCAACGGATCCTAGCAATTCTGAGAAAGTTTTTTCATGACATATTGGGCTTCATGTTAGTATTAAATTTAGGTCGATAATTTTTGCGATTATTTGTGAAAAAATAAGAAATTTGGCAAAATGTTTTAAAATTTAGCAATTTTCAAATTATGAATTTTTATTCTGCTAAACCAGAGAGTTATGTGACACAAAATAGTTAATAAATAACATTTCCCACATGTCTACTTTACATCAGCACAATTTTGGAAAAAAAATTTTTTTGTTCGGAAGTTATAAGGGTTCAAAGTTTATCAGCAATTTTTCATTTTTCCATCAAAATTTACAAAACCATTTTTTTTGTGACCACATCACATTTGAAGTTCCTTTGAGGGGTTTACATGACAGAAAACACCCAAAAGTGACACCATTCCAAAAACTGCACCCTTCAACCTACTCAAAACTACATTCAAGAAGATTATTAACCCTTCAGGTGCTTCACATGAACTAAAGCAAAATGGAAGGAAAAAATGAGCATTTTAATTTTTCCAACAAAAATGTTCTTTTAGCCTCAATTTTTCCATTTTCACATGGGCAACAGGATAAAATGGATCCTAAATATTGTGGGGCAATTTCTCCTTAGTACACCAATACCTCATACTTGGTCGTCATAAACCACTGTTTGGGCGCAGGGCTCAGAAGGGAAGACATCCATATTGACATCCACGCACGCTGACATCCACATCCACGCACGCTGACATCTATGCATGCACCATCCATCCATCCACCCATCCATCCACCCATCCATCCACCCATCCATTCATTCATTCATACTTACCCACCGATGAGGAGGAGGAGGGGCCACACCGGATCTGCAGAGGAGGCTGTCGGGCGGGTGCACCAGCGCGTGCAGCCCGCCAGAGTAGGTGAGCGAGGCACAGAGTGAGGGGCTGAGCAGGGGGTGGGGGTGTGAGCAGAGGGGGGTTTGAGCAGGGGAAGGGGTTTGAGCAAGGGGGGTTGAGCAGGCTGACCGGCGGGTGTCCCGTCGGTGCATCACGCCGGCAGACAGGTAAGGATAGGGGGGGGGGGGCGGGTGGATGGCGGGGACAGGAGTGGAAGCCGGACACAGGGGGGGCTGGAGGGAGGGTTGGACAGGACACAGGGGGAATGGAAGGGGGTGGAGGCGCAGAAGGATGACCGGTGGGTGCAGCCTGCCGGCAGATAGATAAGAATAGGAGGGGGGGCGGATGGATGACAGGGATGGGAGGGGGGGCCCTGATGTGTCCTGGAGCGGGAGGAGGCTGAGGAGGGGGAGGGAACTCGCCAATCTGCCCCTCCAGATCTGATTGGAGAGCTCCAATCAGATCTGGAGGGGTGAATCCCTATGATTCGCTCCGATCCGCAGTTTCACTTTTACACTGCCGATCGGAGGGGTCCTGGGCACGGGGGGGTTAATCCATCCCCTGTGGGGTCAACTACAGGCTATCACAAAGCAGCAGCAACTGTGACACTTGAGTGACCCGGCTCACAGGAGCTGCAGCAGTGCAAACATGCCAGGATGTTGTACAACGTCTTGTGTTGGGAACGACCCGAAACCCAGGACGTTGTACAACGTCTTGTGTCATTAAGGGGTTAATGTCATCATTTTGCAGAAACTGAAGTTTATTTAAAGTTTAACCACTGTTTAAGTTTTTATTTACTAATAATGTAAAGCAACTGATAATACATTTTCAAATATACTTCATAAGAGAAATCTGGAAGAAAACCTTTCAAAATCCTTTCACGAGATATCCCCACTAGGCTGTATCTGAAGCTCAATCTCAGTGAAGTTCATCTTCAGCTTCTCACACTGAATATGGCCATATAACCATGTAAGTGTGTGTGTGTGGGGGGAAGCCTACACAGCGGGCCTGTCTAGTGTGGATAAAGCTGATCTGTATATTGTCAGGTTACTCCTCACAGCTCCTGTGAGATCTTATCTGAATTAATTCACATCAGCTCTACTTCTTGCAATCAACTGATAACATGGAGCTGTGCAATGTGAATGGAGAGGAGTCAGATAAGATTACAGGAGCTGTCGCTGACAGCTTGAGCTCACACTGTCCCTGCATGAGTTAATCTAATACACTTAAACGCTGTTTAGGCCCTGCCCCCACCCAGCATATGTTAGGTTTAGAAACAGACTAGTGGAGACCAGTGCCGGGACAAGGCATTTTGGTGCCCTAGGCAGGTAAGGCAAACGGCGCCCCCCCCTTACCCCCCGAAATATGTCTGGGAATAAAAACTGTCAACATACTTTGAAAGTAAATTTAATTTAACGGGGACCTATAAAAGGTTCGTCCAACCACACTGCAGAGACATACTGATAGGATGTTTACATTGTGAGCCCCAATGGGGACAGTGTTCATGATGTTTGTGAAGTGCTGTGGAGTTCATAGTGTAATATAAGTGCAAAAAGTATTATTCTTAATATTATGTCACGATACCAGGATCTGAGGATCTTCTATTTCGAGGTCAGGAACTCTCTGATGCCATGTTGCTGCTTGTCTCGCTGTTGTCCTCTTTTGACACTGCAGTGCGGTGGACAAGAGAGCATTAACTGGTTAATAACAAGAAGTATGGAGTGTGTACTGAGCCATAAACCCTCCCCTTACCATGAAGTATGGAGTGTGTACTGACTGAGCCATAAACCTCCTCATACCATGTCCAGCAGACATTGTAGGATTATTACCCGTATATACTCGTGTATAAGCCGACCCGTGTATAAGCCGACCCCCCTACATTTGCCACAAAACCTGGGAAAACCTATTGACTCGTGTATAAGCCGAGGGTGGACCCCAGCACAGGTATACAGCCCCCAGCAGTGTGGTATACAGACCACAGTGGTAATACAGCAGCCCCAGTGGTAGTATACAGCAGCAGCCCCAGTGGTAATACAGCAGCCCCAGTGGTAATACAGCAGCCCCAGGGGTTATACAGCAGGCCAGGGGTCATACAGCAACCCCAGGGGTTATACAGCAGCCCCAGGGGTAATACAGCAGCCCCAGTGGTAATACAGCAGCCCCAGTGGTAATACAGCAGCCCCAGGGGTAATACAGCAGCCCCAGGGGTTATACAGCAGCCCCAGGGGTTATACAGCAGCCCCAGTGGTATATACAGGCCCCAGCAGTATATACAGCAGCCCCAGTGGTATATACAGGCCCCAGCAGTATATACAGCAGCCCCAGTGGTATATACAGGCCCAAGCAATATATACAGCAGCCCCAGTGGTATATACAGGCCCCAGCAGTATATGCAGGCCCCAGCACTATATACAGCAGCCCCAGTGGTATATACAGGCCCCAGCAGTATATACAGCAGCCCCAGCAGTATATACAGGCCCCAGCAGTATATACAGGCCCCAGCAGTATATACAGCAGCCCCAGTGGTATATACAGGCCCCAGCAGTATATACAGCAGCCCCAGTGGTATATACAGGCCCCAGCAGTATATACAGCAGCCCCAGTGGTATATACAGGCCCCAGTGGTGGTATACACAGGCCCCATGGTGGTGGCCTTGTATACAGGCCCCAGTGGTGGTGTATACAGGGCCCAGTGGTGGTGTATACAGGGCCCAGTGGTGGTGTATACAGGGCCCAGTGGTGGTGTATACAGGGCCCAGTGGTGGTGTATACAGGGCTCAGTGGTGGTGGTGGTGGTTATACAGGGCCCAGTGGTGGAGTGGTGTATACAGGGCCCAGTGGTGGTGTATACAGGGCCCAGTGGTGGTGTATACAGGGCCCAGTGGTGGTGGTGGTGACCGTGTATACAGGGCCCAGTGGTGGAGGTGGTGTATACAGGGCCCAGTGGTGGTGTATACAGGGCCCAGTATGCGGACTGGGGGGGGTGCCTTTGCACACTCACCGTCACCGGTCAGCGAGGCCGCCGTCACCGTGCGTCTGCTGTAAGAGCTGTACGGAGGAGGAGAGGAGGGGCGGGCAGAGCTGCGGGACAGGAAGTCGGAGTCCCACCCTCCTTCCTCTCTGGCCGATGCGCCGCGGCCGCCGGCGGCCAGCACGGGGCCCCCCAGGGGGCGGGCAAAAATGCGCCCTGCACAAGATGGCGCCCTAGGCGATCGCCTAGGGTCACCTGGCTGTCGTCCCGGCCCTGGTGGAGACATCTTCTGAAAGGTTTTAGAAAGGTTTTCTTCCAAATTTCACATCTCTATACATAATCACCAGTTTCTGGCATCCGGTCACTGTGCTGCTATTCCAGCATGCATTGCGGCCGGATGCCAGCGCCGCAGATCCCACCACCAGCCGCGGCTTCACCACGCGCACGCATGAGCTGTAAGCCTTGGATACACTCTCCTACAGGACCTTTGGTGATGTCACAGTCATGTGATCACACACATGACCGGACATCACTGCAACTCCGCCTCCTGTGCTTTTCACTCCTTCCTACCTATGACACGGAGCTGTCACAGCTCCGAAGGAGGTAATGAGGGCAGAGACACAGAAGGAGGGAGCAGACACAGGGAAGGGGGCACTGTAACACAGGGGACAGCACAGACACGGAATGGGAGGCAGAGACACAAAAGCACAGGAGGAAGAAGGCACCTGAAGGCTGGCCCACAGAACAGAGGCACAACACACAGAACAGGGGCTCAGGACACAGGACAGGATAAGGACACAGGACAGGAGCACAGCCCACAGGACAAGGGCCCAGGACAGAGGACTGGGCCACAGCACACAGGCCCAGGACAGGGGCACAATACTAACGACAGGGCCACAGGACTGCAGCACAGGACAGAGGACTGGGGCACAGGACAGAGGACTGCAGCACAAGACAGAGGACTGGGGCACAGGTCAGAGGACTGCAGCACAGGACACAGGACTGGGGCACAGGACAGAGGACTGCAGCACAGCACTGAGGACTGGGCACAGGACAGAAGACTGGGGCACAGGACAGAGGACTGCAGCACAGCACAGATGACTGGGCCACAGCACACAGGCCCAGGACAGAGGACAGGGCCACAGGACACAGGACTGCAGCACAGGACAGAGGACTGGGGCACAGGACAGAGGACTGCGGCACAGGACAGAGGACTGGGGCACAGGACAGAGGACTGCAGCACAGCACAGAGGACTGGGGCACAGGACAGAGGACTGCAGCACAGCACAGAGGACTGGGCCACAGCACACAGGCCCAGGACAGAGGACAGGGCCACAGGACACAGGACTGCAGCACAGGACAGAGGACTGGTGCACAGGACAGAGGACTGGGGCACAGGACAGAGGACTGGGTCACAGGACAGAGGACTGGGCCACAGGACAGAGGACTGGGCCACAGGACAGAGGACTGCAGCACAGCACAGAGGACTGGGGCACAGGACAGAGGACTGGGGCACAGGACAGAGAACCGGGGCACAGGACAGAGGACTGGGGCACAGGACAGAGGACTGCAGCACAGGACAGAGGACTGCAGCACAGGACAGAGGACTGGGGCACAGGACAGAGGACTGGGGCACAGCACAGAGGACTGGGGCACAGCACAGAGGACTGCAGCACAGCACAGAGGACTGCGGCACAGCACAGAGGACTGCGGCACAGCACAGAGGACTGGGGCACAGCACAGAGGACTGGGGCACAGGACAGAGTACTGGGGCACAGCACAGAGGACTGGGCCACAGTACACAGGCCCAGGATAGAGGACAGGGGCACAATACAAACGACAGGGCCACAGGACTGCAGCACAGGACAGAGGACTGGGCCACAGGACAAAGGACTGCAGTACAGCACAGAGGACTGAGGCACAGGACAGAGGACTGCAGCACAGAAGACTGGGCCACAGCACACAGGCCCAGGACAGAGGACAGGGGCACTATACAAACGACAGGGCCACAGGACATAGGACTGCAGCACAGGACAGAGGACTGGGGCACAGTACACAGGACTGCAGCACAGGATAGAGGACTGGGGCACAGGACAAAGGACTGCAGTACAGCACAGAGGACTGGGGCACAGGACAGAGCACTGCAGCACAGCACAGGAGACTGGGCCACAGCACACAGGCCCAGGACAGAGGACATGGACACAAGACAGGGCCACAGTACAGGGGCCCAGGGCACAGGACTGACGACTTGGGCACAGGACAGGGCAGAGGACAGGAGCCTAAGACAGACGACTGGCCCACACAACACAGAACAGAGGACTGGGGCACAGGACAGGGCAGAGGATAGGGACACATGACATAGGACACAGCCACAGGACATGGCCACAAGACAGAGGACAGTGCCACAGAAGAGGGACAGAGGACAGGCCCGCAGGACAGAGGACAGGCCCACACGACAGAGGACTGAGCCACAGGACAGAGGCAGAGGACAGGAGCACAGGACACAGCCACAGAACACAGTACTATCCACTGAGCCTCCATATACACCATATAAATCCCACAACAACAGCATACTTTCTGGAGAGAGGACTGTACTATTCAGCGCCTATTTCTACAGCATCTCTTCACTTCACCGCACTCCCGATGCGATAGCATCGGGCCTTTTTACTAGTCTACTTATATAATCGGGAGTTCTGGAATTCGGGCACTGTAGCCGAATCCCAGACTCCTTTGCGCGACTGCGAGCAATGACGCGCAGCGTCATTGCGAGCCGCTGCCGCATTACGCATCATCGCTCGCAGTCCCGCCGCACTACCTCACACCGCCGCCATCCTGGCAACCGTCGGCCCCGCAAGCCCGACGCTGCCCGGATGCCGGCGGTGCCTTCCGCCCCTCACCCCTCGCCCCTCTCACCGCTGGCGCCTCGGTGCTGTCCGACTTGCGGTGTAGGGGCTGTGGGCTGTGGGCGGGTGACAGCAGCCACTCACATCCTCCTCTTGCCGCCGCCCGCCAATGGGAGTGAGAGGGGCGTGTCAGCCTGCAAATACTGACACGCCCCGGCAGCCAGTCACGTCCTCCTCTCGCCGCTCCCCGGAGCGGCCATACAGCACCCGGTACACGATCCTCCCAGGTACACCCTGCCCCAGACTGTGCTCACCAGCCTCAGTCACCGCTCCTCATCCCCTCTAACACACACCGGCTCCCCGCCGCTCCCGGCCCACAGAGGCAAGAGGACGGCACATCCAAAAACCTGTGTATATATATATATATATATATATATATATATACACTGCAGAGTGCCATAACCCCTGTCCTGTGTATATATATATATATATATATATACACTGCAGAGTGCCATAACCCCTGTCCTGTGTATATATATATATATATATATATACACTGCAGAGTGCCATAACCCCTGTCCTGTGTATATATATATATATATATATATACACTGCAGAGTGCCATAACCCTGTCCTGTGTATATATATATATATATATATATACACTGCAGAGTGCCATAACCCCTGTCCTGTGTATATATATATATATATATATATATATACACTGCAGAGTGCCATAACCCCTGTCCTGTGTATATATATATATATATATATATACACTGCAGAGTGCCATAACCCCTGTCCTGTGTATATATATATATATATATATATATATATATACTGCAGAGTGCCATAACCCCTGTCCTGTATATATATATATATATATCTACTTATATAATCGCCAGTTTTGGGATTCGGGCACTGTAGCCCAATCCCAAGATGCTTTGCGGCACTGCGAGCGATGACGCGCAGCGTCATCGCGAGCCGCAGCCGCACCACTGTAAATAAAAAAAAAAAAATTCTCACCTCTCCCCGAGCCCCCGCCGTCTTCCTCCAGCCTCCCGGTGCCTGCAGAGCTCTTCTACACCAGTACAGGACCTGCGGTGATGTCAGAGTCACGTGACACCAGCTTACTCCATGGTAACCGCGGGTCACGTCACTCTGACATCACCGCAGGTCCTGAACTGCTGTAGAAGAGCTCTGCAGGCATCGGGAGCCTGCGGGAGCCACCGGGAGCCTGGAGGAAGACGGCGGGGGCTCGGGGTCATGTGAGCATAATATTTTTTTACTTTTTTTTAACCCCTGCCTTGCTGGAGCGCCGCCACACACGCCTGTATACTCTGCCACCACCACAGACACCTGTATACTCTGCCACCACCACCACACACGCATATATACTCTGCCACCACCACAGATGCCTGTTACTCTGCCGCGACCACCACAGATGCCTCTATACTCTGCCGCCACCACCACACATGCCTGTATACTCTGCCGCCACCACAGACGCCTGTATACTCTGCCACCACCACAGACACCTGTATACTCTGCCGCCACCACCACAGACACCTGTATGCTCTGCCCCCACCACCACACACGCCTGTATGCTCTGCCCCCACCACCACACACGCCTGTATACTCTGCCGCCACCACCACACACGCCTGTATACTCTGCCGCCACCACCACACATGCCTGTATACTCTGATGCCACCACCACAGATGCCTGTATACTCTGCCACCACCACAGACGCCTCTATACTCTGCCGCCACCACACACGCCTGTACACTCTGCCACCACCACAGACATCTGTATACTCTGCCACCACCACAGCCGCCTGTATACTCTGCCACCACCACAGACGCCTGTATACTCTGCCACCACCACAGACCCCTTTCTATACTCTGCTACCCACAGAGCCGCCTCTATACTCTGCTACCCACAGAGCCGCCTGTATACTCTGCTACCCACAGAGCCTCCTGTATACTCTGCTACGCACAGAGCCGCCTCTATACTCTGCTACCCACACAGCCGCCTCTATACTCTGCTACCCATACAGCCGCCTGTAAACTCTGCTACCCATACAGCCGCCTCAATACTCTGCTACCCACAGAGCCGCCTCAATACTCTGCTACCCACAGAGCCGCCTGTATACTCTGCTACTCACAGAGCCGCCTCTATACTCTGCTATCCACAGAGCCGCCTGTATACTCTGCTACCCACAGAGCCACCTGTACAATCTGCTACCCACAGAGCCACCTGTACAATCTGCTACCCACAGAGCCACCTGTACAATCTGCTACCCACAGAGCCACCTGTACAATCTGCTACCCACAGAGCCTTCTCTATACTCTGCTACCCACACAGCGGCCTGTATAATCTGCTACCCACAAACCCGCCTGTATACTCCGCTACCCACAGACCCGCCTGTATACTCTGCTACCCACAGAGCCTTCTCTATACTCTGCTACCCACACAGCGGCCTGTATAATCTGCTACCCACAAACCCGCCTGTATACTCTGCTACCCACAGACCCGCCTGTATACTCTGCTACCCACAGACCCGCCTGTATACTCTGCTACCCACTGACCCGCCTGTATACACACAATTTATTTCACCCTGCTCCCGATGCAATTGCATCGGGCCTTTTTACTAGTATGAACTATAATTGACAGTTTACTATAAACACATGCTCTACATTATTAAATAAAAATGTAAATGGCCGTTACACTTATATTATTCTCAGTGAACTCTTGGTGTGGCCAGAAAGCTCAGTACACCCTTCTATAAGCTGGGTTTTGCATTGCCTTTCCTCCTTCATTTTTTATTGACAGTGCTAGCTTGCCTGAGTTTTTTTTCTGCATACAATTCTCATTCCCACTAGGTGAGACAGTGCTGTCAATGTCTATTAGGGAAGAAAAGAACATGCAAATTCAGTGGTCAGAACAGTGCATGGAGCTTTCTGGCCACTTCATTGGTGCATCAAAACTATATTTAACATTTTTTTAATTAAACTTCAGTTTTTGCAGAGTGGAGGCTTTGATTAGAAAAGGAGCAATTACTGCTAGTTTGAACTGACAAACTCCCTTTAACAGTTGCATTGTATATAAATCGTATTGGTCTGACACCAAAAACAATGAACTAATTAATGTAATTGTTTATATACACAAAATTTACAAAATTCGGGTGACGTATGTACACCCGCGCCGCTCTGTTAGCTTCAAGCCCTGCACTGCGCATGCGTGCTGGAGGCATAACAGAGTGGCGCAGGTGTACATACGTCACCCGAAGCCAGAAATGACGCGATTCGCGTCATACAGCCGCACTGCAGCCCCGCCGACACAGAGGAGAGCAGTTAGGCACCCATTTGAATCTGCATTCAAGATCACGCCTATTAAGGCGTGATATTATGAAGAGGGAGAGCCTGCCTGGGTGACTATGAATACAATAGTCACTAATTAACATACCTAATGAGTGAGTTTAATAACGTTTATCTACATTTTCACTAGATGCATTTATGACCAAAAAGGAGTGTAGGATAAGTGTGAATATGCTCTAGGGACATCTTTTAATAGCTTCTGAGGCATTTGGGGGTGACAGGATCCCTTTAATGACAAAGACCTTTATTTTAGGAGGGGTTAGCAGTTTTATTACTTATCATTAAATGGATGTTAAAAGGGGTGTTACTAGGTGATTGCATCATATTATGCTGAATCTACATTTTATTCTGAAAAAAACATTCAATTATATTCTGTGAGTTAGTATTCCATTTAACCTTGAAGTGTACATTCAGTCCAATGCTGATAAGAACGGTTCAGCACAGCTACATAATCTTGAGACAGAAGAATTTCCTGATAAGAACGGTTCAGCACAGCTACATAATCTTGAGACAGAAGAATTTCCTGATAAGAACGGTTCAGCACAGCTACATAATCTTGAGACAGAAGAATTTCCTGAGAAGGGAGGGAAGAAGGAGAGAGGGCTAGCTAGGGAAAAGAGCAAGGCCAAGGCTTTTTTCCTACAAACAGGCCTCTAGCCTGAAAGATTTCTGAATGACTATAAACTAATATAAATTATTAACTATTTATTGCCATAACATTAGTAAAAGGTACAAACACTTGTTAATAGCTCCGCCCATAATGAAGCACTGTAGTTGAACTTCCCAGACCGGCTCCATTCCTCTGTTAGTCACATTTTGTCTCCCGGTGGTCACGTCTCATAAACAATGTCACATGACAATGGCAGCCTATCGGTGACCACAGACTGGCTGCAGCCTTTACTATTCCATCAGAGCGGTACTTTGCACTGACAACATATTTACCAGAACAGGTAGCGCAATTCTAGAAGTCTACTCTGACAGAAGAGTGAAGGGTGAAACTCAGCCATCAGAGCAAAGGAGTTGGGCTAAGTGCTAGGAGAACACTGGCTTTCTCTTGTGCTACAGCAGACTTATAAAGTAGGAGTTGTCCAGTGTTGGTAACCTCTTTATAGAAAAATTAATAAACATTATGTTTTGCTTCTAAAACTGAAATGACACTAAAATATGAAGATTGACCAACGTTACAAAAAAAAACTAATAATTCCAAAATTATAATTCCTATTTATAAAGTTATTTTTGTGGCAAAATTTGATTAGAGAGATTGTTTTAGTAAAGTTTTGGCAAAGCATGTTGTTTTTTGTCATTTTCATAGTTTAATGTTTATTAACAGCCATTGTGCAAAATCATCACTTGTCATTTAGTGTTATTCAAAACAGGAGAAAACTGATAGTGAAAATAGCATTAAAGAAGAAATTCAGATACAGTCCAATGACAGACAATGATTTTCTATGTTCTGCCTATTTAGTTATTGTTAATGAAGAATGACTACAAACAAAAATAATTTAATCTGTAGCATTTCAAGGCAACAAACTGACAGAATTGTTTAATTTCATGTTTCTATTGTTATGTATGTGGGAATGTGGGATTTATTCCTGAAAACTTAATGTCTGACCAGCTGCTAACCGTAACCCACACAGTAGGCAGAATCTGTACACCATTGTTAACCAGAACACAATGCACTTTTGTGCAAACCTGAATTAATTTCTATAATTCAGTTACAAAAGATCCGAAATCTAATATATAAAGCTGAATGTGTGTATGTGTGTGTGTGTGTGTGTGTGTGTGTACGTGTGTGTGTATATCCGGGATTGGCATCTACACCGTCGCAACTACAGCCGCAAAATGTTGCACAGTCACACGTCTGGACCCCGGGAGAGTCATAGGCTATGTTGTGAGGCAAAATTTGAACCCTGCGCGTTCCAGTTCACCAAACAATTTTGCCCCTATCTAGATAATGGGGAAAAAGGGAAAGGAAACGTGTGGGAGGAAAATCGACAGCTGTCAGCTATAGCCACAAAATTTTGCACAGTCACACGTCTGGACCCCGAGAGCGTCATAGGCTATGTTGTGAGGCGAAATTTTAACCCCACGCATTCCAATTCACCAAACAATTTTGCCCCTATCTACATAATGGGGAAAAGTGACAGTTACCAGTTGACAGTTGTGAATGAGAGGGGCTTAATGATAGCGCCAAAGACTAATAGCACATACCAGCATATAGTCACTAAGGTGGGACCCCAACATGAGATATTCACCACACACGGGGACATGTATACACACCACACGCACACATAGAGTAACAGCAAGTGTACAGTCGCTAAAGTGCAGCCCCAACATTGGATACTCACCACGCACCCGAACAAACACACACACCACAAAGAGACACACACAACACAGAGACACACACACACCCCCAAGGGGAAACACACACACTCTATAGCGACACACGCACTCACCCCACAGGGACACACACACACCACAAAGAGACACACAAAACACAGACACACACACCACACAGACCCCCCCCCACAGGGACACACACACATAGCCACCCTATAGGGACACATGCACTCACCCCACAGGGACACACACACCACAAAGAGACACACACACATCACACAGACCCCCCCACAGGGACACACACACATACACACCCTATAGGGACACATGCACTCACCCCTCAGGGACACACACACACCACACAGAGACACACACAACACAGAGACACACACACTCCACACAGACACCCCCCCGCAGGGACACACACACACATACACACCCTATAGGGACACATGCACTCACCCCACAGGGACACACACACACCACAAAGAGACGCACACAACACAGATACACACAAACACCACAGACCGCCCCACAGGGACACACACACATACACACCCTATAGGGACACATGCACTCACCCCACAGGGACACACACACCACAAAGAGACACACACAACAGAGCCCACACACCACACAGACCCCTCCCACAGGGACACACACATACACACCCTATAGGGCCACATGCACTCACCCCACAGGGACACACACACACACCACAAAGAGACACACACAACAGAGACACACACCACACAGACCCCCCCACAGGGACACACACATACACACCCCAGGGACACACACACCACACAGACAGACACAGATGTGCACAAATCACCTCACACAACTCGCCTCATACGTGTGCTATCTTTATTTTCCAAACATAAACATCTGATTAAAAACAGCCAATGTGCAACACATGTGCCATATAGGGAATTAAGGCAGATGTCAGTCACATGAGCTGTCTATTATGTGTATGTGTGAGGTAACATATACTGCCCGGCCAGGGGGAGGGTTTACTGTTGGCTGGAGATTTATTAGGCTGCCTATAGCAACCAATCACAGCTCAGCTTCTATTTTCCTACAGGTCATTAATATGACATATTCAAATTCTATTTTGTTATAGATAACAGCAGTTATTTATTAACCCGGGCGTAGCTGGGTACTACAGCTAGTAAGAGATAAAAATTAAAAAATGTATATGTATAGGGTATATATAGATGTGTACTTACATGTGGCGAATATACATATATATATGTGTGTAATTTATAGGGTATATATAGATGTATACTTACATGTGGCGAATATACATATATATATATATATATATATATATATATGTGTGTGTAATGTATAGGGTATATATAGATGTGTACTTACATGTGACGAATATACATATATATATATATATATGTGTGTGTGTGTGTAATGTATAGGGTATATATAGATGTATACTTACATGTGGCGTACCAATGTTTAAGCTTTCAAAACTAGGTATTTCTACATTAAAATCAGAAACATTTTTGAATTATGGCTAGAGATACTGTGATACTATTATGTTTTCAGTTTGCAACAACAAAATACCATATTCATAATTTAGTTCATTAGATAAGAGAGAGGGTTTGTAATATTACCTCTATTGCATGCTGTTTATTTTGTGCATGTCTGTTTGTTCCATTGTGTTAATCAATTACCGTATATACTCGTGTATAAGCCGACCCGTGTATAAGCCGACCCCCCTACTTTTGCCCCCAAAACCTGGGAAAATCTATTGACTCGTGTATAAGCCGAGGGTGGACCCTAGCACAAGTATACAGCCCCCAGCAGTGTGGTATACACCAGTCCCAGAGGTAGATACAGCAGCCCCAGTGGTAGTATACACGCAGCCCCAGTAGTATATACAGCCCCAGTGGTATATACAGCTCCAGTGGTAGTATAGACGCAGCCCTAGTAGTATATACAGCCCCAGTGGTAGTATATACAGCCCCAGTGGTAGTATATACAGCCCCAGTGGTAGTATACAGGGCCCCAGCAGTATATACAGCCCCAGTGGTTTATACAGCCCCAGTGGTAGTATACAGGGCCCCAGAGGTATATACAGGGCCCCAGAGGTAGTATATACAGCCCCAGTGGTAGTATATACAGCCCCAGTGGTAGTATACAGGGCCCCAGCAGTATATACAGCCCCAGTGGTTTATACAGCCCCAGTGGTAGTATATACAGCCCCAGTGGTAGTATATACAGCCCCAGTGGTAGTATACAGGGCCCCAGAGGTATATAGCAGCCCCAGTGGTAGTATACAGGGCCCCAGAGGTATATAGCAGCCCCAGTGGTAGTATACAGGGCCCCAGAGGTATATAGCAGCCCCAGTGGTAGTATACAGGGCCCCAGAGGTATATAGCAGCCCCAGTGGTAGTATACAGGGCCCCAGAGGTATATAGCAGCCCCAGCGGTAGTATACAGGCATCCCCAGTAATGCAGGGCCCCCCCAGCGTCTCTCCGGTCACCTGTAAAGGAAGCTATACTTATCACAGTGCTCTGTCCGCGCCCGCTCGCACCCGCTGTCAGCAGCCGACCGGATCCTCCATCTTGCGTCTTCTTTCTTCCTGTTTCCTGTGCTCGTCGCAGGGAATGACGTCATTGCCCGCGACGGGCACAGAAACAGGAAGAAAGAAGACGCAAGATGGAGGATCCGGTCGGCTGCTGACAGCGGGTGCGAGCGGGCGCGGACAGAGCACTGTGATAAGTATAGCTTCCTTTACAGGTGACCGGAGAGACGCTGGGGGGGCCCTGCATTACTGGGGATGCGGGGGCTGCTGTATACCGATGTATACATCGGTATGTACCGATGTATACATCGGTATACAGCACTGACTCGCGTATAAGCCGAGGGGGGTACTTTTCAGCCCAATTTATGGGCTGAAAAACTCGGCTTATACGCGAGTATATACGGTATATTGAGACGGTAACAATTAAGTTAAAAACATGTTCCTGAAACAATATAGTCAATTGAGAAAACAAACTATGCTCTGGAGACAACAATCTGCTCAAGTCTTTAATGTGTGTTTCTAGTTAAAGGTTCATTAAGGGGCTCACTCTACAAAAACAGAATGTTTGGTTGTCTTGGTAACTAATACTTCAATTTCTTTTTCTGTAATAATACATTAAGGCATAAAAAAAACAAAGTGAACAACACTCCTCAAAAGTATTAAAGGACCAAAAAAATATTTAGATGTGTAGTTTAGTTGTGCTATAAGAATACCGTAGTAACCAGTGATGGATACCTGGAAGAGGGCCCTTTGTAAGAACAGTAAAGTGGTCCTTTCAGTGCTCATCATAATACACAATTCTACTCACTTTGAATGAGGATGTGGCCCTGATTACCATGGTCTCCTGTGTGGCTGCACAAGTTACACCAATGAGTTCACTCTGATATTAGCAGTATATGCATACTCTGACCAGCTTACTATGTTATAAGTAAACATACAATATGCCACACTCCTCTATATAAAGCTGTGTTTCGCCTTTGACACAATTGACATCTGGCTCTTACTACAGATCCTCTCTTCTCTTGTCATCATAGACCTGTCCTTTCCTAGATATCTTCTCACCTGACTAACCAACACATTTGGAGTCTTTCCTACCTCCTCATTCTTCCCTCTCTCTGTTGGTGTCCCTCAAAGCTCTGTCCTTGGACCCTTTTTCTTTTCCATCATTACCTTTTGGACTGGGGCATCTCCTAAAGTTCCTTTGCTCTCTATACCACTTGTACGCTGCTATATCTCCTGTATAGGACAGACAGAGGCGCAATAGGGTCTAATCTTTACAAATGATTTCATTAAACAGTGTATTCACTGCTCACCTGATCTGGTTGTGAGACCCAAAACCAGTATACATGCCTTGAACAGCTGGTGCTGGATCCACACTTCCACGTACGTCGCCATGGGGATAGCAAAAAATCAGAAGGACGGTGTGCCATGATCTGCCCTGCTGTGTATTTATATGGTATATTCCTGAGGAAGAAGTTAGGACACCTCCAAAACGCATAGAGTAATAAAAAAAACAGCTTCTAGATCCTTTGTGGTCTCAGTTCATACACAGCAGCGCGGATCACGGCACACCATCCTTCTGATTTTTTACTTGTGTGCTGCTGACACTAAAATCTACCATTTGAGCCCGCATTTTACCTCTCTGCTACCCCAAATCCCTAAATCTTTATCAGCCACATCTTCTTTCTTCTCTTCATGCTTTTTAAACTTCATTGTAGACAATATCAAATCCATCTTCTTTGCTTCATCTCACTCAACGTTTTTACTGGATTTATCTCAAATAAATGACATTAGGCTTTCACCGTGTAAGAAGTCTGCTTTCTCAAAGTAATTCTTGACACTGTCCTATGGAAAACTGTCAGGTCAAAAATCCATATGTAGCTGCTATCATTTTCTAATTCCTCACTCTAAACCCTCTCTATTCATGTATTTCTTTTATTTATATTCCCCTACTATCTCCTGTATACCTCAAATAAAGAGATTCATCCCATATGTCAATCACAGTGAGTGATCCTCTTAGTTCTCTCCTGTCCACTCCCCATGCATGAATATGCAAGTCACATACTCACACCACATTACTCCACAGGTAATCACTGGGGTGGGGGTGGGGGGGTATGCTGTATTCTCCTCTCTGTGTTTGCAGCTAAGAAAGTGATGAAATATAACACAGAAACTGTCACAGCAGGATGCCTGCTTACAGAAACAGATGGAGTCTAGATAAATCAGATCGGCAATGACTCTGTCCCTCCTTGTCTTCATCAGAACAGAACCTACTAAAACCTGACACTGCACTGCTAGCAAAGGGAGGAGGGAGAGAGCTGCTGAGAGGGAGTGCATAATTACATGACAGTTTATACAGCACAGGACAATTCCTGTTTGGTTATAATGAAGAGGACTAATGCAGGAGTTTACTGCAGGGTCTCACAATGCTGATAACAAGGAAACTACAAACGGTACAATAATGATTTTACATGTTTTAAGAGGTCTGCCCAGGCACTATTCAAGGGTAATATTAGTATTATACTGAAAAATGACCTGACAGTGTCCCTTTAAGCCCTTACCATATCATGCTTCTTCCAAATCAAAAATATTTCTACAATAAATCCTTTCCTCCAACCTGAATGTGCTAAATGGAAGTGCATGCCCTCATTATCCCTTGCCTTGACTACTGCAATCTCCTCCTCTGTGGCCTCCCAGCTAACACTTTGCACCTCTCCAGTTTGTCCCTAACTCTGCTGTCTGATAATTCAACCTTCCCCTTCATTACACTTCCATCACTGCCCTCTTCAAATCCTTTTAATAACTTCCAATTTACTGACAAATCCAGATTAATGTGTCAACAAGAATTTACAAAGCTCTACATAATATGTCTTCTACCTCACACATGATCTCCACTCCCACAAAACCTTCTTCTCTCCTCCATAGTCTTACTTTCCTCACCCAATTGCTTTCAAGTTTTCACACACGCATCCCTGTCCCCTGAAATGCTATGCCTCAATGAGTCTGATTATCTCCCACATTTGGAACCTTGAGACTAAACCTGAAAACTCATCTCTTCAGGAAAGCCTACAGCCAATAGTTACCCCACTGCCATCTTACTACTACAGCAGCTGCAATCTGATGACCTACTGACACCCCCCTTGTAGATTATAAGCCCTTGAGGTCAGGGCCCAAGAGTCCCCACTGTACCGGTCTTGACAGTTAATTTGTTCATTGTAATTTATTTATGTATTTTGCATGTAAATCTCATCACATGTATAGATATGTGGAATCAATGGCGTTTTATCCCCTTGAAGGGGAACTTCAAGAATTAAATAAAAAAAAAAAACCTAACATAAATAAATTACATTTAAATATGACAAACTTTACTAATTACCTTTATTATGCAAAAATATATCAGAAAAGGTCATTTTTTAGTTAGCACATTGTAAGGATATGAAATATGTCAGCTCTCAGCAGTTTCCCAGTTGTCCCATATTTAAGGCTATGTGCCGACACTGCATATTTGATGCTAAAAATTTTGAGCACATAATCTGCATCCTCTTGTTAAAAAATGCATCACATTTTCAATGCGTTTTTTCTGCATTGAACAATGAGATAACTGAATTAAGCTTGGTGGGAAAAAAAGGTTTCTTGATGTAATTTCCTTGTTGAGCCGAGGGATTATACATTCTTCATTATAGGAGAGAAGTGTGAGCTGTGTGTGATACAATGGGTCAGGCCCGGCATCAGCACCCGGCGTACCCGGGCAAGTGCCGGAGTCCGACTGCTTGGAGGGGGCCCACCGGGCCCCTGAGGCTAGGGTCACACTTGTGTTGTGACCCTAGCCTGACGCAAGTATTGTCTGCTGCAGCGCAGGTATTTGTGAAAAGGAGTGCGCGGGAATAGTTTCAGAGCTCTGCATAGAAGTCTGAGACAGGAGGCCAGATCTCTGTGTAACATGTTGATGTTGCACAGAACTATGGGAAAAAAGTATTGTGGTTGCACATTTGGCCTGTGAAGGAAAGATGCTTCCCTGTCTAATGACATATTGTCGATCGCCTCCACCAGGCACATGTTGGACGTAGGTGCTTTGAAGTTGATTTAGCATTGTTGGTGCCGGTTAGGGTTTCCACAACTTTTCTATTGCCTGTATTATCTCGATTACTGTAGAATGGGCAATGGTCCTTTCAAAAAGCACACAACAAGCTGTCATACATGATGAACTGTTTTCTTTGGGCAGTTCCCTTAGCTTTCACCCTAAGCTTAAGGTTAATTATTCGAAAATATCTTCATAGGAACATTTTTGGAGTAGATTTAGAGTCTCTCTTGTTAGTGTCCGAATCTGAGTCCCTATTGTTTTTTTCTTGTCTTTCACTTTTTTCTGTTTGGCGAGGTTTTCCCAAATGGGCTGACACCCAAGGTGCTGGCAATGGTTGTGCTTGGTGTTGGAAATGTGGACGAAGATGGTCCTGCAGCTGTTGCTCTAGGTACTGAAGATGGTCCTGCATGTTGCTCAGTTGTGGCAGGACCGACAGTACCACGGTATTCTGCGGCTGATGGAGTCACTGTATTAGCTATATCACTGTTGAAGTAATGGCTATCGCAATGAGGAGCATCAAGACTTAATGAGTTGGCTATCGCACTGGGTACCCTTTGGTGGAATATTTCATTCAGTAAAATTACAATTGCCGTAATACGGTACATTACTTGGGTTTGATATTTGAAACTCCATAACAAATTTACAGCCTTAAAGTCCTGCTTGTTACCAGGAATTGTAGAACATGAAAATATGTCCCTTTCTTCCTGGGTGGGGAAGAACCACTCTTGTTGCCATTCTGTATATCTTGTTGCAGTTTTAACAAACAGTTGCAGAGAGATAGACCATTTTCTGATATCTTGCTCTACAGTATGAAAAAAATATTATTAATAATGCAAATAACACAGTAATTACATGATAATACGTAATGACTGTAGCAAACTGATATCATTTGTATAGAACATATTTTGTAAATATGAATCCAATGAAAAATTACCCAAATCCCTTTGCCGTCTTTGGTTGGCTTCATCATAAGCATCTAGGCCATGTCCCACTTAAGTCTATTACTCTACCCTTTTTCAGTAGGACCCCATAACTCTAGCATAAGCTGCATCTAAAAAGGCATAAGATTTTTTCTTTCGAATACAGATCGAGGAATGTACACAAGGTTCAAAATCTAGTGTATATATATATTGAAAAAAGCATGACATTGACATAGATGAACTTTGAGGTCGTGAACTGTAATATTTGATGGACTCACATAGCCCCCACCCTGTATCTAACCCCATCCATTTCCTATAACCTCCACCCTAGACCTGCCCCATCTATTGTTCTTATAGCCCCCACCCTTGATCGGCCCCATTCATTGTTCTATAACCTCCACACTGTATCTGCCCCATCCATTGTTCTTAGAACCCCCAGGCTAGATCCCTCTCATCCATTGTTCTTATAGCCCCCACCCTGGATCTGTCTAAATCTATTGTTCTTATAGTATCCACCCTGGATCTGCTCCATCCATTGTTCTTATATCCCCCACCCTGGTTCGGCCCCTATCTTTTGTTCTTATAATCTCCACCCTGGATCTACACCCATCAATTGTTCTTAACTCTCACACCTTGGATCTGCTTCATACATTGTTCTTATAGCCCCAACCCTGTATCTGTCTCCATTCATTGTTATTATAACCTCCAACCTAGATCTGCCCTCATCCATTGTTCTTATAGCCTCTACCTTGGATCTGCTCCTAGCCATTGCTCTTATAACCTCCAACCTGGATCTGACCCATCCATTATTCTTAAATATTGCACCCTTTATCTACCTCCAGCCATTGTTCTTATAGCCTCTACCCTGAATCTGCTCCTATCCATTGTTCTTATCACCTCCACACTGCATCTGCCCCATCCATTGTTCTTAAATCTTGCACCCTTGATCTGTCCCATCCATTGTTCTTATAGACCCCACCCTGTATATGGCCCATCCATTGTTCTTCTTCTGATTATTATTTATTTATAGAGCACCATTGATTCCAAGGTGCTGTACAAGAGAAAGGGTTACATACAAACTAAAAATACAATGAACAAACTAACAGTGACAGACTGGTACAGAGGGGAGCGAGGACCCTATCCTTGCAGGCTTACATTCTACAGGGAAATGGGGAGGGAGACAGTAGGTTGGGTCAGTAGAGACCGTGACCCCTGGTGGCCCTGGTGCAGCCATGGTGAGGAGCGGGGAGGGGTGCTGGTGGCCGTCCGGGGGGTGCTAGTGGCCGTTGGCACGGTCCGGGGGGGTGGGTGCTTTGCTTTGTAGTGTTGGCGGCCGTCAGAGAGGTGTTTGCGGCAGCGGCTCTCCTAACTGCTGAGCCGCGCCAAGTGCACTCCTGGGAGCTGGAGGGGCAGAGGAGAGGAGAGGCGGAATCAGGCAAGGGAAGCAGGAAGCTTTCTGCTTCCCTTGCCTGACCCTCCTCTCCTCTGATAACTGCTTACGGGGGTCGGCTGTGGGCCCGCCTGCAGGATTGAAGGGGCCCCCTAGCCGGTCAGGGCCCTGGTGCAGCTGAACCAGCTGCACCACGGTAGTTCCGCCCCTGGGTTGGGTCTGCTCCGGTGGTGGTGGAGTGCCGGGTCCAGTGGTGGTGAGGTGGCACCGTGGTCATTGCAGGCTTTAGGCTGTTCTGAAGAGATGGGTTTTCAGGTTCCGCTTCAAGGTTCCAAGTGTAGAGGATAGTTGGACATTTTGGGGTGCAGCATTCCAGAGGATGGGGGATGCTCAGGTGAAGTTTTGCAGATTGTTAGATGAACGTAGAAGTGTGGAGGAAAGGAGGAGGTCTTGAGAGGATAGAAGATTACAATTTGGATGATATCTGTAGATTAGTTCAGAGATATATTGGGGAGACAGTTGGCTTTGGAAGTCAATGTTAGTAGTTTGAATTGGATATGCTGGAAAATTGAGAGCCAGTAAAGGGATTTGCAGAGAGGAGAAGTGGAGGAGCAGCAAGGAAAGAGGTGGATTTGTCGGGCAGCAGAATTAAGGACAGATTGGAGAGATGCAAGAGTGTTAGCAGGGAGGCCACAGAAGAGGAGGTTGCAGTAGTCAAGACGGGAGATGATGAGGGCATGGACTAGTAGTTTAGTAGATTGAGGGTTGAGGAAAGGACGGATTCTGGAAATATTTTTAAGTTGGTGGAGGTAGGAGGTGACGAGAACTTAGATGTGTGGTTTGAAGGATAAGGCAGAGTCATGGGTTACTCAAAGGCAGTGGACTTCTGATACAGAGCAGAATGTGATGCCATTTATTGTGATAGACAAATCAGGTAAGGGAGGTGTGCGAGATGGGGGAAAGATGATGAGTTCAGTTTTGTCTACGTTTAGTTTAAGGAAGCGATAGAAGAAGGAGGATAACAACTAGTCGTTTAAGTTATATTAAAAATTGTAATATCTTATAGATGTAATCTTAACTGATTTCAACAACTCTTTAATAAGTTTGCAAGTTCACTACTTGTATTATTTACACTTGTTAAAACTAATAAAACCTTTTGAACAAGAAGAAGGAGGATATGGCTAATACACACTCTGGGATTCTGGACAGCAGAGATGTGACATCTGGGCCAGAGAGGTAGATCTGAGTGTCGTCAGTGTACAGGTGGTACTGGAATCCATGGGACTTTGAGTTGTACTAGGCCAAGAATATAGATGGAAAAAATAAGGGGTCCCAGGACAGAGCTTTGAGGGACCCCAACAGAGAGGGGAAAGGGTGAGTAAGTAGTGTGGGAGTGGGAGACACTAAATGTGTTGTTGGAAAGGAACGAGGAGATCCAGGAGAGGGCAAGGTCAGTGATACCAATGGAAGAGAGGATCTGTAGTAGGAGGTAGTGGTTGGCTGCATCGTATTTAGAAGACAGGTCAAGAAGGTCAAAATGGAGAGGATGGAGAAGTGTCTGTTAGCATTGGCGGTAAGTAGGTCATTAGTAATTTTGGTTATGGTGGTTTTGGTGGAGTGGTGCGGGCGGAAGCCAGATTGAAGGTTGTCAAAGAGAGACTTAGATGAGAGGTGGGAGGAAAGTACAGTGTGGACATGCTTTTCAAGAAGTTTGGAGGCGAACAGGAGCAGCAATATGGGGCTGTAGCTGGACGTGGAGGTCAAGGGATGGGTTATTTAAGATAAGTGTAATTGTTGCATGTTTGAAAGCAGAAGGAAAGGTACCGGAGGTTAGTCATAGGATGAAGAGGTGGGTTAGACTCCAGCCTGGATCTGTCCCGATCCGTTGTCTTATAGCCCTCACCCTTGATCTGCTCCATTCATTGTTCTTAAATCTCACACCCTGGATGTGCCCCCATCCATTGTTCCTAGAGTCCCTACCCATCATGCGCACAGTCCTTATCCCTATTCCCTATTGTATGGTTGCTTTGGCAACACTAATGTTTATTTAGTCTTGTCAAAGTTTATTTGATTTGATTTGATATATAAGGATAAATCAAATTATAATATAGACGTTGATATTTGGAAATTGCAAAGATTGATGACTACATAGATGGATAAATAATAGATAGATAGATAGATAGATAGATAGATAGATAGATAGATAGATAGATAAAAATGAACAAAACGGCAGCACTCCTGTCATGTCGCCATTGGACTGGTGTTCCTGCCTCGGCCACTGGGAAGCACCGGATTCCTTCAGCTGATGGTGCTGGTGATAGGAGGGCCATGTCCTCATATGGACCTGCTCCTTCGACATCTCTGTCGCTGAACGCTGCCGTATTTCTCCTGCGGGTGATGTTAGTTGCATAAGAGCGGGTCCTGCAGAGGTGTCTGATAGGCGCAGCCTTTGTTCTTCTGTCAGAAGTAGGGTGGTTGGTGTCAGTCGAGATCATCAGGCTTTGAGCTCCAGCCTATGGAAGGTAACTGCGCCCTTCAAATACCTTGGAGCTTGTCTTGCAGGCCGCCAGATATAGTCTTGGTTCCCCAGTGATATAGTGTGTGTTTGGTTTTGACTCTGACCTTTGCTTGGATTTTTGACTCTGCTACAGCCTGACGATTTTGTACCTTAGCTGCCCTCTCGGTTTTAACTTCGATCTTTGCCTGGATTTTTGACTCTGCTACAGCCTGACCTTTTTGTACCTTAACTGCCCTCTTGGTTTTGACTCGGACTCCTGACTACGTTTTTTCGGGTCCTGATTTTTCCCTTCCTGGCAACCTTCCTGCTCTGCTGCTCATAATAGGCAGCTACTCCCTGGCCTCCGCTGTAATTCCAGATCCCTGTATATGAGTAAAGGGTCTCAGTGTTTCTCAGAGTGCTGCCTTACCAGCAGCTCAGCCTCATGGTGGATGGTTGTCACAACTCCTTGTTAGAGGTTAAGCAGACCTTTATTAGGCCATCAGGATCTCATGGCCATGCTGCAGATCTTAAGTGCTGCAGTTTTTTTGGGTTCGTATGATTTGCAAGTATTGCCAGAAGTGAAATTGCACCCATATACCTACTGTGCTGCTAAAAAATAGATAGATAGATAGAAAACAGCAAAAAGGAAACAGCACAAACGTTTTATGAAAATTGGGTGCAATACTTCCTCGTTAAAGCAGTGTTCACCTGCACAGCAAATAAATCCAAAAAGTAGGCAGCACTCCAGTAATGGGTTAAAAATGAACAAGTTGAATTCAGCCCTTAGTGGCAGAACGTTTCAACCAAACAAGGTCTTTGTCAAGCACAGTGTAGTTCACAAGGTGCTGTTTATATGCTAAGCTACCCCAATAATCAATTAATATAAATATATCAAAAGATCTTGATCCAGAGCAGTCAAAGAATTACTCAAGTGTAATACAGTATAAAGTGCTATTATAGTGCTAAGTTATATAAATTGTCATATTTATGAAGCTTAATACAAGCTAATTAGTGATAATTAGAAATTAAGAACATTTGTGTACCTTATTACATATTAACAACAAGGGACGTTTGGAATCCACCATTTACTGTAAGGCTGTATGGCCACCACTATCCGCGGCATCTTCCGGGTTGTACTGAGCATGCCCGAACTGCACGTCATCACGCTACAGCCGACTGCCATTTTTTAAATTGGCCAAAGAGTGAAATCTGTCCAAGCTGCTCTTACACCACTGTAAATGATTATAGCTGCATATAACATGCTTAATACTGATGTATGAACACCATAAAGAATAGGACCTGACCTTATATAAGTGGGAGAGAGAACCCAGAGACAGCCCCACAAATATCCAATAGGACACAGAGGAGCTGTCAGTGGATGCAGAAAAGAAACCAAAGAGATTAATCAATAGTCCTAATCTACACACACGTAGACTGGAGAACCACTAACACCTCCAGCCATATCACGCACACACAACAGGCAGGGCCGTATTTGGAGTTCCTGCCGCCCTAGGCACTTTCAGCGGTCGCATCCCCCCGATCAGTCAAACTAAGCATATGTGCACACAGCATTTTATTTTTCAAGCAGATCCGCTCAGTATTCCGCCTGAAAAAGCAACAAATAAATGCTAAAAGGAATGAACTCATGCACAGCAATGTATGAACAGATTGCTGTTCATATGTTCAGTCTTTTGAGGTTTCCCTTTTTAACTGTGTGTCCTATCTTTTATCTGAATTCCAGCACTCAGGGGGTTCACAGATGTCAGTGCCCATAGCCTTCAGATAGTAGTGAAGACCTCCGTACACATGAGACTAAAGTTGGCTAAACCTGCGAGGACAGTCTAATGTGTATGGAGGCTCTAACTGATGATTGGTCAAGGGAAATAAGGATCCAGCATGTCCGATTACAGGCTATAGATCCTTTTGTCCTCTAAGTGATAAGCTGCAGCCAGAGATGTCTAAGGCCCCTTTCACATCAGCGGTTCTGTCCGGATCCGGCTGACTTGCAGTACTCTTGCGGCAAGCCCCCATTCATTCTCTATGGGGCGTGAGGCAATTGCGGTTTTGCCGTAATCAGCAAATCCGGCAGTAGTGGCCGCAAAAAAAAACAACTTGGTTAGCACCGGTATTTTTTTGCCACAGCAAGTGCCGGATCTGCCGGATCCGTCCGAACCGCACTTGCTACACCCAACTGCAAGCCCTATATACAAGGCATGGGGCTTGCCAGACCGGTGCTGCAAGTCGGCCGTTTGGCGGCAGATCCGGCGCCATCTGCTGGATCGGCCGGAAACATCAGTAAACCACTGAAAGGGGCCTAACAGCAGCTTCCATACAGTATACAGGAACACTGGGAAGAATGAGCATTCCTGCATATAGGAGAGTCGCAAGCTCGCTACCGGCTGAGCAATCGGACACTTATCTATAGCGCTTAGGGGCTTTAGTCAATTGTTTGGCTGACATTCAGCTGTATTTTCAGTCAAGCACACTTGCCCTATAAAGTTTTAGGATCAAGTCTGTTAAGTTAAAGATTACAACATCCACATGACTACATCACCAGAACCACCGGCAATACAATAACACATCACTAGAACCCCTGTCAGCATATCACCAGAACCACTGTCAATACAATAATACCTCACCAGAACCACTGTCATTATATCACCAAAACCATTGTCAATACAGTAATACATCACCAAAACCAGTTAAAACATCAACAGAACCCCCATCAATACTCTAATACATCATCACTATAACCCCTGTCAGTACATCACTAGAACTCCCATCAATGCAATAATACATCATCACTATAACCCCTGTCAGTACATCACCAGACCACCGGCAATACAATAATACATAACCAGAACCACTATCAATACATCACCAGAACAGTACGTTCCCTATATAAATGTGTATGCAGATTAAGTGTCCCATATTGCTCATCCTCCTTCCACATGTCCCAAACTGCTCATCCTGCTCCCACATGTCCCATACTGTTCACCCCCCATATGTCCCAATGAGCTCATCCTCCATCCATATGATCCATGCAGCTCATCCTCACCCCATTCCCCTGAATCCCATGTTGCTTATCCTCTCCCCCATACGTCTCATGCAGCTCATCCTTCCCCCATACCCCTCCCATATTCCATGCAGTCTCTCCCCTCCCATGTTCCACGCAGCCTCTCCCCTCCCATGTTCCATGCAGCCTCTCCCCTCCCATGTGCCACACAGCCTCTCCCCATCCATGTATCCATGTAGCTTCCTCCTCTACATTACATATAGCTTCTCCCCCCACGTTCCATGGAGCTTCTCCTTCCCATCCATCCATGTACCTTCTCCCTCTTTCCCCCCATCCATCCATGTATCTTCTCCACTATCCACCCATCCATCCATGTACCTTCTCCCCCATCCACCAAACCATCCATGTACCTACTCCCCCATCCATCCATGTACCTTCTCCCCCATCCATCCATCATTCCATCCATCCATCCATCCATCCATCCATCCATCTTCTCCCCCCTTTTCCATGCCACAACCATTCATCCTGTTCTCCCCTTTTTTCCATGCTGCCCCCCATCCATTTCATTCTCCCCCCTTTTCCATGCCACCCCCATCCATCCATCTTCTGCCCCCTTTTCCATGCCCTCCTCCAACCATCCATCTTCTGCCCCCTTTTTCAGGTCGTCCCATCCATCCATCTTCTGCCCCCTTTTTCAGGCCGCCCCATCCATCTATCCATCCCGTTCTGCCTTTTCCAGGCCGCCCCATCCATTCCATTCTGCCCCCTTTTCCAGGCAGCTCCCTCCATCCATCCATCCCGTTCTGCCCCCTTTTCCAGGCCGCCCCTTCCATTCATTAATCTATCCTATTCTGCCCCCTCTTTCAGGTCACCTCATCCATCCCATTCTGCCCCCTCTTCCAGGCCGTTCCATCCATCCAACCCATTCTGCCTCCTCTTCCAGGCCGCCTCATCCATCCATCCCATTCTGTCCCCTCTTCTAGGCCGCCCCATCCATCCAACCCATCTGCCCTCTCTTCCAGGCCACCCCATCCATCCATCCAATCTGCCCCCTCTTCCAGGCCGCCCCATTCATCCATACCATCCCATCTTCCCCTTCTTCCAGGCCGCCCCATCCATTCATCCATCCATCTATCCTTTTCTGCCCCCTCATCCAGGCTGCCCCATTCATCCATCCTATTCTATCACCCCTAGGCGGCTATCTTCGGCTGTAATAGCACCTTACCTGACTCAACACTCCTGATCCCGGAAGCTTCTTCCTCTGTGGCTCTTGGTCTCCCCCTCGCCGGCACCAGGTACTCAGCACCAGGCAGCTTCTTCCTCTGCAGCTCTCGGTCTCCCACTTGCCGTCACCCATCACCCAGCCCCAGGCAGCTTTTTCCTCTGCGGCTCCCAGTCTCCTGCTCGCCAGCACCAGGCACTCGGCAGCTTCTTCCTTTGCGGCTCCCGGTCTCCCGCTTGCCAGCACCAGGCACTCGGCAGCTTCTTCCTTTGCGGCTCCCGGTCTCCCGCTCGCCAGTACCAGGCACTCGGCAGCTTCTTCGTCTGCGGCTCCCAGTCTCCCACTCGCCGGCACTAGGCACCCGTCAGCTTCTTTCTCTGTGGCTCAGGTCTCCCACGTGCCGGCACCAGGCACCCAGCAGCTTCTTCCTCTGCGGCTCTGGTCTCCAGCTCGCCGACAACAGGCATGTATGGGATCTCCCTCCCCCCACCATCCAGCATGTATGGGATCCCGCTCCCACACCACCATCCAGCACGTTTGTGAACCCCCTCCCCCACCACCACCTAGCATGTTTGTGAACACCTTCCTCACCACCATCCAGCATGTTTGCAAACCCCCTCCCCCACCACCACCCAGCATGTTTGTGATCCCCCTCCCCACCACCATCTAGAATGTTTGTGATCCTCCACCACCATCCACATGTTTGTGATCCTGACCCCCACCACTATCCAGCATGTTTATGATCCCCCACCAACATCCAGCATGTTTGTGATCCACCATCCAGCATGTTTGTGATCCCCCTCCCCCACCACTATCCAGCATTTGTGATCCCCCTCCCCACCATCATCCAGCATTTGTGATCCTCATCCCCCACCACCATGTTTGTGATCCTCCTCCTCCACCACCTTGTTTGTGAGCCCCCTCCTCACCACCATCCAGCATTTGTGATCCCCCTCCCCACCACCATCTAGAATGTTTCTGATCCCATACCACCATCCAGCATGTTTGTGATCCCCCTCCCCCACCACCATGTTTGTGATCCCCCACCACCATGTTTGTGATCCCTCTCCCCCAGCACCATGTGTGTGAACCCCTCTCCCACCACCATGTATGTCATCCCTCTACCCCTCCATCACCACCATGCAGCATAGTCACCTCACCTTCTCTTGCTGGCTCCTGTGTTGTCATCCTTGCCTCCTTCCTCCTCTTCTGCAGTCTAATGAGATGATCTCATCTCACTGCAGGGAGCCGCAGGCTGCAGCTCCTCTGATACAGGAAGGGAGCTGACTGCCCACTCCTGACCCCAGAAATGAAGCTGCTGGGAGTTCCAGTGTCAGTCAGCGCCCTCCCCGTGTGACCGCACCGCAAGTATACCTCACCAGAACCACTGTCATTATATCACCAGAACCATTGTCAATACACTAATACATCACCAAAACCAGTCAAAACATCAACAGAACCCCCATCAATACTCTAATACATCATCACTATAACCCCTGTCAGTACATCACCAGAACCACCGGCAATACAATAATACATAACCAGTACCACCATCAATACATCACCAGAACAGTACGTTCCCTGTATAGATGTGTATGCAGATTAAATGTCCCATACACATTTACGCAAGTAATCAAGGTATCCAGATGATTGAGCGCTCCCAAGGAGATTTACCTTATGATAAGGACACTGACTCCTTTTTCCTTCTTGGAGATTTATTTCAAATGGCTTCACAGTAGTAAACAGTCATAAAAGCATAATTAAAACAACGCGTTTCGGCTATAAATGTCATAAAATAGCCTTCCTCAGGTATATGAAGTATTACATAAAGTTTGGAGGTTATATAGTGTCACTATATAACCTCCAAACTTTATGTAATACTTCATATACCTGAGGAAGGCTATTTTATGACATTTATAGCCGAAACGCGTTGTTTTAATTATGCTTTTATGACTTTTATGACTGTTTACTACTGTGAAGCCATTTGAAATAAATCTCCAAGAAGGAAAAAGGAGTCAGTGTCCTTATCATAAGGTAAATCTCCTTGGGAGCGCTCAATCATCTGGATACCTTGATTACTTGCTTCATTCCACGGGCTCATAGCTGGGAGTTCCGCTCTCTGGAGGATAGCAGCAGCATACCAAGGAGACAAAGACCCCTGAAAGACCCCTAGTGGGTCGACATGCAAAGAAACAAGACACAGTAAAGGTGAGTTCTCTTGCCCTGTGTATTCCTGACAAATATTGTACTTTTACATTTAGATCTGCGCCTGTTTTCTCTCTCCCCACCCTCCTCTGACCTACAGCCTCGAGGTCTATTGTGTGCCATACACATTTACCACAAGTTTGTGATCCTCCACCACCATCCACATGTTTGTGATCCTGATCCCCCACCACCATCCAGCATGTTTATGATCCCCCACAAACATCCAGCATGTTTGTGATCCCCCTCCCCCACCACCATCCAGCATGTTTGTGATCCCCCTCCCCACCACCATCCAGCATGTTTGTGATCCCCCTCCCCCACCACCATCTAGCATGTTTGTGTATTTATGGATATGCGCACTCCCCCCGCATGTCCCCATTCCCTCCGAAAAGACATCAGATATCCTACATTGTCTAACAAAGGGGAAGGGAGGAGAAAAAAAGTTTAAAAAAAATGTATTCTCCCCATCTTGGTGCCGCCCCCTTCAGGCCGGCGCCCTAGGCACGTGCTCTCCAGTGCCTAAGGGCAAATACGGTCCTGACAACATGTCTAAAGATCTCCATATATTTAGAGCAGAAAAAATGTTATGGACAGTAAGTGCATGTAAAGGAGCGATTTTTATATAGCAAAATTATCCAGAAGTGAACACCCAAAATATTTTTGCCAATACAGCCAGAAAAATACTCATGGAAAGGGTTTCAACCGTGCATTCTCCCTACAATAAAAAAGAAAAAGGAAAAAAAAAAGAGAAAAAACATTAATTCTCTTAAAATGGCATATTGTCATACATAGTTAGATTACTGATTTTTTTTATATACACTACAGATGGTTAGAAAAATCAAAAAGGGTTCATTGAAGTATCTCACATATATAACTAGAAACAAAAGATCCGCTAAACAGCACCTAGAATACAGTATGTATTTTGATATCCACATTTAGACCATTTGATCTCAGTGTTTTAAGGCTATAAATTAATTTTAACGCTTTCTTTTTTAGATGGGCCTCTCTGTTGCCACCCCTTCTCAGTGGGGGCACGTGATCAATGATCCTAAATCTTAAATCTGTATCCTTATGCCCTTTCTCCACACAGTGTTTAGGCACCCAATAAGGGAGATCTGTTTTTTCCTTTTAAGGGGGGACAGATCTGAACGTACCAATTGATCTTTCAGGTTTCTTGTCCAATGTTAGGAGAAGAGATGGGGATTATTGAATTTAGCGATATCTGATAAACTATTAGAGAGAGTTTTCCAATGATTATGTATAATTTTATCCACAGTACCACTTTTCTGACTATAGACAGAGACAAATGGTATTTTCTTGGATGCTGTCCTCACCTTAGAGGTTAATAAAGTATTGCGCTCAACATCTTCAACATTACCTCTATGTTGTTTCAAAAGTCTACTAGGATAACTTCTCCATTTGACTTTTTCAGACATTTCATCCAGAGTTCTCTCAAGATGTACGGTGTCACTCTCTATTCTCTTGGCTTTCAAAAACTGGCTATAAGAAATGGCCTCAATTGTGTTACGTGGATGGTGACTTGAGTATAACAAGGTATTATTTTTGTCAGTATTTTTCACATGAATTCTAGTGGTCAAAGAGTTGTTGTTCCTTTCCACCATGACATCAAGAAATTGTACATTTACTGGTAAATATGTCATGGTAAATTTGATGGTGGGGTTTGTATTGTTGAGAAATTGTAAACATTTCTTAAGACAATCCTTGTATTTGTCCATATGAGGAAGATGTTGTCAATGTAACGCCTCCACCCCTTTAGAGAGGAGAAGTGATGGGAAACAGAGATGAATTTTTCTATGTCCTGATTCACCCTTTCCATAAAAGCTGTAATAAAATTGGAACAAGTAGATGGAGTGAAATCACTACTCTTAGTTAAATTTAATTCTCTTAATTTCAATTCACTTTGACCTACTATATGTCTATTTGTATACTAACAGTTGAGCTAGAACACTATGTGAAAAGGTCTGAAGAACCTTATTCATACCACCAATAATCTATACCACAAAAAAGACAGTATAAAAATGTCTAAAAATCTCTGCTATATAGGTAAAAGTAAAAAGCAAGTGCTAAACAGTTTCAATAGCACGTTACTTAGTTGATATGTTTTTTGCAAAAAATGTATGGAAGCCATTCTACCAACGCCAAGGTGACCTTATCAGAACGATCCCTAAATTAACATATTTAAAACCTGATCTAATGTGAACATACCTCTCAGATGCAGGATGCAGTGGGGCCAGAGTCCAAAATGGGCACAGGGCAGAACGGCACTTTTATGTCTGGCTCAGAGAGGAAGGGGTGGGGCACTTTCCATGTTGCATAACAAGAGACTAATTGGATACTAACAGCTGAGCCAGAGAACAATGTGAAAAGGTCTGTAGAACTCTGTTCACACCACCAAGAATCTATACCACAAAAAAAGATAGTATAAAAAAAGTCTGAAAATACTCTTCTATATAGGTAAAAGTAAAAAGCACATTTAATTTTCTGAAACCATTTCCGTAGTTTAATACGTCTATAAAACTGATTGAGATTTATCATCAAATGAAACCAGTCTATGTGTGACATAGGACTAAAATTCAGGCGATAATTTAAAACACATTTATGAGATTCTGTCAGTACCTTGTGTGAAATATTCACAATTGGTTTGTCTCCTTGTTCCTTGTCCCCATTTGTCTCTAGGGTGCATGCGTTTTTTTGTTTTTCTTCTCTCTCTTTTTTTATGTCGATGTTGTCGCCTGCCCCCTCTCCTTGTCATGTTGTCTTTGGCTTTGTTGGATTGGCGCCTGCTGGAAGTAATACAAATATTATTAGTGTTAAGCGTGTGAATATCAACTTCAATGGAACCTGCAGCTATACAATTATGACCTTTCTCCTTCCAGTTATGGCCACTGTCCCTTTGCCAATTGTAAACGCTGCCTTGATGGTAATCTTCCAAATCATATGTCCATTTTTTCCTTTTAGTTTCCTCTAATTCAACACGCATTTTGGAAACATGGGAAGAAAGTTCTCAAAAACAATTTTCCAATCAGTCTCAGATAGGACATTTTTTAACTTCGTCTGTGACTCCGCCACACACACCTTCATTCTGGCAAGTTAATATTGCAAATATTCCATATTTAAGAGGATATTGGTAGAAATCCTGGAAAATTGGAACAAAAATCAGGTGATCTCCTCCATTATAACTCACTCTTACAGCAATCATGCATCCATTTCAGCATCTTCCTTAGTCCCCAGACCGTTTTTTAGGGTCCAGCAGACAATTACTCGCATTTCCCATTGACTAACATTGGGCTCGCTACTCGCACTGAATACTCGAGTATTACATTACTCGGCAAGACTATAGCGAGTCCGAGTATTTGACTACTCGATCATCCCTAATCATGATATACCCACGTGAGACTGTGTAATATATATACTCTCTTTGTTGCCCATAGGCTCTGCTTAATTGTTGCACATGTGTTTGGGCCTGTTCTACCCTCAATCATGGTTGCTGGTCTGGCAGTGTGGGGTTCAGATCTGATAATGTCCGAATGTCATGTCCGGGACCTGGTCTGCCTTTATCTGCGCTGCCCTTCTGGCGCCGTGGGAGTAGTTTAGAAATGCTTCAGGTAGGTGTGAATTTAATATGGTTCTGCTTTTAATGCATTCAGGAGGCCGTAATGGCACAACGTATATAAAAAATGTAGAGTGGGACTACCCCATCTGAGAATGCCGTGACGTGGCGGGGTAGCTCAAAGAATTCATCAATTGTTTGCTAAATGTCTCAGTTTAAAGTACAGTTTAAAATTAATATGTGCACATGCACTTTTTGTATTGCGTGCTAACCACAGGCAGCGCAGGCTTCTTGGCTTTTTTAAGATGGTGGCTTCCCTCGGAAGGAGGATGAGCCAGAAACAGCTCGTAGGGTTGGAACCACTTACACCATCAAACTTGACATGTATTGCAGAAGAATAAAGGTACTCACCTTATATCGCTTAAAAATTCCTTTTTATTTCATGTCCATAAAAAAGCAGATGCAGGAAAGAACATCACAGCAATCAAGGATGACTGCCGTTTTGTGTGTATCCCACACTTCGACAGATCCTAGGATGGTTGTATTTTCAAGCAATATAAAGTGAGTTCCATTAATTCTTCTGCAATACATGTCATACAGAGTCTTTTATGCTAAAAGTGTGCACCACCTTACTCTACAAAACCTATTAGTCAGCTCAAAACTACAAAAATCATGTACCAAATACCAAAAAAAAACAACCCAGGAGAATTAATTGGTGCTGAACACTTCTGTTAATTTTCAGACACTGTCACACTTGAGTCATTCAACTAAGTAGCAAACCACATATTTGGACTTTTGGACTTTGTACTCAATATCATTCCTAGTAAAGTACTAATGGTTTTACGCTGTGGTGGAATACTACTTGGTGACAATACACTAGGAACCATGCAGCTAAAAGTGACCCAGATTCAGGAAATTATAGAAGATCCCCCACAAAGTGTGTACCGTATATACTCGTGTATAAGCCGACCCGTGTATAAGCCGACCCCCTCCTTTTCCCCCCAAAAACTGGGAAAACTTATTGACTCGCGTATAAGCCGAGGCTGGACTCCAGCACAGGTATACAGGCCCCCCCAGTGGTATACAGCAGGCCCCAGCAGTGTTGTATACAGCAGGCCCCAGCAGTGGTGTTATACAGCAGGCCCCAGCAGTGGGGTATACAGAAGGCCCCAGCAGTGGGGTCATACAGCAAGGCCCCAGCAGTGGGGTATACAGCAGGCCCCAGCAGTGGGTATACAGCAGGCCCCACAGGGGTATACAGCAGGCCCCCAGGGGTTAAGTAGGCCCCCAGGGGTATACAGCAGGCCCCCAGGGTGTAAGCAGGCCCCCAGGGGTGTAAGCAGGCCCCCAGGGGTATACAGCAGGCCCCCAGGGGGTGTAAGCAGGCCCCCCAGCCAGGGCGTGTAAGCAGGCCCAGTGGCACTCGCCCCCCCATCATGTGAAGACCCCCACAGTTTGCAGAGCCCTCCCGCTGCATTATCTTACCATCCAGGGTCTTCTTCACCACGGGTCCTCCAGTCCATCCTCGCGCGCTGTGTTCCCGGTCTCTTGTGACCCGGCGGTCGCAGTGGAATGACGTCATTGCGCCGGGTCACGTGAGACCTGAACACAGAGCGCAATGATGACTGCAGGACCTCCGGTGAAGAAGAACCTGGATGGTAAGATAATACAGCGGGGGGGCTCTGCAAAGTGTGGGGGGCTCTAAACATGATGGGGGGGCTAGTGCCACTGGGGGGCTGCTGTATACACTGGGGGGCTGTATGCACGGCTCCCCCTGCCGCTGTGATGGGCGGGGGGAGCTGTGCATATCTAATGAGCGGCCCCACGTGATGGGCCGCTGTCAGCAGCCTCCCCCCCGCCTCCTCCAGCCTCCCCAGCACCCGTATTACAGGATTACCATATTGACCCGTGTATAAGCCAAGGGGTGACTTTTCAGCCCAATTTTTGATCTGAAAAACTCGGCTTATACACGAGTATATATGGTATGTGGCGTGCCGGTGTCGCATGTTGATTGCTTTCAGTCCACGTGTTATGCTGCTGTAGTTTAATCTGAGTTAATTTCCTTTGGCACATCCAGAGTTAATGCCAGAAAGCTGCTGTAGTTTATGTCATGTGTGCGGCTCTGCAGGTGGAGATGGAGGGGTGTGTCAGAGCTCTGATCTCCACTCCCTCAGACTTTATGTAGTTCCACTTCCCTCCACTGGGTGTCACAGATAGAGTTTAGTCTCTATTTGGACCCCATGCAATGAAGATGTGCATGATGTGCTGCTGCTATTCTCTTCCTTAGGAGATGCTGTTTTCTCCTGGTCCATGGGTGGAGGTAGGGGCTCTTAGCCCAGGGTCTTTCAAGAGCATAGGGCAAGGGTGGCAACCCAGACCTGCTCGCTATCCGGTGTACCTTTGAAAGCATTTTTTTAAGTAAAATCGTAAGTTGGTTACCAGTCAGTGATTCAAACCAGTTTTAACTGCTTTGAAGAGGCGTGAGTGTACAACCTTGAGTAACAAAATGTGATTTGATTGGTTTTAGTCAGAAAATAACAGCTAGCTGCCCCCTCAGCTTCAGATGAGAGCTTGTTTCTGTGAGGAGTGGTTTAGTGTACTTTTTCTCTCAGTGTGATTTGTGCCTGTAAAAATGGATGTTACTCCACGGAAGAGGTCTAGAATTATTACTCTTAATGAACATACAAGTCTGACTAAGAGAAACCGCTTCTACCGTTGGTATTGGAAAATTTACCGTTTCAAGAATAATTTGCACACACAATGAAACTGCTTCGTTTTTTTCCAAAACGAAAAGGGAAATGTGGAAGAAAAAGAAAAACGACACCAAGAACTAATAAAACACTTATCAGCAATAGTAAAATTAATGCAAGAAAAACTTGCTTTGTTCCAATTAATTTGCACAGCACTGTATATCTGCTTCACATTCAGTGCCACCATGTAGAAGGTTTTATGACTGGTTTTCTACCAGATTTTTATGATGAAGTATATTTGAAAGTTTATTAAAATAACTTGCTCTACATTATTATTAAATAAAAATGTAAATGGCGGTTACGCTTTAAGACTCTTGAATCCTAATAATAGCACTCGGCAGCCCCATCCTGAATGAAGTGAAAGCGTGTATGCACAACCTCTGCTCTAAGCATCGTCTATGGCACTGCCTCTCTGTCAGTCCCACAGACACCCTATATCAGCGCAACACATACAGTATCAAGATGTGTAGAACGTTGTAGAGTTTTCACCATGACACTTCTCAAATGCAGGATTATTAGAACAGCTTGACTTACATCTACAGATCTTCTGCTATGGAGGTGCACCATTTGATGATGTTTTAGAACTTGAACTTCAAAAATATTCTCCAATTCTGTGGTCTGCAGTGCACCACAACCTGTACTCTGGTACACACGTTTCCCAGGTCTCAGTTAAGTCCTTTCTCAAACCTGTTGTCACAGACGTGTTATAGCAGATGACGGAATGGAAGCAGGATGGAATTAACAGGCAAGGAATCCTGGGTAGCTACTCTGGCCTTTGACTGGGGTCTCTGACTAGCCCTGTAGCCAGAGGTTCCTCTGATGGTGAGTAGGTCTGACCCACGACCCTTGCCCTCTGCTTTTCAAACAGCCCTGTGCTACATCCCCTCACCTCCTGCCATGGACAGGGATATACAGCAACTTTCAGAGAATGAAAATCTCTGAAAAAGCTTCAGCACAGGTGCAAAGATGTCTTCAGCTGACACGGTCAAAGGCAGAGCAAACTCTATCTGCGACACCCGGTGGAAGGAAGTGGAATTACTTAAACCCGAAAAGGTGAGAGGCATGATATCTCCACCTCATAATACTAAGCCCAATTGTCCTTCGGATACTTTTCATGGGCACCCATCTGCTCTTCTTTTTCAGTATCTGGAAAGGGACAAAGGACATCTTCCCCATGAAGAAGCAGGCTGTCTGCTGCCATGGAAACAGTGAGAGACTGCTAGAGGAGAGATGGGCTCCTGTGCCATCCAAACTGAGGGGATACTGACAAACCCTGGTGAAGTGTTCTCCCTGGTCTTTACCCTGAGGCTACATAACTACAAGTCCCTGGCATGTGGGCTCGGCTTCAGCCAACAAGACACAGATCTTTGTTGTTTTTGCTATAGTTGTTCCTGGCACCAAATATTCTTGGAACTGGCTGAAGCCAATGCAAATCACAGGCCTATGTTGGACTATACCAGAGGTTAATGGTATCATGACTTTAACTAACCGAGTATCCCTAGACTAGGTGTACAGTTCCTAACAAAAGTTATGTCGCTTATCCATGTTATGTAAATAAAAGCTTATAACCTGACGTTAAATTCATCCATTGGTTTTATAAATTACTTTTTTGAAAGCTGAAACCCTCCCAAATGTGGTTTAGGTTAGGATAATAAATTGGCATCAATGCTGAAATATTGATCATTTAATGAACACAGAATGGTCAGATTTTAGCAAGACAAAAGTTTTGTTGCCTGGTTATATAATGCACCCAATCCTAGTTTATATCCTCAACTGTGCACCATAAATGATTGGTTAATTAGTGGGTGTTTATAAAAAGAAACCCAGCACCCCAGACCTTCACTTGAACTGCAACTTGAGCTCTGACAACATGCCAAAAATCTACCCTGCCACCAAAGCCTTGATTATCAAGTGACTGAAGACGAGATCCACTGCAGAGGTGGCTGGCACCTCAGCGTCAAGTACAAAGAATTTAAAAAAAGATTTGAAGAGACTGGAGATGTTTTTGACAAGCCAGGTCCGGCAGACCCCGAAAGACAACTGCTCAGGTTTGTGGGTTAGAAAATCCAAAGCAAGCCCCTCTTCCACTTCAGCAGAGCTCCAACAGGCCTGGTCACCTGAACAGTTTGTAGGATTCTGTCTCGAAATGGCCTCCATGGTCGAATCAGTGCCCAGAAGCCAGCACTAAACAAAAGGCAAATAAAAAATGCGTGGCATTTGCAAAGTGCCCCAGCCTGCTCAACAGATGGACCTTGGAAAAGTGGCAGAAGGTAGATTTCTCTGATGAATCTTCAGTAGAATTACACCACAGCCACCGCAAATACTGCAGGAGACCTACTGGAGCCCGTATAGATCCAAAATACACCCAGAAAACAGTTACATTTGGTGGTGGAAAGCTCATGGTCTGGGGTTACATTCAGTATTATGGGGGTGTGCAAAACATTTTCAAGGTGGAAGGCAACATCAATAGCCTAAAATATCAAGACATTAGCTACCTTTTACATTCCAAATCATAAAAGGGGTCAAATTCTGCAGCAGGATGGTGCTCCACTTCATTCATTCATCTCTACAACAAAGCTCCTCCAGGAAAAAAAGATCAAGGTGCTCAAGGACGGCCAGCCCAGTAACCAGACACGAACATCATTGAGCATGTTTGGGGTAGGATGAAAGAGGAAGCTTGGAAGACAAAACCAAAGAATCTAAATGAACTCTGGGAGGCATGTAAGACTGCATTCTTTGCTATTCCTGATGACTTCATTAATACATTTTATGAATCATTGTTGAAGACATGGATGCAGTCCTTCAAGCTCATGGAAGTCACACAAAATATTAAATATGACTCTAATAGCACCACAACTTCATTCACCAATGTTATGCAACATATATTTGTATTTTAAGTTAATTATTTGTTTGAAAATCACATTACTTTCTGCGGGCGACAAAACATTTGTCTTGACAAAATCTGACCATTCTGTGTTCATTAAATGATTAATATTTCAGTTGAAAATGTGGATCATGTGAGGGTCTTGCTACTGACAGTTATACATGAACTGTGCCATGTATGCCAAGCTGCAAAGAAGCAAATATTCTATGTTCTCAGAAGGAGGAACAATACCCCTCCTGTCCTCTCACTGACTCTCCTCCTCCACCTCCTCTCCAGCCCACCCATGCTGGACAAACATGAAACTAGGGTTGGGAGTGCAGTCTGTAGCATAGGGGGTCCCCTTGGTACCACAGAAAAAGAAGTCCTCTCCCTCCTTGTCTTCCTCATCATCTTCATCACCCAATCTTGCTTCATGATATTGGCTAGGCTGGGTAGCATTACCCATTGTAAAATCATGCTCCATACCCAGCTGCTGGTCACTCAAATCTTCCACTTTGAGATTATGCAGCGATTCTTTCAACAAACATAGCATCAGGATGGTTACTCTGATAATGGCCTGATCACCGCTCACAAGCTTGGTGCAGTATTCAACGATATCAAGCACCTCACAAATGTCAGTCAACCACACCCACTCAACAGTTATGTGTCTTGGCTGAGTCTCAGTCTGACGGGCATGTTTAATCTGGTATTCAGCAAGTGCCCTCTGCTGCACATTAATCCTTGCCAATATATGATATGTTGCGTTCAACTGTGTAGGCAGGTCGCAAATGAGTCAGTGATTTGTCAAATTAAATTGGTTTTAAAGTGCTGCAAGACTGGCAAAAGTAGTAGATGAATGGCAGAAATGGACGCTTATATGACGCACCTTCTCAAGTAGATACGGCAAGTTTTGATACATTTATAAACCACTAGGTTCAGCACGTGAGCCATGCATGGCATGTATACCAGCTTCCCAAGCTTTAAAGCCGCCACCAGGTTATGCCCATTATCGCAGACAACCAGACCAGGTTGGAGTTGAACTCGGGAGAGCCATATTTCAGGCTTCAAACATAAAGTTATCAATTCAAATTTTTTTGTGAAGAATCAACACAAGTGGGACACAATCATGAAGTGGAATGAAATTTATTGGATATTTTAAACTTTTTTAACAAATAAAAAACTGAAAAGTGTGGCGTGCAACATTATTCGGTCCCTTTACATTTAGTGCAGCAAAATCACTCCAGAAGTTCAGTGAGGATCTCTGAATGATCCAATGTTGTCCTAAATGACTGGTAAGGATAAATAGAATCCACCTGTGTGTAATCAAGTCTCCGTATATCTGCACCTGCTCTGTGATAGTCTCAGGGTTCTGTTTCAAGTGCAGAGAGCATCATGAAGACCAAGGAACACACCAGGCAGGTCCAAGATACTGTTGTGGTGAAGTTTAAAGATGGATTTGGATACAAAAAGATTTCCCAAGTTTTAAACATCTCAAGGAACACTGTAAAAGCGATCATATTGAAATGGAAGGACTATCACACCACTGCAAATCTACCAAGACCCGGCCATCCCTCTAAACGGTCATCTTGAAAAAGGAGAAGACTGATCAAAGATGCAGCCAAAAGGCCCATGATCACTCTGGATGAACTGCAGAGATCTACAGCTTAGGTGGGAGAGTCTGTCCATAGGACAACAATCAGTAATATATTGCACAAATCTGGCCTTTATGGAAGAGTGGCAAGAAGAAAGCGATTTCTCAAAGATATCCATAAAAAGTCTTGTTTGACGTTTGCCATAAGCCACCTGGGAGACACATCAAACATGTAGAATAAGGTGCTCTGGTCATATGAAACAAAAATCAAACTTTGTGGCCACAATGCAAAACAATATGTGTGGTGTAAAAGCAACACAGCTCATCACCCTCAAAACACCATCCCCACTGTCAAACATGGTGGTGGCAGCATCATGGTTTGGGCCTGCTTTTCTTCAGCAGGGATAGGGAAGATGGTTCAAATTGATGTCAAGATGGATGGAGCCAAATACAGGACCATTCTGGAAGAAAACCTGTTGGAGTCTGCAAAAGACCAGAGACTGGGACAGAGATTTATCTTCCAACAAGACAATGATTCCAAACATAAAGCAAAATCTACAATGGAATGGTTCAAAAATAAACGTATCCAGGTGTTAGAATGGCCAAGTCAAAGTCCAGATCTGAATCCAATTGAGAATCTGTGGAAAGAGCTGAAAACTGCTGTTCACAAACGCTCTCAAGCCAACCTCACTGAGCTCGAACTGTTTTGCAAGGAAGAATGGGCAAGAATTTCAGTCTGTCGATGTACAAAACTGATAGAGACATGTCGAGCCCACTGGGACGAGGGTACTCGGTACCGGACCGGGTCTTTACTGGGGAAGTCACGGGTGGTCCTGGTCCGGGCCGTGTCCCAGGCCTTGGCAATAAAAGGGGAATATTTACAGGGGATTGTCAGTCGTGACGCCACCCACTTGATGCGGCCAGTGATGGGGGCCTCCGCTGCTGCAGAACCTCCGGGGACGATGGAATGGCAGCGTAGGTGGTATAGTTCCAGTGGGTAGAACTGTGTTCCCCGGGGCAGTAAGGGTTAAGTCTATTGTGGAGTGTGTAGCACACTTACTTTGCAGACGCTGCAGGGATCTCTCCTCAGCGTTGGTGCTGACAGGCTGTAGCTGTGGCTCGGCAGCTGGAGGCTGGCTGTATTCCTGTATGGAGGGAATGTGGAGAGAAGAGAGAGGAGAGAGGTGCTCATGAGAGGGACCCGCTGCCTTTAGGGGGAAGGGGAGAGAGGTCACTCCAGATGGTCTCTCACCTTGGGAGGTTGTGCTGACCCCGCACAACCTCGGTGTTGCATAGATGGAGGGGCCGCAGTGTAAGTGGTGATTCAAAGGAATGCGCCCGCCCTCCGGTCACGTGGTGGCAGTCAGCTGGCCAGGCTCTGACGTGGGGAAAGGTCCTGGTGTGTAATTAGCACAGGTCCTGTGAAGCAGCTCCGGACACAATCTCCCTAATGGAGATTAAATGATAGAAACCAAATAGACTTTTTTGTGTTAAAGGAGCGCTTACACAGGGATTTAAAGAGTTTAAAAGATAACTTAGCTTTTATTCACAACGCGTTTCAATGGCGGAACGCCATCTTCATCAGGTGAACCCTCACCTGATGAAGATGGCGTTCCGCCATTGAAACGCGTTGTGAATAAAAGCTAAGTTATCTTTTAAACTCTTTAAATCCCTGTGTAAGCGCTCCTTTAACACAAAAAAGTCTATTTGGTTTGTATGGAGGGAATAGCTTTCATGCAGAGACACAAGGGAAACAGTTCCAGGGTTTTCCAAAGCTTTACTCTCAGCTCTTCAAGTTATTTTACAGCACAGTTACAGTTCTTACACAGTTCAAGTTCAGTTCTTAGCACACGGGCACATTCTCCCTCTCCGGGTTCCCTTTGCTCCCTGCAGCCAGGCCTCTCTCTCTCTGTGACCCCTCACACAGTCTGCAGTGTCCTTTCTGGGCTATAACGGTCTCCGTCTCCACAGGTGTGTGTGAAACGCTGGACAGTATGGCGGTGACTCGGGCTTCTGTGAGTCCTAAGTTTGTCACTGAGCTGCCTGTCCTTTGGGTAGGGATCTCAATCTGAAACTCAGACCCCCCGTCGTGTTGTTTGGGGATGCCGGGTAAACTATGGTCCCCTCTAGAGCCGACACTCTACTTTAGCCCAGCCTCCAGCAGTCCTCCAGCACGAGGCTCTACCAGGCTCCTTTCCTTCTGTTCCTCTTGGTATATAGGAGGGCTACTCCGCCTGCAGTCAGTTGCTTTAGCTGTAGTTTCTAGGGCCCGGATTACACCGTCCCTCTCTGCTCTCCCACACTCCTGGGGATCCGGCTCTGGATAGGCTTTCTCTCTCCTCTGGCTCACACTGGCTCAGTACAGATTCTGCGTCCTTCTGCCCTCACTCTTCCAGAACGTGTGGCTCTCTCCTGCTCAGCTTCAGCTCGACCTGCTGATGTTCTCTGGCCTTTGCATCTCAGCTTCTCTGCTGCTCTTGGTCTTTACTGTTCAGCTCACTACGGCCTACTGAACTCCTTCACTCATCCACCTTCCTATATGCTGTCAAGTCACCTGACTTCTGGTGTGCCCAACCCACTCCTCTAAATCCACCACCCCTCAATCTCATAGAGTCTCTAATCTCAGGGCTGGATGCTACCTTCTCTTACACGTGGGTTATGTGGGCTGTGAGGGTGTTGGTGTGCAACAAGTGTCCTACCTGCCTGGCTGCAGTTCCCTTTTGTGGCCTCCTGAACGCAGGGGCGCCACAGACATACCCCAAGTGACTTGTAATCGTAGCAAAAGATGGTGCTACAAAGTATTAACTCAAGGGGGCCGAATAATATTGCATGCCCCACTTTTCAGTTTTAATTTGTTGAAAAAGTTTCAAATACACAATAAATTTCGTTCCACTTCACGATTGTGTCCCACTTGTTGATTCTTCACAAAAAAATTAGAATTTATATCTTTATGTTTGAAGCCTGAAATGTGGCAAAAGGTTGAAAAGGTCAAGGGGGCCAAATACTTTCATAAGACACTGTATCATTTTCAATATACTGTATGTTAGTGGTTACTTTGAGTTAATACAATTGCACTAAGTTTCAATTTGCACTCTTCATTTCTTTCTTCATGGTTAGACCTCCTATTATGCAATTTGCAGCCTAATTGATCCAAGTTTCACATTTTGTCTTGTTGAAGTGTCCTTTCTTTTAATACAAGCTGTATGTGAGGTCTGTGTTTCCAGGAGGCTGTTATTTTAACTTGCTTTCATGTATCAACCAGGCTCCAATACTGTAAGTATTTCGTCTTTATGTGCTTTCCTTTTTGTTTATAGCATGTTTTCTGAAAACATAGTGCAAATCAAGCAATTCCAAAGATAGACTAAAAAGTCACATTTGTTCCATAATCTTTAAAAAATCTGTTATTATAAAATCACTTAGATGATGTATTTTGATTTGCGATGAGTGAGATATTTGGATTCAGATAGCTCTAACTGAATACTTTGGAATGTTTAAGTATTCAGATCCGAGTGAGTTCACAACTGACTTGCATTGGACAAGCAATGAGTAATGAAACAGCTCAAAGTATTCCATTAGAGCTATCTGAATCCCAATATTTCACCACTTGCTCATCACTAGTCCCATGCACTCACCTACCGTGTTTCCCCGAAAGTAAGGCCCCCCCGATTGTAAGGCCGCCTGGGGGTAAAGGGGGGGCCTGCCAATGTAAGGCCTCCCCCGATTATAAGGCCTTACAACCGGGGGGGCCAATGTAAGGCCGCTAGCGGAGGGGGGGGGAGCGGGAGCGGGTCGCACGTCACGTGCGCCCGCTCATTACATATGCACTGCATCCCCCTGTCAATCAGCGACAGGGGGAGCAGTGCATTATACAGTATATATGAGCCCCCTATTGCTGGCACACTCCCCCCTGTTATGAGGCCCCCACCGCTGCTGCTGCTGAAGACATCTTACCCTCCAGGGTCTTCTTGCAGCAGCCAGCGCGTCCGTCCATCCTCTGTACTCGGCGGTCTCCCGGATCATGTGACCGGCCCGTCACAGTCGCGATGACGTCATGCGCTGCGACGGGTCACATGATCCGGAAGACCGCCGAGTACAGAGGACGGACGGACGCGCTGGCTGCTGCAAGAAGACCCTGGAGGGTAAGATGTCTTCAGCAGCAGCAGCGGTGGGGGCCTCATAACAGGGGGGAGTGTGCCAGCAAAAGGGGGACCATATATACTGTATAATGCACTGCTCCCCCTGTCGCTGATTGACAGGGGGATGCAGTGCATATGTAATGAGCGGGCGCACGTGATGTGCGACCCGCTCCCGCAGTGTCCCAGCAGGAGGGGGCCTGTAGGCCACACTGCTGGGGCACCCAATGTAAGGCCCCCCCCGAAAGTAAGGCCGGGGGCCACTTTTGGCCCCCAAAAGAATGTAAGACAGGGCCTTACTTTCGGGGAAACACGGTAGTACTCTCCCCATCAGTGATTATGTTAGAGCTAAACACACCTGTAGTGATAATGTTACATATGAAGAAGTCAGGGCTGTAAATAAAAAAACTCACACAAAGTGACTATAAATACAGAATATTATATAGGGCAAAGAAAATTGTGGAAGAATCAAATGAGAGTAGTATTTCTCTATTACACCTAAAAACCTACCACAAACAATATCATGTTTTCTACCCCTACATTATAGATTATGAAAACATCACGTTTTATGTCATCTTCCTTTTCTATACCAAGATGCAATATGAGCAAATATGCACACAAAACTAATCAATTTTCTTCATGTGCTACCAATAAAATCTAAAATATTAATTAATTTATAGATTGCAAATCAACATGTTATTTATATCTTCCATTGCACTGCATGCAAACCATAATTTATAACTAGCATAGCAAGAAAAGAAAAAAACATACCTCAGAGCATATGTCTAGATCTTAGTAGAAAAATGATATCACCAAAACATCTTTGTAAGGAGAATTACACCATTTTCTAGAGGTTTACTCTGGGTACTTAACTTATTTTAATTTTTTAGGGATTAAGAGGGTTAATAGACCTATTTATAGCAAAAACTAAAGACATGATCTAATGCATGAAATTCACTGGATTTTTCATACGACAACACATACACTAGCAGGTCTTATGTATACAAAATGTAACTAGCATAATTAGTCTCCCTTTCCTCGTATATCTGCTTGGCAGTCTTTGTAATGGTAGGCTAATATTAAGAAAAGTGCTGTTCGAAATGCATCATCCAGCTGGTTTGATTCACTCATTCTTCATTTCTCTGCTATGTTTTCACCGATTTTTTAATAGGTATGATTTCATACTTTTTTGTGTGGGTTTTCTAGATTTCCACTTTTTTATTCAAATACTTCACTCACTAACCATCTAGGATCTCATTATTCGATCATCTCTCCATGAACTTCTGGAGCCAGGAGTTATATATGATTTTTGGATAGCTGATAAGTACTTTTACTCTTTATTACATTAGCATGTTTTCTATGTAGTCCTTGGTTTACTTTCTCATCTGTCCACTGCAGATCTGTGTACAGCATTATTCCCCTCCCCCCTGCTATCTCTAACATTGAGAGAGACATCAAACGCAAGAACAGTGATGAATATGAAATATTTTTTCAAACAATCTGTGCTAGAAATAAGATTTACAGACACTCTGCAGCAGAATGGAAGAACACTTTTAATGAGGACTGTTTAGACAGTTGCTTAGCTTTACATTTAGTAAATAATGAAGAATAGTCATTTGGGAATTTGTCAATAGCCTGTAACGCTACACGTAGCAGGACATCTGCCTCTTATGAATTGTTATAACTTAAGATGATCAAATAGATCTGATTTGAATCAATTTCAAGTAAAATTTCATTAGATTTGTAGGTCCTGAGAAACTCAGGATATTATTTGATTTGTGCAGATCACCTAAAGAAAATCTCTCCACACCATTTCACATATAGCTGAAGATTGCATCAACCAGACAGCGGGTTCACGTGAGGTAGGGTGTAGACATTTGGGCTACCCCATAATGCCTTGTAGCTATCATACCACATGATATGACCAGATATGCTGACGTACAGAAGCTAATAATACCTGTTTAAATTCTTGATGCAGAAGAAAGATAGCAGTGTAAGCTATGTGCCTACGCTGGGTGTTTGGTTACAGAATTATATATCTCTGTGGGCATTACCATCAGTTTGAATGCATTTTCTGCTGAGTCCACCTCCTCTTCCTCCATAGCATTTAAAGGGAACCTGTCAGCTCGTTTTTACCCCCAAATAGTTCACTACCTGTCCATGCACCTTGCTACTATATCCTTAACCATCCCTGTCTGACGTAAAACTGTCCTATAATGTTTGATGCTTACATGGCCATATCGTCTGGCTGGGCGTTCTCCACTGCTGCATTCTCCCCCCCCCCACCTGATACTGATATCACGTCCTGATGGGCGAGATAATTAATCTTGAAGTGTGATCATTTAGTCAAGAGGGCAGTAAGTCAGGAGCGTGCACCCAATTCAAATTTATTTCTCCTTCTTCCAGTTATGGTGATCTGCCAGCCAAGCGTCATTTCCGGCCCGGTGCATTGTAGGGTTTTATCGGCCTGTATGCCAATGCATCCCCACACACGCAGGACCGGAAATGACGCTTGGCCAGCAGAGCATCATACCCGGAAGGAGGAGCAAGAATTTTGAATCGGGCGCATGCTCCTTTCTGAATGCGCGCCCTCCTGACTGAATTATCGCGCTTCAGGATGTATGATCTCACCCACCGGGTGTGATCCCAGCATTGAGGGAGGCAGAGTGCAGCCATGGAGACTGCTAAGTCAGACTACTTATGTAGTCTCTAAAACTAATTACCATACGGTCATGTAAGTATCAAACTAATTTTTTATAAATATTATAAGACAGTTTTAGCTCAGACAAGGTTGGCTAGGGATGTAACAGCAAGGACATGTAGTGATAGGTTTGGTGGTAAAAATGAGCTGACAGATTTCCTTTAATGTATATAGTGGAAATTCAGTTTTTTTTTATGACACTTGTATCTGTTCAGCTCCTTACCCCTTTAGTCTCTCAATAGTTAAAGAAGATACCGTATATACTTGTGTATAAGCCGAGTTTTTCAGCCCAAAAATTGGGCTGAAAAGTCACCCCCTCGGCTTATACACGGGTCAATACGGTATGTGGTGCGTGGGGGCTGTGTCCGGGTGCTGGGGAGGCTGGAGGAGGCGGGGGGAGGCTGCTGACAGAGCGGCCCGTCACATGGGGCCACTCATTAGATATGCACGGCTCCCCCCGCCCATCACAGCGGCAGGGGGAGCCGTGCAATACTGTGCAGTCCCCAGATGTATACAGGCCCCCAGTGGGGTATATAGCAGGCCCCCAGTGGGGTATATAGCAGGCCCCCAGTGGGGTATATAGCAGGCCCCCAGTGCAGAGCCCCCACTCCCACTGCATTATCTTACCATCCAGCGTCTTCATCACCGCCGGTCCTCCCGTCCATCCTCTCGCGCTGTGTTCGGGTCTCACGTGACCCGGCGCGATGACGTCATCCGACTGCGACCGCCGGGTCACATGAGACCGGGAACGCAGCGCGACGATGATGGACGGGAGGGCCGGCGGTGATGAAGACGCTGGATGGTAAGATAATGCAGCAGGAGGGCTCTGCACTGGGGGTCTGCTATATACCCCACTGGGGGCCTGCTATATACCCCACTGGGGGCCTACTATATACCCCACTGGGGGCCTGCTATATACCCCACTGGGGGCCTGTATATATCTGGGGGCTGCACAGTGTGGGGGGGCTCTGCACTGGGGGCCTGCTATATACCCCACTGGGGGCCTGTATATATCTGGGGGCTGCACAGTGTGGGGGGCTCTGCACTGGGGGCCTGCTATATACCCCACTGGGGGCCTGTATATATCTGGGGGCTGCACAGTGTGGGGGGGCTCTGCACTGGGGGCCTGTTATGTATCCCACTGGGGGCCTGTATATATCTGGGGGCTGCACAGTGTGGGGGGCTCTGCACTGGGGGCCTGCTATATACCCCACTGGGGGCCTGTATATATCTGGGGGCTGCACAGTGTGGGGGGGCTCTGCACTGGGGGCCTGTTATGTACCCCACTGGGGGCCTGTATATATCTGGGGGCTGCACAGTGTGGGGGACTCTGCACTGGGGGCCTGCTATATACCCCACTGGGGGCCTGTATACATCTGGGGGCTGCACAGTGTGGGGGGCCTGTATACCTCTGGGGGCCTGTATACCTCTGGGGGCCGCCTGTATACCTCTGGGGGCCGCCTGTATACCTCTGTATACCTGCTGTATACCATACTGCTGGGGCCTGTATACCACTGGGGGGGCCTGTATACTTCACTCCTGGGGGCTGTATACCACTGGGGGACCTGTATACCTTACTGCTGGTGGTTGTATACCTGTCCTGGTGGCTGTATACCATACTCCTGGTGGCTGTATATTCAGCCTTTGTATTCAAAGGTGAGAGGGGAAGGAGGACACTATTCTTGCCTTTCAGAAAAGTCTGGGAATACAAATTCATGGTGACCTTTGACACATTCAGAACAGGAATGAACTTGTCACATCTATCTTTTATTTTTTACATCAATTAAAAAATCTTCAAGTCCAGGACCAGACCACTAATCAAAGAACAATAAAACTATCACACTTCTTATCTCTGAACTCTAAAAAGAGGGAAATAAAGCACAAATAGGGTCTTATCTGTTGTAACATCAACACATGAATAGAATAACGCTCACCTTCGAGGGTTGTGAGAAGCCACAAGCACTATCCTAGCTTGCAACAGCTATATTGATCCAAAAAGAACAAAAATTAGTTTAACAGTGGTTAAATAGTAGTGTGTCCAACCCACCAAATTATAGTGTCACCCAAAAAGACTCAGTAATAGTTTATGCAAAAATTATGAAAGTTTATAAGGAGACTTCATAAGGACATAAGTATAGGTAGGACAACACTATATAAAAAAATTAAATTGGAGTCAGGTAAAAAGGTAATCAAGAGGGTAGGTAAATGACCACCCAGACAGAAGACAGGCAGTAATAGTCAGGTAAAGGGGAGATACAAAAATCATGGATAAACCAAGGCTAGGGAAATGCTAAATATACTACCGTACCAGTAACCAAGAATTGGAGCAAGCCACAGGAGATGCATAACCATATCCCACATGGGGATCAAGTAAAGTAATGGCCACAACCTGTAGAGCTGCAAAAAAGACATTAATCCCAAAGCCAATGTAGATAAGGACACTCACCCATAGTAAAGACTCAGCTGCCTGGGACTCAGGGGGTCACACCTCATGTTTTGTGCCAAAGGCACTTCTTCAGGGGTGTGGGGTTGAGTCAGGGACATCATATATATACCACTCTTGTGAATTTATTATTGTCAGCATATATATTATGAGGATGAAAATGAAAACTGAATCACAAAAAACAGTAAAACAAACGCATAAAAGATACTCTGCTGTACTAAATAAAGTAAGGAGCAAGTGCTGATAAAAAAATGTTAAAAAACAGGGTATTTGGTTGATACGTTTTTTGCAAAAAATGTAACGTAAGCCGCTCCACCAATCGTCAAGGTAACTCGTGTCAGAGCAGTCCCTAGCTGATGTATTTAAAAACCTGATCAAATATATAGTACCTATAGAATATGATTCAGACAGGAACATGTCCGACATGGACACTCTGCAGAAGACAGCTTGTTTATGTGCAAGGCTCACAAGGAGGGGCAGGGAGCTCCCTATCTTGCAGACACAAGAAACAAATTAACAAAGAATAGAGGCTGGCTCAACTGCTTTTATAGGTGCTCGAGGGAAAAAAAATCATAAAATATAAGGTATATCCCTGGCACACTTAAAAATAATGGAGGAAAATTGATTCTTTTGATGATTTTTATTAGTTTGCAGTGATGTGAGGTTTCATAACGTTTTGGCTCAACATGAGCCTTCTTCAAATGATTCTGTACAAGGTTCAAATTAACAAAAACAGAAAATCAAACATAGTCATGTAAATCTGACATTCAAGTGTGTCACACCGGGTGATATTGGTCAAAACGTGCTAGTGATGGTTGATATGTGAGATGCTATACGCAGAGAGTGATTGTGGTGATGTGAATGCTGATGTGAGAAAATTGAAAGGGTGACAGGTGTTCAAGAATAGAGAGTAGAGGATTAGAGAGAATAGGAAAAAAGAGCTTAAGAAAGAAGAAGTGGAATATATAGAATGGTTCTTGAAAAATGTAAAGAAATACTGAGATTGGTATGTACCTTCTCATAGAATGGTGAATATACTCCGAAGTAGATATGTATCACTTTGGAATGGTTTCAGGAAATGACCCTGTAATTTAGTGAAAATCACCAGTGTAAATTTGTATTTTAAGGTAGTCTTTAGTACTTAGAAAAAAAAGAAAGACTAAGTAACTCAATGGTCACTATATATTCATCTATAGATTCAGGTGTATAACTAGAGAAGCCTTAGAGTGCAGAGATATAAGTGACCCAGGGGCGGACCCAGACTGTAGTGGGCCCCGGTGCAAGAAATTTTTTGGGGGCCCCCCCGCCCCTCATAGTGGCAACAAAGCAATGTAAACATATATATTGTAATATTTATTTACAACGCAACCCTCAAAGAGCCCTGCATAAAGTATAAAGGCTTCCTCACACCCCTCCAAATATTATCATGCCCCCACAGAACCCTCCAGATATATTAAAATGGCTTCCATATTATATAATTGGCTATATATATTTTAATACATCATCCATAGTCCTCCATATATTATAATGCATTCCACGACCCTCCATATATTATAATACACCCGCATAGCCCTCCATATAGTATAAGGCAGTCCCATAGTCCTCCATATAGTATAATGGGCCCTCATATTCCTCCATATAGTATATTGCACCCCATACTCCTCCTATGTTATATTGCACATTACATAGTCTCCCATCACTGTATTCACGGGTTAAAAAAAAAAAAAAAGTAAATACTCACCTCTCTTCTTGCTGCTCCGCTCTGCACGTATCAGCACAGTGGCACTCAGTGATGACATCATCGTGCCCCACCATGCTAAGCTGCAAAAAGCAGACAGCTCAGCCAGGACTCGAGTGAAGAATGCTGCTAGCAGAGGCAGCCGGGACTATAGGAACGGGAGCGGCATCCGCGGGGACTACCACTGGCGCACACACACCTTGTACACACGTGGCTCCGCTCCAAATGCCTTGTAGACACGCGGCTCCGCTCCACATGCCCTGCGCATACGCCTCCGTTCCGTACACATGCGGCTCCTCTACAGGACGCCCCAGCATATGCGGCTCCACTCCATCCACCTTATGCACACGCGGCTTTACTCCATATGTCCCGCACATGTGGCCCTGCCTCATACTCACGCGGCTCTGCACACACGTGGCTCCGCTCCGTACACCTCGTACATACTCGGCTCTGCTCCATACACCTCATACACTCGGCTCTGCTCCGTACACCTCGTACACACTCGGCTCCGCTCTGTACACCTCGTACACACTCGACTCTGCTCCGTACACCACGTGCACACTTGGCTCTGCTCCGTACACCTCGTACACACTCGGCTCCGCTCCGTACACCTCGTACACACTCGGCTCTGCTCCGTACACCTCGTACACACTCGGCTCTGCTCCGTACACCTCGTACACACTCGGCTCTGCTCCGTACACCACGTACACACTCGGCTCCGCTCCGTACACCTCGTACACACTCGGCTCTGCTCCGTACACCACGTGCACACTCGGCTCCACTCCGTACACCTCGTACACACTCGGCTCTGCTCCGTACACCACGTACACACTCGGCTCCGCTACGTACACACTCGGCTCCGCTCCGTACACACTCGGCTCCGCTATGTACACATTCGGCTCCGCTACATACACACTCGGCTCCGCTACGTACACACTCGGCTCCGCTACGTACACCTCGTACACACTCGGCTCCGCTCCGCACACCACGTGCACACTCGGCTCTGCTCCGTACACCACGTGCACACTTGGCTCTGCTCCGTACACCTCGTACACACTCGGCTCTGCTCCGTACACCACGTGCACACTCGGCTCTGCTCCGTACACCTCGTACACACTCGGCTCTGCTCCGTACACCTCGTACACACTCGGCTCCGCTACGTACACCTCGTACACACTCGGCTCCGCTACGTACACACTCGGCTCCGCTACGTACACACTCGTACACACTCGGCTCCGCTACGTACACACTCGGCTCTGCTCCGTACATCTTGTACACACTCGGCTCCGCTCCGTACACCACGTATACACTCTGAACTCCGCTCCATACACCTCATACACACTTGGCTCTGCTACATCCACACTGTAAATCCCTCCTGACATAAACTTCATCTCATCCAGCTCCATGACAACCAGCACAGCAGAGTCCTGCATACACTGAGGAGCTGATCATGTGACCACTGACTCCTCCCCTCAATGTGACATCATCACAGGTCCTGTAAAAGCATAAAAGCAGTGTACAGAGCAGCAAATTCCCCCCCCCCGGGGTCTGTCCTCAGCCTGTGCCCTGTCTTTGGTCCCTTTCCTTGTACCTGGGTCCTTGTGCAGAGCTGTGTCCCCTCATCTGCTGCTGCTGCTGCTGATGCTGAACAGCCATCAGCCATGTGGAGAGAATTTCAGAGGCCCGCGCGCATTGCCAGGATTAGTTGAGTGAGGTCCTCCCCACAGTGCAGCAGAGGTCACATGACTCACTCTCTGCACTGTGATTGGGGCTCTGTCCTCGCTCCTGAGCTGCTGTGAGGGGGCATGGCCGGCAGCTAGAAGAGGCGTGGCCGGCAGCATGTCGGCTTATTCTCCGTGCCTTGAGGGGGGGCCCCCTAGCCTGTCGGGGCCCTGGTGCCGCTGCACCAGTTGCACCACAGTAGGTCCGCCCCTGAAGTGACCACTACTATAAGATAAATGTAATGAGTTTTATACCTGTATGGGATTTGTATTAAGTGTGGTGTCACTAAGGGGTATAGGGCATCATTACTTGAGTGTCCACCTGTGGAGGTGTAACAGGTTAATGATACAAGATTCAAGTATAGGGTAGTATATATGTAAGAAAAGGAACATACCACAGTCGGGTATCAAAACAGTGACTCCTGTCCTATAAGTAAAGCGTACGTTTGTTAAGGAAATGTTCAAAAAATATCACAGTGCGCTCATAGCCAAAGTGACTAGAGAGCAATTACCTTGTGTTCTCATGTGGGGTGCATGGTGGCCAGTCAGGTGAAGAGGTTCAGGAGTGAAGCAAGTCCTGACCGAACGCTTCTTATAGAGGTCGGCAAGTAGGGACACAGTGAAAGCAGGAAGTGTGTCATTGGTTTATCGCGGCATCTGGCGCCATTTTGGTAGTGGATTTTTTGTCCGAATTTGATTAATGCGCATACGCGAGCCGCGAAAACTGGAAGTGTACTATCTGGAGGAGTTTTAACATTTTTAGCGTCCCTGGTGACACTGGAACAGATGTGGAGGACGTGCTAGAAGGTGCTGGGACATGGTCCACATAGATGATGGCACATTGGGGCCGTTTAAATAGAAAGTGCATTGCATTCCTGTGCATAGGTGTCTTGTGGTGATGCCTGGTATCACGTTCCTTTCTAAAATAAAGATAGGAAATATAGTTACAACCATATTTAGTACATTACAATTTTTTGATACAGAACAAAATGATTGAACACAATAATAAAAATGTAATAAACATATGGTGTTATCATTGCCCATCCAGTAAGTGCTACACTGGTTGGAAAAACATTAACATAAGCCCATTATAATTATAACCAAGTTATTAGTAGCACAGCTGAAATTCACGGTTCATTCCCTGGGGAAAGAGGGAATTGAGATGGTAAATCCAGAAAGATTCTAATTTCTTAAGTTTACGTATTCGATTTCCCCCTCTCCTTAGTATAGGGACACGCTCTATCACCTGGAATTTAAGCTGGCTTACTGTGTGTCCTCTTTCTATAAAGTGGGCTGGTACGGGTAATAAAGTATTTTTGCAGTGAATTGTAGATATGTCTTTGCTTATACGGTCTCGGATATGCTGAGTAGCTTCCCCAACATATCAGAGACCGCATGGGCATTTGATTAAGTATACGACAAAGGAAGAATCACAGGTGAAAAAAACGTTGATGTTGTATCTCTTCCCTGATCTGGGATGTGTGAAGGACTCGCCTTTTGCGACATTGGTACACTGGGCACAATTTAGACATGGAAAAGTGCCTCTTTTCACCGTACTGAGAGTTTTCTGTTTTAGAGTCAGGGTATTGGGGCCAATATCAGCTCTCACTAAATGGTTTTTCAGGTTATTAGCTCTCTTGTGACATATTAATGGTGCATTCCTGAATTCAGGTATGTCAGGGAAAGCCGTGCCTAAAAGAGGCCAGTGTTGTAATATTGCAAAGTATTCACTGATCTCAGGGAGACCAGTCCAAGAAAACACTGCGGGCAGCTGGCTAAAGTGCTCAAACACAGTGAATTCCTAGGCACATTGCCCCCTGGGAAATATGAATATGCAAATAGAGTCTGTGGAGCCTCTGTTACGAGTCTCAAACACAGAACTAGCCATATATCCCTCCAGGGAAGGACCCAGCCAAGGGGTGGCTCCTTGCGGAGAACACCATAACCACCATATGAAGTGGCCCTTTGAGTCAATATCCAACTCTTTTACAAGTTTACAGATATGACAAGGGAATACCAAGGCCAAGTATCCATCCACATACAGCTGTTTCGGGGTGTTGCCCCTCATCAGTGTGGAGTAGGATTCTGGCTAGGTGGGAGCAAGGCCTAGTAGACCAAGGTTGCAAAGTATTCACTGATCTCAGGGAGACCAGTCCAAGAAAACACTGCGGGCAGCTGGCTAAAGCGCTCAAACACAGTGAATTCCTAGGCACATTGCCCCCTGGGAAATATGAATATGCAAATAGAGTCTGTGGAGCCTCTGTTACGAGTCTCAAACACAGAACTAGCCATATATCCCTCCAGGGAAGGACCCAGCCAAGGGGTGGCTCCTTGCGGAGAACACCATAACCACCATATGAAGTGGCCCTTTGAGTCAATATCCAACTCTTTTACAAGTTTACAGATATGACAAGGGAATACCAAGGCCAAGTATCCATCCACATACAGCTGTTTCGGGGTGTTGCCCCTCATCAGTGTGGAGTAGGATTCTGGCTAGGTGGGAGCAAGGCCTAGTAAACCAAGATTGTAAAGTATTCACTGATCTCAGGGAGACCAGTCCAAGAAAACACTGCGGGCAGCTGGCTAAAGCGCTCAAACACAGTGAATTCCTAGGCACATTGCCCCCTGGGAAATATGAATATGCAAATAGAGTCTGTGGAGCCTCTGTTACAAGTCTCAAACACAGAACTAGCCATATATCCCTCCAGGGAAGGACCCAGCCAAGGGGTGGCTCCTTGCGGAGAACACCATAACCACCATATGAAGTGGCCCTTTGAGTCAATATCCAACTCTTTTACAAGTTTACAGATATGACAAGGGAATACCAAGGCCAAGTATCCATCCACATACAGCTGTTTCGGGGTGTTGCCCCTCATCAGTGTGGAGTAGGATTCTGGCTAGGTGGGAGCAAGGCCTAGTAGACCAAGATTGCAAAGTATTCACTGATCTCAGGGAGACCAGTCCAAGAAAACACTGCGGGCAGCTGGCTAAAGCGCTCAAACACAGTGAATTCCTAGGCACATTGCCCCCTGGGAAATATGAATATGCAAATAGAGTCTGTGGAGCCTCTGTTACGAGTCTCAAACACAGAACTAGCCATATATCCCTCCAGGGAAGGACCCAGCCAAGGGGTGGCTCCTTGCGGAGAACACCATAACCACCATATGAAGTGGCCCTTTGAGTCAATATCCAACTCTTTTACAAGTTTACAGATATGACAAGGGAATACCAAGGCCAAGTATCCATCCACATACAGCTGTTTCGGGGTGTTGCCCCTCATCAGTGTGGAGTAGGATTCTGGCTAGGTGGGAGCAAGGCCTAGTAGACCAAGAATGCAAAGTATTCACTGATCTCAGGGAGACCAGTCCAAGAAAACACTGCGGGCAGCTGGCTAAAGCGCTCAAACACAGTGAATTGCTAGGCACATTGCCCCCTGGGAAGTGTTGTAATATTGACTTTTTTATTAAAGGAGAGAAAGGATGGTATGTGTTGATAAACTTTATTCTATCGTTCACTGGTCTCTTTGTTGCTGGGGGCACTATTAATGTTGGAGTACAGATGTTTTCAGGATAGCCACATTGTATGAATTTATTTGTCATTTCCTGGTGGCATCTACTTTTTATGGCCTCATTACTGACTATGCGGTTTACCCTGTGGTGTTGAGAGGATGTAAGGGATTTTTTAACATGTCTAGGATGATAGCTGTTCCAGTGTAGTAAGCTATTTCTGTCGGTCGGCTTAGTGTATATGTCACTGTTTAGTTGTCCTAACTGATTCTTCTGAATCACGATGTCTAAGAAGTTTATTCTTTCAGGGTCTGAGTGTAGCGTAAAGGAGAGACCTTGGATTTGTGATTCAAATTGTTAAAGAATATGTCAAGAGTTGATTTGCTGCCCGTCCAGATACAAAAGATGTCGTCTATAAATCTAAGCCATACACAATGGCATGTTGTTTATACAGGTGATCGGTATAGGCGTGGTCACATTCGAATTTTGCCATGAAAATATTTGCATAAGGGGGTGCGACGTTCGCCCCCATCACGGTCCCTCGTTTCTGCAGGAAGAACTTGTCTTCAAGCATAAAGAAATTATTTGTGAGGACAAGTTCGAGTGTTTCCATGCAAAATTCCCTTTTTTGTACGTCAGTATTGTCCTGTTCACGGAGAAACCAGTCTACAGCCTCTATACCTTGGTTGTGTTCTATGCTGGTATATAAACTGTTGATGTCAAGGGTGACCAACAAACTATTAGGTGGAATAGTGTTTATATGATGTATATGGTTTAGAAAATCACTGGTGTCTTTCAAAAATAATTTTACCCTTGGTATGAGAGGCGTTAGGATTTTTTCCAGTATAATGGAAAGTGGTGAAAGTATGGAATCTGTCGAGGCGACAATTGGTTGGCCTGGTAGATTTTCTAGATTTTTATGTATTTTGGGCAATATGTAGATGACAGGTGTAATAGGGTTCTGGTTGTGAAGGTATTCGGCAAGCTTTTTATCTATAGTGCCAGTGGAAAGAAATTTAAGGGTCAAATTCTCAATTTTCTTTCTAATCGCTTGGGTGGGGTCTTGGCGGACGGCACATGTGACGTGGTTGGTGAGCAAGCAGACATTGGCCAATGTATGTACTAAGACCCCCAGAAAATAAAAATTAAGAACAATGAGTCTTTTGAAAAAACGTAAGTTTTTACATTTTTTTCTAATTTTTTGCTTGTTAGCATATGTACAATATTGGTAGTAGCTGTAAGCTGCAGAGACATTTTTTTATTGGTATTTGACCCAGCATCACTGCTAGCACCAGTTCACATTGTGTCTTGAGTGCTGTGCAGTTTTTTTTTGCTTTGTGTATAAGATATGGAGTTTCTGGCTCCATGACTGCACTTAGCACCCTCATCACCCACAGGTAGTCTGAGGTTGAAATGGTGTCCACCCACCTAGCATTGGGACAGGGAGGAAAAGGAGGACAGGGATGTCAGCGCAGGACTCATCAGACCTGGGGGCACCGTGACGTGGTTGGTGAGCAAGCAGACATTGGGCAATGTATGTAGTAAGACCCCCAGAAAATAAAAATTAAGAATAATGAGTTTTTGAAAAAACGTAAGTTTTTAAATTTTTTTCTCATTTTTTGCTTGTTAGCATACAGTGCCTACAAGTAGTCTTCAACCCCCTGCAGATTTAGGTGGTTTGATAAGATGCAAATAAGTTAGAGCCTTCAAACTGCAAACGAGAGTAGGATTTATTAACAGAAGCATAAATCTTACAAACCAAAAAGTTATGTTGCTCAGTTGAATTTTAATAAATTTTAAACATAAAAGTGTGGGTCAATTATTATTCAACCCCTAGGTTTAATATTTTGTGGAATAACCCTTGTTTGCAATTACAGCTAATAATCGTCTTTTATACGACCTGATCAGGCCGGCACAGGTCTGTGGAGTTATCTTGGCCCACTCCTCCATGCAGATCTTCTCCAAGTTATCTAGATTCTTTGGGTGTCTCATGTGGACTTTAATCTTGAGCTCCTTCCACAAGTTTTCAATTGGGTTAAGGTCAGGAGACTCAAATGTGTCTTAACCCCATATACTGTATTATATTCTATCTTTATATGATTTGATCTGATTTTCTTGTTATCTTGAAAACTTTAATAAACATTATTTGAATCAGGAGACTGACTAGGCCACTCCATCACCTTGATTTTTTCCCTCTTGAACCAGGCCTTGGTTTTCTTGGCTGTGTGCTTTGGGTCGTTGTCTTGTTGGAAGATGAAATTACGACCCATCTTAAGATCCTTGATGGAGGAGCGGAGGTTCTTGGCCAAAATCTCCAGGTAGGCCGTGCTATCCATCTTCCCATGGATGCGGACCAGATGGCCAGGACCCTTGGCTGAGAAACAGCCCCACAGCATGATGCTGCCACCACCATGCTTGACTGTAGGGATGATATTCTTGGGGTCGTATGCAGTGCCATCCAGTCTCCAAACGTCACGTGTGTGGTAGGCACCAAAGATCTCGATCTTGGTCTCATCAGACCATAGAACCTTGAACCAGTCTGTCTCAGAGTCCTCCAAGTGATCATGAGCAAACTGTAGACGAGCCTTGACATGACGCTTTGAAAGTAAAGGTACCTTACGGGCTCGTCTGGAACGGAGACCATTGCGGTGGAGTATGTTACTTATGGTATTGACTGAAACCAATGTCCCCACTGCCATGAGATCTTCCCGGAGCTCCTTCCTTGTTGTCCTTGGGTTAGCCTTGATTCTTCGAACAAGCCTGGCCTCGGCACGGGAGGAAACTTTCAAAGGCTGTCCAGGCCGTGGAAGGCTAACAGTAGTTCCATAAGCCTTCCACTTCCGGATGATGCTCCCAACAGTGGAGACAGGTAGGCCCAACTCCTTGGAAAGGGTTTTATACCCCTTGCCAGCCTTGTGACCCTCCACGATCTTGTCTCTGATGGCCTTGGAATGCTCCTTTGTCTATCCCATGTTGACCATGTATGATTGCTGTTCACAAGTTTGGGGAGGGTCTTAAATAGTCAGAAAAGTCTGGCAAAAGAGATAATTAATCCACACATGTGAAGCTCATTGTTCTTTGTGCCTGAACTACTTCTTAATACTTTAGGGGGACCAAACAGAATGCTGGTGGTTTGAGGGGTTGAATAATAAATGACCCTCTGAATTAACTTTTAACGCTTTAAAAAAAAATAAAAAAAATAAAAAAATCTTTTTGGCTGCAGTGCATTTCCCACTTCCAGGCTGATCTACAGTCCAAATGTCACAATGCCAAGTTAATTCCGCATATGTCAACCAGCTAAATCTGCAGGGGGTTGAAGACTACTTGTAGGCACTGTATGTACGATATTGGTAGTAGCTGTGTGCTGCAGAGGCATTTTTTTCTTGATCGATCGAATAGATAGATAAGATAGATAGATTATATATAGATAGATAGATAGCAGGGGCTGGCTGGCAAATTTCAGCCTGGGGGGCAAGCACACAGCAGTGGCCCATGAGCAGTGAGCTTCAGTGGCAGAGCAGCCTCTCACACCAACATGGCAGATGGCCAGGTGGCCATAAAACTGATGCTTGACCACTGGCCTTGGAGGTATCTGCCCCCATGGCCCCTGGGCCAGCCAGCCCCAGATAGATTGATAGATAGATAGATAGATAGATGTCAAACAGCTATACAATGTCCCACTCTTCTATATATTTGAAGTTTGGACTCTTAAGTGCCTATCATGTGTCACTAATGGATACTTAGCCTTGTTATTAGACAAAAAAAGTAAATAGTTAAAAAAAACTCATGAGGGGTCCTCCCTATTTTTACCTAGTGTAATCTGACGGCTGGAGCCTGCTGATCACAGCTGACATCTTTACCTTGGCTGGTAATCCAAAACAGAGGTCATCCTATGTTATTTTTTCAAATTATTTATTTATAAATAAATCATTTGACAAAAATGGCGTAGGGCAGCCCCCCCGATTTGGAAAACCAGCCAAGGTAAAGACAACAGATGGGGTCTATTATTCTCAGGGTGGGATAGACCATGGTTATTGGCCCTCCCCAGCCTAAAAATAGCAGGCCACATTCGCCCCAGAACTTGCGCCTCCATTATATATGCCAGTCCTGGCGTTTTGCCCCGACTTTCCTGCTGCCCTGGTGTGGTGGCAGTCAAGATAATGAGATTTGGGTTGATGTCAGCTGGGTAACGGCTGCTGGCATCAAGCCCTGAGGTTAGCAATGTTGAGTAGTGAATCAGATACCCAACATTACTAACCAAATCAGGAGGAACACAAACACATTTTAAAATCACTCACCAACACAAAGTGTGAAAACCCTCTTATATTTGAGGATGTATTTGTGATCAGAAATAGACAAGTACATTAAAGGGAACCTGTCACCCCTTTGGGCATTCTAAACTGTACCCACCAACTGTATAATGAAGTAATTGGGGTTCCTGTAACCCCTCTATATATCCAGACATTCCTTTGCGTACCTCAGAAATGCAGTTTTGTTCTGTCCTTCGCTGTATGGTAATGACAGCTAAAAAGGTCCAGGTGGGTCTGCTCTCTGTGGTCGTCGCCGCCCCCTGCCTGGAATACCCACCCCACTCTTTTGAATTTGCCACCCCTCCTGTGTATAGATGTTGATTGACAGGCACTATACTCGTGCCTGCACAGTGCCACAAGTCACCGTGCTCCATTGAAGACGCACAGTGCCCGAAGTTTCATGAGATTTGTGTAGTCTCATGCCTATGCAGTAGAATATTTAGGCACTGTGCACCTTCAATGGAGCAGGGGGACGTCTGGACACATAAAGGGGTTACAGAAACCCCAATTACATCATATCACGGCTGGTGGGCACAGTTTAGAACACCCAAAGGTAGTGACAGGTTCTCTTTAAGGGCTAGTTCACACAACTGAGTGTTATCCAATGTTTTATCGGATAGCACTTAGACTAGTGTTCTACTATATGGCAATTCAGAAGATCTGGGATTTTTTTCTCATGCCGATTCGGCACAACAAAACAATCACATCATGCAGCGAATTTCTTCGCAAATTGAATCTCACGCACCCATACAAGTCTACGGATATCTGTGTAATAGGATGGAAACCCAGCTTTCTGACACTGGGCACAACACTTTGATACTAAATCTTTTGGTAACCCTTAGATTTCATAGTGCCTTGTACACAGTGAAGACACCCAGTGCCAAAGGCAGAAAGACAATCCTAAAACATGTTTGAGCCTTCACCATATTAGACTGCATGTACTGTGTTCTCTTTGCAGGCCTCATTTTCATTTTTGGCAAATAGCAGAATGATGTGCTTTACCAGAAATCTCTATCTGTCCATAAGACACATTTGCTGGATAATATTGGCTTACTCATGTACATTTTGGAAAATTCCAGTCTGGCTATTTTATGTCTCTCAGCAGTGGGGTTCTCCTGAATCTCCTGCCATATAGTTTCATTTCATTCAAATGTTGACAGATTGTTCGCGCTGACACTGATGCACTCTGAGCCTGCAAGACAACTTGAATTTCTTTGGAACTTGATTAGAGCTCTATATTCACTATCAAAATTATCCTGTATTGCAACTTTTCATCAATTTTTTTGCCATCCACTTCCAGGGAGTTTAGCTACAATACAATGAGTTGTAAACTTCTTGATTATGTTTAGCACCTCAGATAAATGAACTTCAAGATAGACAAATGAACATCAAGATGGATTTGCAACTTTGAGATTGTTGATATTCTTCATCAGTTTTGATTCTCAAGTCCTCAGATAGTTCTCTTTTTGTCTGTTTGTTCTCCTTGCTTATTGGGGCACACACAGACACACAATGCAAATATTGAGTCACCTTCTCCCCTTTTTATCTGGTTTCAGGTGTGATTTTCATATTGCTCACACCTGTTACTTGCCACAGGTGAGTTTGAATGACCATCATATACTTGAAGCAAAGTTGCTTTCCCACAATTTTGGAAAGGTGCCAACAATTTGGGGGTTTTGTGTGCGATTGTGACCAATTTGCCATTTGTTTTCTTTTTCTTTGCATTGTTCCATTACACACAAAAGAAATAAGCATGCACATGAAAAATCTTTTGTGAAAATGGGAATAATTTTGTGGGAGAAATATTTCATTTTATGTAACAAATTTAAAGATGATAAAACCTTTGGCCATAACTGTATATTATTCTGCTCAGTTCATGAAGAAAATATGCTTTTTGTCACTATAGCAGATTAAACATTGGGGGAAGAACTGACACAACAACATGAAACCAGGGTTACAATTCCCCTTATCAATATCTATTCCACAATTGTTATGTAATGGAATGTACAAGTATTTGCAAAATGACAGGAAAGCTGGCATATCTTTTTTAACAAAACAACGTTTTCTTTTTTTATTTTTGTGTGTACCGTATATACTCGCGTATAAGCCAAGTTTTTCAGCCCAAAAATTGGGCTGAAAAGTCCCCCCCTCGGCTTATATGCGAGTCAGTGCTCCCCTCACAGTATGGCGCCCCCCCTCACAGGATGGCCCCCGCATGCAGCGCTGCGCACATACATTACCTGGCTTTCAGCTGTCACCCTCCGGTGGCGATTCGCTGCTCCTGGCTCCGGGCTGCATCTTCCTCTCTGTCTTCCTGCTTGTCACGTGACCGGCCGGAGTAGCGATGACATCATCGCAATGAGCCCTGGCCACAAGCAGGAAGACACAGAGGAAGATGCAGCCCGGAGCCAGGAGCAGCGAATCGCCACCGGAGGGTGACAGCTGATAGCCAGGTAATGTATGTGCGCAGCGCTGCATGCGGGGGCCATCCTGTGAGGGGGAGGGGGGGCGCCATACTGTGAGAGGGGCCTGTATAATGGCACTGCTGGGGTTGTATACAATGCTGGGGACCTGCTATATACCACACTGCTACACTGCTGGGGCTGTATACGATGCTGGGGACTTGCTATATACCACACTGCTGGGGCTGTATACGATGCTGGGGACCTGCTATATACCACACTGCTGGGGCTGTATACGATTCTGGGGACCTGCTATATGCCACACTGCTTGGGCTGCATACGATGCTGGGGACCTGCTGTATACCACACTGCTGGGGCTGTATACTATGCTGGGGACCTGCTGTATACCACACTGCTGGGGCTGTATACCTGTGCTGGGGACCTGCTGTATACCATCACTGATGGGGCTGTATACTATGCTGGGGACCTGCTGTATACCATCACTGCTGGGGCTGTATACTATGCTGGGGACCTGCTGTATACCATAATGCTGGGGGCTGTATACCTGTGCTGGAGTCCACCCTCGGCTTATACGCGAGTCAATACGTTTCCCAGGTTTTGGGGCAAATGTAGGGTGGTCGGCTTATACACGGGTCGGCTTATACACGAGTATATATGGTATTTTTTTTTTTGTTTAATTAGTAGTATATATAATAACATTAGCAATAATGTAGCATAAATCTATGACATTGGTTTCTACTAACATTTTCCATACTGGTTATTTCTTGGTATACAGGTAGGAAGCACACACAAGTTTCTAGTATTCATAACCTTATTGTTCAGGTGCAGAAAATGGTACAACGTAATGTGAAATGGAGCAATAACATTAAATGACACATTGACTTGGCAAATTTGTGTATACATGGCTTTTCCTGGTATTTTTGTGTTCCACTTAACCATATTTTAATGTTCATCTTTGTATAAAGAATGCTATTCAGAATATGATACATAAATGGCCAACAGCAAATTTATATTTAATAAAGCTTAATAAAGCATGCATGGCTTGTTAAAATAATTGCTTTTTCTATGTGTCTCTAGATTTTCATGGTCATTTTGCTCAGGTCAGTAGTAGAATGTCAATAATATAAAAACCCATTATCTGCAAATTACAATTAAATTTAATATGTTTAATTACTGTGAAAATCCCAAGAACTGCATTAAGTTCACTTTCTCCAAATATTTAATAATGTTTGGTAGATTGACTCATTTTATGTGAATTGACATTTTGGCTAGGAGAAGTATGTTACAATAGTTACAATAGTGCAGCGTAGATCTTCTTGTAGAGAACAGAATAAAGATATAGAAAATTGCCTATGCATGAGATGACAGATTGGCTATAGGCGGCCGTCACACAGTTCAATATTGCGAACGATATCGTTTAAGCGATCTGCTTTTTGATCGCTTAAGCGATATCGTTTGTGCATCGCTGCGTGCAATCAAGCAATTTTACAATGTAATATCGCTTGATCGCTAGATCGCAGATTGGTGAGCAGGAGCTCATATCAAGCGATAAATGCTTGAACAATCTGCTTCATCGTGGTGTATGACACCACGATGAACGATCTCCCAGCGGCAGAGCCTATGCTGGGAGATGGTATCTATGGTAAACGTCGGGTTACTAAGCGCCGCGCGGCGCCTAGTAACCCGATGTGTACCATAGTTACCAGCGATCTCGCTGGTCCACATCGCTGGTGAGTCTGTCTGCGGGACATCTCACCAGCGATGTGAGCGATATTGTTAGCGATCGCGCGTGCACGTGATCGCTTACAATATCGCTCACGATATAGATACGTGTGACGGCCGCCTCACATTAAACAACTATACAGTAAATCACAAAAGCGAGTACAACCCTAGCATTTTTGTAAATATTTATTATATTTTTTCATGGGACAACAAACCACTGGCAACAAAAGTAACAACACCCTCAAGTGAAAATGAGCAAATTGTGGCCTAACAGTCATTTCCCTCCCCAGAGTCATGGGACTCATAAGTGTTACAAGGACTCAGGTGAGAATGGGGAGCAGATGTGTTTAAATTTGGTGTTATGTTTGTCATACTGGTCACTGGAAGTTCAACATTGCACTTCATGGCAAAGGAATCTCTGAGGATCTGTAGAAAAGAATTGTTGCTCTACAAGAAATGGAGTAGGCTTAGTGATGGGCGAGTCCTAAATGACTCGGAATCGCTTGACTCTAGCGAGTACGAGCCCGGGACTCGCTACTCGTTGCGAGTCTAGCGAGTCCAATGTTAATGAATGGGGAAGCGAGTAATAGCGAGTAATGTGCGATTTAAAAATCGCAGATGTGTCTCGGAAAGTGCTCGCATTGCCGTGTTGGAAACCCCACTCGCAACTGTATTTTGCTGCTGTCTCCGAGGCCAAACTCGCATGTGTTTATCTTATTTGGCGCCGATGAGGGGAGGCAAGCGATTTTCTGCAGCAAACCCCATGCTTTTAGCAAACAGGAAATAAGCCGACTCGAGCTGAGCACACACACAGAGCAAGCATGGCCCCTGTCAACACCCTGCAGTTGATTGCTCTGGTGGAGGCTCGGCCCCTGCTTTGGCTGCCCACTGACCCTGCCTATGGGGATAACGTCCAGCGGACTACAGCCTGGAGGGAGGTCGCTCAAGTCGTGTTCCCTGCATTCCATCGCAGTGGCCAGGATGCACAGAGCAATATGGGTGAGTTAAATGTGTTCACACATTATATTGCATTTACTGTATATAGTCGTGTATAAGCCGACCCCTGTATAAGCCGACCCCCCTACTTTTGCTCCAAAAAACTGGGAAAACATATTGACCACCATCCTTGTATACAGCCCCCCAGCAGAGTATACAGCTCCACCTGCAGTATACAGGCCCCAGTGGGTATACATGCCCCCGATATTACGGTATACAGCCCCCCTGTGGGTATACAGGCCCCCAGCAGTGGGTATACAGGGCCCCCAGCAGTGGGTATACAGCCCCCCCCGTGGGTATACAGGCCCCCCAGCAGTGGGTATACAGGGCCCCCAGTGGGTATACAGGGCCCCCATAGTAGGGTATACAGCCCCCCTGTGGGTATACAGGCCCCCAGCAGTGGGTATACAGGGACCCCAGCAGTAAGTATACAGCCCCCCGTGGGTATACAGGCCCCCCTGCAGTGGGTATACAGGGCCCCCAATGGGTTTACAGGGCCCCCAGCAGTGAGTATACAGGCCCCCCAGCAGTGGGTATACAGGGCCCCCACCCATGGGTATACAGGGCCCCCATAGTAGGGTATACAGGGCCCTCAATGTGTTATCATGCGCCGTCGCATGGTTGCCTATATTTGGATGGGGTCACAATAGTACACTTAGTTTAAGGGCTGGTCCTCCTGGCTCTGAAGGCCAGGGGGTTGGGTGTATATAAATACCACTAATGAGCGGAGTCTGGTGCCCGCACTATTACATTCTCTATGCGTTGACATGTGCCCTGCCCCATTTGTGATTGTGGCCACGTGAGCTCAATGTCCGTAATGCTGTTGATGATGTTCCACACTGTCGTGTCACTGTGCCTTGTATACACATTACACACACAACATGAATAAAATGTTATTGTTGATTTGTACACATACTTTTATTGTTTCAAATGTTACAGAGGTCTAAACCCGGTTTGAAATCATTTCACAGTTGACCTGATTATCAAACGGTGGAGGAGCTGTCGGGATCAACACAAACGGCAACACCGCAAGATCTTGGAGGGGAGACCGGAAGCTGATCCAGGGCCGATCTATTGCCACTACGACCGGTTGTCCTTCCTTGAACCGGTGGTCCGTATGCCAAGGTATGTGTCTGCTGCACTGTTGTGTACTATTATTGTTATTATTATTTATTTATATAGCGCCATTAGGTTCCATGGCACTTTACATGAGGATAAGGGTTAACGACAAAAAACAGTACATGAAGACAATCAGGTCATACAGGTACAAGAGGAGAAGACCCTGTCCACGAGGGCACACAGTCTACGTATGAAGCTCTATAATGAGTGTGGTGGTTTACATACCCACACTGGGGTTTGTTTCTGCCATGGTGCAACAGAATTCTATTACCTTTGGCAATGATCCAGGACATACACATTTATAGTCACATTGTGACGTTGGGACAAATAAGCAATGTTCTGCAGGGTGGTCAGACACAATGTTCCGTGACCTCACAGTTAGCTATTATTGTTGGCATGTTTGTGGAACAAAGCCATGTTCTTCCCTGCAATGGCCTCTAAGGTGTGTTGCCTTGTCTGCTTTGCCTGTCATAAGTCTCATTTGTATCTGTTCCAAATGTCCTCGACTTGCATAAGGGCCACATACATCCCTACATGTTTAGTTGTGGGTGTTTTTTTCGGCTAAATAACGTTGCAAGGATATACCCCTTTTGCACTAAACTGTTTGTACACCATCCCAGATTGTTGACACAGTCACACACATTTCAGGACATACCCTCTATCACTACAAATACGTGTGGTTCAGTTTTCCCATGGGTATATTTGGGCCTGCAAGGTGATGGTGTAGATATTAGGGCCCACATGTGAATTTTAATTTTTTTGTCGTTAACTCATGGCCACATTACGAATCCTCTGGAAAACATAGTGTATTAATGCTATATAAAATCAAACTAAAGGGGGCCATATTTTAAGGGCAACAGGCTTTTATGTCCAAGGTCCTTTAGGAAACCCGAGGTTTGCCCTTGCTGCTCCCGGTTTTTTGTTCGGCCCCGTTGGAATAACTGTAAAACTGTCCATCTGTGCATACCCCCTTGTTTGGCACCAACGATGTGTGACCTGCTGCTCAAACACAACCCCATACTCTATGTCCATTACAGTCGTTTCAAAAGCCAAGCCATCTGTTTGTTGTGTTTTCTTTACCAAGACATTCCTGATTAGCATTCATGGCAGCAAAAAGGAGTGTAGGCCACTAACGCCGAATGCTCATGTGTCACCTATGCTGCAGGACTCCATTTCCTGTCTTGCTCATCTGCCCTATAGATCTGGGTTATGTGCATTGACACCAAGGCCGCCCACACTGCGTATTTTTGTGTCCATCTGATGGCAAACAGCCCTGAAGAATGTGTTTGCCTCACAGTGTCAGGCTATAGCTTTGTCCACATAAAGTTTCCACAAAAAGTCAAAGCAATAGTTGTGGCCACTAATACCGTATATACTCGCGCATAAGCCGAGTTTTTCAGCCCAAAATTTGGGCTGAAAAGTCCCCCCTCGGCTTATACGCGAGTATACAGTATACAGCAGCAGCCCCCAGAGGTATACAGGCCCCCCCATCATGATCCAGGGCCCCCCCCCTTTGCGCGGCAAACCTGTAAAGTAAAATCATACTTATCCCTGTCCTGTCGCGCTGTCCCGCCGCTTGCCGACATCACGATCCCGGGCTTCATTCCGCGTCTTCCGCCTTCCTGTGGTCGGGGCAATGACGTCATTGCCCGCGACCACAGGAAGCCAGAAGCCGGAAGACGCGGAATGAAGCCCGGGATCGTGATGTCGACAAGCGGCGGGACAGCGCGACAGGAAAGGGATAAGTATGATTTTACTTTACAGGTGTGCCGCGCAAGGGGGGGGCCCTGGATCATGATGGGGGGCCTGTATACCTCCGGGGCTGCTGCTGTATACAGCCATGGGGCTGCTGCTGTATACAGCCCTGGGGCTGCTGCTGTATACACCCCTGGGGCTGCTGCTCTATACACCCCTGGGGCTGCTGCTCTATACACCCCTGGGGCTGCTGCTGTATTCACCCCTGGGGCTGCTGCTGTATACATCCCTGGGGCTGCTGCTGTATACACCACTGGGGCTGCTGTATACTACCTAAGGGCTGCTGTATATACCTCTGGGGCTGCTGTATACACCACTAGGGCTGCTGTATATACATCTGGGGCTGTATATACCTCTGGGGCTGCTGTATACTACCTCTGGGGCTGCTGTATACTACCACTGGGGCTGCTGTATACTACCACTGGGGTTGCTGTATACTACCACTGGGGCTGCTGTATAGTACCACTGGGGCTGCTGTATACCTCTGGGGCTGCTGTATACTACCACTGGGGCTGCTGTATAGTACCACTGGGGCTGCTGTATACCTCTGGGGCTGCTGTATACTACCACTGGGGCTGCTGTATACACCTCTGGGGCTGCTGTATACTAACCACTGGGGCTGCTGCTGTATATACCTCTGGGGCTGCTGTATACACCACTAGGGCTGCTGTATATACCTCTGGGGCTGTATATACCTCTGGGGCTGCTGTATACTACCACTGGGGCTGCTGTATACACCTCTGGGGCTGCCGTATACTAACCACTGGGGCTGCTGCTGTATATACCACTGGGGCTGCTGTATATACCTCTGGGGCTGCTGTATACCACACTGCTGGGGGCTGTATACCTGTGCTGGGGTCCACCCTTCGCTTATACACGAATCAATAGGTTTTCCCAGGTTTTGGGGGCAAAAGTAGGGGAGTCGGCTTATACACGGGTTGGCTTATACACGAGTATATACGGTATGTCTTCAAGTGCCTAAATAGCTGTCCTGCCTAAGGCAGGGCACAGTGTAATAGTGCAGACCAATTTTTAAATTTCTAATGTAATGGCAAAAAATCGTGGACCAACACTACCCACACATAGAATATTGGTTGAGGCATGAGCCAAAATGTCCTTCATTTATTTGCTGCAATTCCATCTTAAGGCCAACAATGAAAAAAGACACAGAATACACAGAGTCAAAAAAGCGTGCACATTTTTGTTTGGCCTATGTTTTTGTTTCCAAACGCAACCCATTCACCAAATTTTTTTTATATTTACCCACAGAGCTGCTCACTACCAGATGCGGCGTCGTAACCCGCCACCACAGCTGCCTGAGGAGGCGAGGGAGGCCCCTGAACCACCCCGACTTGGAGTGGAGGAGGGAGTACCACCACCACCACCACCACCTTTGGGGTATGGCCGGCCACAGGAAGAAGAGGAGGTTGAAGGGCCACCACAACCGACTCCCCACCAAAACCAACCTCTGGCCATCCAGCTTCCTCCACTGCCGACTGCCAGCAGTGTGGGGAGTCAACAGAACCCCCGCAGCCCTGCTCAGATCCCGGGGGCACAAAATTACCACCTAGGACAATGTGATGCTGACTTTGCCTGCAGTCTCATACCTTTCTTGGCTCTCATTCCATTGGAGAGACGACTGCGGGCAAGGTCAGCAATCCACATTGTCCTTGATGCCTAGAGGCCCCCAAACCACCCTGGCAAGGTATTTTCTTATTTGGAGGGGTGGCAGCAGTCTAGCTCCAACAGACTGGACAGGCCCACACCCCGGGACAGCTACGTGGCGACCCAGAGGTGATGTCCACCAAACATGGGCCTACCAACCCAAGGCCAACCGGCCCAGATGACCCACCCTACAGGGTTACAAACATTGGGTGAGGTAATCCATGGGGCCCTGGACCTCCTCCACGACCAGGGTGATGGTGGCCCGGTAGAGGCTACCCCACACAATGAGCCAACCTACCACCAGCTGTAGGGCCCACTTTTTTTTTTGGTTTGTTTGTTTGTTTGTTTGTTTTGTTATCGAAAAGGTGCATTGCACAATTTATTATTGTTTTTTTCTGGTATATTTGTGAGCTTTTAGAAAGCTAAAAAAAAAAAAAATCTGACATCTTTGCCATTAAGGCGTAATAATACACATTTTTAAAAAACTGCTTTGTGTCTGTCTTTTTTCAGGGAATGGATGTGTAGGTTGTTTTGTGGATGGGCTTAAAGTCATCATCATTAGCAAGTACTTTACGGCCCGCATGGCGCATGAAGGCACCTTGGTTAGTATGTGTATAATCATGACTGCACATACAAATGTTGCTGACAAATAGTTAGTGCCTGTGTTTGGGGGGGGTTACTTAATGACTCGGTATGGCAACAACACTAGGAACACAGATGCGAGAGGCTGGGACGTCTACTTGCAACACAGCGCGTCTACGCGTTATCTCCGTAGCGTACATTGGGACCCTTCGCAAGGCTCCAGCAGGATCATAGTACAAGCAACGTCCACAATGCAGGCATAGGCTTGATGCCTCAAAAAATTAGCTCAAAGGACTTTATAAACCTCTTTTTAGAAATAGAGGAGGGCGCGTGGCCCATACTATATTCTTGCTTGTCCTGAGAGCATAGTACAAGCAACGTCCACGATGCAGGCATAGGCTTGTTGCCTCAAAAAATTAGCTCAAAGGGCTTAATAAACTCTTTTTAGAAATAGAGGAGGGCGCGTGGCCCATACTATATTCTTACTTGTCCTGAGAGCATAGTAAAAGCAATGTCCACGATGCAGGCATAGGCTTGTTGCCTCAAAAAATTAGCTCAAAGGGCTTAATAAACTCTTTTTAGAAATAGAGGAGGGCGCGTGGCCCATACTATATTCTTGCTTGTCCTACGAGCATAGTACAAGCAACGTCCACGATGCATTCATAGGCTTGTTGCCTCAAAAAATTAGCTCAAAGGGCTTAATAAACTCTTTTTAGAAATAGAGGAGGGCGCGTGGCCCATACTATATTCTTGCTTGTCCTGAGAGCATAGTAAAAGCAATGTCCACGATGCAGGCATAGGCTTGTTGCCTCAAAAAATTAGCTCAAAGGGCTTAATAAACTCTTTTTAGAAATAGAGGAGGGCGCGTGGCCCATACTATATTCTTGCTTGTCCTACGAGCATAGTACAAGCAACGTCCACGATGCAGGCATAGGCTTGTTGCCTCAAAAAATTAGCTCAAAGGGCTTAATAAACTCTTTTTAGAAATAGAGGAGGGCGCGTGGCTCATACTATATTCTTGCTTGTCCTGAGAGCATAGTACAAGCAACGTCCACGATGCAGGCATAGGCTTGTTGCCTCAAAAAATTAGCTCAAAGGGCTTTATGAACTCTTTTTAGAAATAGAGGAGGGTGCGTGGCCCATACTATATTCTTGCTTGTCCTACGAGCATAGTACAAGCAACGTCAACGATGCAGGCATAGGCATGTTGCCTCAAAAAATTAGCTCAAGGGCTTTATAAACTCTTTTTAGAAATAGAGGAGGCGCGTGGTCCATACTATATTCTTGCTTGTCCTACGAGCATAGTACAAGCAATGCCCACGATGCAGGCATAGGCTTGTTGCCTCAAAAAATTAGCCTAAGGGGCGGGATCAAAATTTTTTAAAATTAATGCAAGGCACTTGAGCCAAACAATATATTTTATTGCAGTTTGAGAAATGCCCACTAGGCAGGCATAGGCTTGTTGCCTTGAAAAATTCAGCCAAGAGACTTGATTTGATTGTCTGACAAAAATCAACGTTCAAAAATCATCACAAGTGCATGCAGTAGTAAAGTAACATTACTGAAACTGATTGTGTAGTTTTGTTGTCATGCAGCAAGTGTAGCAGGAATATGAGTTATCAAAGCTTCTTAGCAGAGGCACATTGTTTATCCTTCGTGTCAGAAAAGGACATAATGTTTAAACCGCATTCAGCCAAACATATCAAAATTGATTATGTCCCTCTAGGTTTGGGTACTGTCGTCTGGAGGGGTTAAGAACTTTGATATCCAGTCCTTGTTAAACTTAATGAAGTCAGCCTGTCGGCATTTTCTGTAGTCAGCCGTGACCTTCTATCAGTGACAATTCCCCCAGTGGCACTGAAAACACGCTCTGATGTCACACTAGCAGCTGGGCAGGCCAGCAACTCCAAGGCATACAAAGACAGCTCAGTCCAAGTGTGAAGCTTGGAAACCCAGTAATTAAAGGGTACAGAGGGGTCGGTTAAGAAGCTGGTAGTGTCACACACATACTCGTTCAACATGTCTGACAATGTTTGTCTCCTAGTCAAGGTGACCGTAGGCACAATCCGTTGCAGATTGGAAGGTCTGTCATCTTTCCTGCCTGGCTCTCTTCACATGAGGGGTATATGACTCTATCACTTCAATTCACTCATCTTTCCTGCCTGGCTCTCTTCACATGAGGGGTATATGAATCTATCACTTCAATTCACTCATCTTTCCTGCCTGGCTCTCGTCACATGAGGGGTATATGAATCTATCACTTCAATTCACTCATCTTTCCTGCCTGGCTCTCTTCACATGAGGGGTATATGAATCTATATATAGAAATAAGTCTGCTCACCCCTTCTCAGTTGAGGTGCTCAGAAAAAATTAGTATCAACAATAAAGAGTATTTCTGTCACACTCAAAGTGAAAAAAATTGAAGTCTAAGTTAAACTTAGACTTCAATTTTTTTCACTTTGAGTGTGACAGAAATAATCTTTATTGTTGGGTATATGAATCTATCACTTCAAGTCACTCATCTTTCCTGCCTGGCTCTCTTCACATGAGGGGTAAATGAATCTATCACTTCAATTCACTCATCTTTCCTGCCTGGCTCTCTTCACATGAGGGGTATATGAATCTATCACTTCAATCAACAATATACTTGTCTTTTAATAATGTAATATACTGAAATCATCTTACTGTGTGTGATGTGGGATGTTCAGAGGTCATCTTTGGTTTAAAAGTGCTTTGACCCAGGATGGCCAGAAACTCTTGTTTATTTGTCTTGCATTTATTACCTTCTGCTGTGCTGAGTTTCTTTGATTGATTGATTAACAAGTGTAATAGACCCAGATCTAAGTAGAAACTCACTATATATGTAGAGCCACCTTAATGGGTGCAATCATGCGGGGTCTTGCAATCATGCCAACAGCATAAGTGCCAACTGTAGAAGTGCAGTTAAACGGGGCAGGAAACGGTAAGTCATGCAAGACAAACAAACAGATATGCAATTTGTTCACTTGTACTGCAATTATGTATTCACTATGTAAACCCCAGACTACTCATCACTACTGACCTCTCACCCACCACTACAGCTCTCCTTCCCGCTGCATCTGACCCATGCTACTCCCATCCCCTGCTCACCATCCACAATGTATCCCCTCCTTTGCACTCTCACTCCCATCCTTCTCCACTTCCTGCTACCCCCGCTCATCCCTCCACCCAGCAACAAAGTACTTCTCTCACCCTCCATCCTACCTAACCACCTCACCCACTCCTCTGAACTATTCATGCACTTTCAATCCTTCATCTCCAATCAGGCATGGCCACCACGTAAACTCTCATGCTCCCACCTGCTAACCCTCTCCCTGCTCCTCCTACTCGCTGGCGACATTTCCCCTAATCCTGGCCCCCCCCCCGCCACATCCCCACAGTCACCTACACCCCACCCCCACGTCCCATCCCATCATCAACTCTCATAACCCCACCATCACCCACCCTCGCAACCTGACTAACCTTAGACCCATCCCCCCAGCCCCTGCTCCTCTAATCTCCCTGCCAGGCGCACTCTGGAATGCCCGCTCAGTCTGTAATAAGCTCACAGACATCCATGAACTCTTTATTTCTAATAAACTCTCATTCCTTGGCATCACAGAGACCTGGCTCACCCCCTCCGACACGGCCTCCCCTGCTGCACTATCCTACGGCGGATTCAATCTTTCAAACACACCCCGCCCCTCTGACAAACATGGTGGAGGTGTCGGCATACTCCTATCCGACACCTGCTCTTTCGCCCCTATTCCATTACCCCCCTCTGTTACTCTCCCATCTTTCGAAGCCCACTCTGTCCGCATCTTCTCCCCCTGTAACCTCCAGCTAGCCGTCATCTACCGCCCCCCTGGATCCATCCCCACCTTCCTTGACCACTTTACCACCTGGCTACTTAATTTCCTCTCTACTGACATCCCCACCATCATTATGGGCGACTTCAATATCCCCATTGACACTGCCCAGCAAACCGCCTCTCAACTTCTTTCCCTGACCTCCTCCTTCGGGCTTTCCCAATGGTCCTCCTCTGCCACCCACAAAGATGGCCACACGCTGGATCTCATCTTTACCCGTCTTTGCTCCCTTACTAATATCACAAACTCAACCCTCACCCTGTCTGACCACAATCTGCTGACCTTCTCCGCCCTCTCCTCCCCTACTACATCACCTCCTCTCCGCAAACGTGATCATCCCCGCAGAAACCTAAAACACATTGATCTACACTCACTCTCAGAATCCCTTCTCCCTCTCGCCAACATAACATCTATACGTGACACAGACACTGCCACCACCCTCTACAACACCACATTAACCAAGGCACTCAACCTAGCAGCCCCCCTCACACACCACGCTCTACGCACTAATAGGCAACCCTGGCACACCACCCTCACTAAAGACCTGAGACGGGCATCCAGGTCACCGAGAGGCGATGGAAAAAATCACCTTCCACTGAGCATTTTGCACTGTTCAAACAGTCCCTCATCACCTTCGAGACTGCACTTGCAACCGCCAAACAAACCTTCTTCTTATCCCTAATTACCTCCCTGTCCCACAATCCCAAGCAACTTTTCAAAACCTTCAATTCCTTACTCCGCCCGCCTGCTCCCCCTCCCTCTCCCCTTATCTCTGCAGAAGACTTTGCCTCCTTCTTCAAAGAAAAGATTGACAGAATCAGAGACAGCTTTGAGCCACTGTCCCCACAGCCTCCCCTTTCACCTATACTGCCCTCTACTTCCATCAACTGCTTCCCCCTATAACTGAAGACCAGCTCTCCTCCCTCCTGTCAAAATCACACCTCACCACCAGTGCCCACGACCCGCTCCCATCCCTCCTCATTCCCAACTTCACCTCCGTTATCATCCCAGCCCTAACTCATCTTTTAAACCTATCACTTACCACTGGCACCTTCCCCTCAGCCTTCAAACACGCCTTGATCACACCCATCCTCAAAAAACCCTCCCTCGATCACACAACTGTCTCCAACTACCGCCCTATATCTCTCCTCCCTTTCGCCTCTAAACTACTTGAACAGCATGTCCAGTCTGAGCTGTCCTCTCACCTCTCCTCCTGCTCCCTCTTTGACCGCCTGCAATCTGGCTTCCGACCCCTCCACTCCACTGAAACAGCCCTGACCAAAGTCACAAATGACCTACTGACTGCCAAAAGCAAGCGCCACTACTCTGTTCTCCTCCTCCTCGACCTGTTAGCCGCCTTCGACACTGTTGACCACTCCCTTCTACTACAGATCCTGGAATCTCTTGGCATCACGGACCTTGCCCTCTCTTGGATCTCCTCATACTTAACGGACCGCACCTTCAGCGTCACCCACTCCCACACATCCTCCTCGCCCTACCCCCTATCTGTCGGGGTCCCTCAGGGCTCGGTTCTTGGACCATTACTGTTCTCAATCTACACTCTCGGTCTAGGGCAACTCATTGAGTCCCATGGCCTCCAATATCACCTCTACGCCGACGACACACAAATCTACCTGTCTTGTCCTGACATCGCCTCCCTTCTATCCAAAACTCCACACTGCCTGTCCGCCATCTCATCCTTCTTCTCTGCTCGCTTCCTTAAGCTGAACATGGACAAAACCGAGTTCATAGTCTTCCCCCCAAGACGCTCCCCCTCACTACCTGACCTATCCATCGTCGTCAACGACTGCTCTCTCTCTCCAGTCCCCCATGCCAAGTGCCTCGGGGTTATCCTTGACTCTTCCCTCTCCTTTAAGCCCCACATCCAGGCCCTCGCCACCTCCTGCCGACTCCAGCTCAAAAACATCTATAGGTTTCGCTCTTTCCTTGACCACGACACTGCTAAAACCCTTATTCACGCTCTCATCATCTCCCGCCTCGATTACTGCAACCTCCTGCTCACCGGCCTCCCTAATACCTCCCTTGCACCTCTCCAATCTATCTTGAACTCCGCTGCCCGCCTAATCCATCTGTCTCCCCGCTACTCCCCTGTCTTCCCCCTCTGCCAAGCCCTTCATTGGCTCCCTGCTTCCCAGAGATCCCAGTTTAAAATATTAACCATGACATACAAAGCCATTCACAACCTGTCCCCTCCATACATCTCTGACATGCTCTCCCGTTACCTACCCTCACGCAACCTGCGATCCTCCCAAGAGCTTCTCCTCTACTCCCCCCTCATCTCCTCTTCGCACAACCGCATACAGGATTTTTCCCGTGCTTCACCCAGACTCTGGAACTCACTGCCCCAACACATCAGACATTCTCCTACCCTGGGAACCTTCAAAAGAAGCCTGAAGACCCACCTGTTCCGCCAAGCCTACCACCTGCAATAAGACCCGTCCACCACACCGCCTCATGACTGGAATTTCCCCCTCCTAATGTATCCCCACCCGCCTCTCGTAGACTGTGAGCCTTTGTGGACAGGATTTCTCCCCTCTTGTATCTGTACAACTGAATTGTCAACATTTATTGTTACTTGTATTGCTACTATGTTACTTGTCCTAGTCTGCCCTTTTTAACATGTAAAGCGCCATGGAATATAATGGCGCTATATAAATTAATAATAATAATAATAACATCGCCCAGTTGGTGGACATCTTACCACCACCTCTTCTTGACATTGTGGCCGTTTGTGTCCCAACCAAAGGCTGCTGTGGCAAAGAGCTGCTTGTTCGGGGTATAGCGGAGTCAGAGGGTGAAATTGACATCAAATTCTCTACAACAACACTCTTGAAATAATCCATCGTTAAGCAACTTGGTGACTGCAACAGCAGCGATGGAAACTTGTCTTTGTAGCGTGGGTCAAGGAATGTTGACAACCAGTAGAGGTCGCTGTCATAGATGTTAATGACGCGTGGATCTTGGGACAGACATTGAGACATGAAGTCAGACATGTGCTAGGCTACAAAGACTCATCTCTTCTGTGTCACCTGACTGATGAACAATAGGCAGCATGGTCTCAAAATCGGTCTCCACCTCCTCCTCTTCAGCCCACCCATGCTGTACCGACATAAACCTGGGGTTGGGAGTACCATCAGGGTTCACATCAGTACTAAGGAGAAATAAATCGTCTTCATCTTTCTCATCACAGTCTTGTTCTGCAGCCAATGTTGCTGGCTGAAATTGGCTTTGCTGGCTCTGATCGTGGATGTTAAAATCTGGCTCCATAGCTCTCCGCTGTGCCCTCAATGATTCTGTTTTAAGATTCAGGAGAGATTCTTTAAGCAAACAGAGCATGGGGATGGTGAGACTAATAATGGACTGATCACCGCTGACCAGTTTTGTGCAGTAATCGAAGTTCTCTAGAACCTCGCAAAGGTCAGCGATCCAGACCCACTCCATAGTACCAATGTGTCTTGTATTACTTCCGGGGTGACGGGCATGTTGCAACTGATATTCCGCTATTGCCCTCTGCTGCTCATTGAACCTTGTCAACATATGGAATGTAGAATTCCATCGTGTGGGCATGTCGCAAATTAACCTGTGTTTGGGCAAATTAAATTGCTGTTGAAGGGCAGATAGACTTGCAAGTGCCGTGGATGAATGTCGGAAATGTCCGCAATTTCTACGCACCTTTTCTAGTAGATCAGATAACTCAGGGTAATTTTTCATGAATTTCTGAACTACAAGGTTCAGCATGTGAGCCATGCAAGGCACGTGTTGAAGGTTACCGAGCTTTATTGCTGCAACAAGGTTTCGTCCGTTATCGCTGACAAGACCTGTTTGTAGTTGCAGTGGGGCCAGCCACTCATCTGTCTGTTGCTTAACACCTTTCCACAGCTCGGTTGCAGTGTGAGGTGTGTCACCTAGACAGATCAGCTTAAGAAGAGCCTGTTGTCGCCTTGCTGATGCAGTACAGCAAAGCTCCCAACTTTGACGTTAAGTTGCGGACAAGTCAGCAGTGGTCAAGGAAGTAGAAGACGCACATTGTGTTGTTGAAGTATATGAGGACGCGGACACCCGGAATGATGTTGTGCCCGCTATTCGTGGAGTTGGTAGGATCGCAGATATTACACTATTAGACTTTGGGACACTCTCGACCAGGTTGATCCAGTGAGCCGTTAGTGATATGCATCTGCCCTGTCCACAACTACTTGTCCAGGTGTCAGTTGTCAGGTGAACTTTTCCGCTTACAGCATTTGTTAGTGCACGCTTCAAGTTGTTAACCACGTGCTGGTGTAACGCGGGTACGGCAGTACGTGAAAAAAAGTAGCGACTGGGGACAGAGTATCGTAGTGCTGCCACAGCCAACAACTCCCGAAAAGCCTCAGTAGCCTCAAGCCTAAACGGCAGCATTTCAACAGCTAACAGCTTAGAAATTTGCGCTGTCATTTGTTGAGAAAAAGGGTGTGTTGATTGGTACTTCCGCTGCCTCTCATACAGCTGTGGAACAGACAACTGGACATTTGGGGCAGACTCACAAGTCACTTGACTACTGTCATATCTCTCGTCTAACGCAGCTTGTGAGGAGATCGTATGAGTAGGAGCTGCTGCATGAACAGTAGATGGTGAAGGACGGATCGGAAGTTCCCTAACGGTGTTGAAATCAGAAGGCCCTGATGTCGAACCCTGATGGGCCAACCACTGACTTGGGTGCTTAACAGTTATGGGCTTACGCATACTGCTGGTGCTCAAGTTTGCTTTGCCCTGGCCTCTGCTTAGCCTGGCATAGCAGATGTTACATATAACGACATTTGCTACTGATGGGCTATCTTTAAAAAATTTCCAGACAATGGATGTTCATCCTTTAGGTTGTGTTGGAGGAACTGGAGGATAACTCTGGCCAACACAAACTGTAGACACAGTTTGGCCAACTGTTGTTAAAGTTTGGGCAACAGTTGGTACAGTTTCTGCAACAGTTGACACAATTTGGGCTACTGTTGTCACAGGTTGGATTCTGGATAAAGGAGTAAGCCTGGGTGCTTTAGGAGGTGGTACATACCCACTTTCCTCCTCCTGGCTGCTCTGTTGGCTATGCATGTCAAGTGTCCAGGTTGGATCAGTGGTCTCATCATCCACCCCCTCCTCCTCAAAGTCTTCTGGATAACGTGACTGTTCAGGCTGGCCAGATGAGATGTGTGTCTCATCATCATCATCATCCTCCACCTCCTGAGACGGTGTATGCCTTTGTTGAAAGGGACGTTCTTCAGGATGAGGTGAATTCAAACTTTGTCCATGAATAGAATGTACGTCTTGTTCAAGTATCTGGTCGGGCAGTGACAAAGAAATGTCAGGTTGTATGAATGGCTGATAAGAACCAAATAAATCATCCGAGTGTCCAAGTTCGCGGTCAAAATTTTCCTCTGTCTGGCGATGGCTTGAGGAAATAGGAAGATTTTGCGGATTAGATGACCCCGCGTTGTCAGTAGCTGCACTTGAATATGATGTCAAGGATGATTGTGTGCTGCATGAACCAGTGGTTGAGGTCTTGTCAGCCATCCAAGATGTTATTTGGTCTTGCTCTTCCTGCCTCAAGACACGTTTAGGTTGAGTACTGGGAAATTTAGACAGCAGAAAGGTGGATCGATCAATCCTCGTCTGTCTACTTCTACCAGTGCCTTGTTGTTCACGACTGCTAGGGCCACGACCTCGTCCCTGTCCCTTTGCAAACTCTTTTTTTGGCATTTGGTGTTTTTGGGACATTGTTGACAAATGCAGTCAACAAGATGGAGTTAGGTGTTGCTGTAGGCGTCACTTATTGGCGGGTTAAGTGTGTGCTAACACTTGGCAGTGAAGCAGCACACTAGTCCCTGAAAAAATTATTAAGTGCGCACAAGTAGTCGCACAAGTAGGTGGCGTACGTGCTATTTGCAGCTAGGGGAGCAGCAACGCACTGATCTGCCACAGACAAAATAAAGCTGACGGGGTTTTTAGGACTCAAAATTTATCAGCTGCAAAAAAATTGTAAATAGTACCTCAGCTAAGCCTCTGACTTCAGCTATTAGGACAGCTGAGTGAGTAAGCTAAGCTATGAGGTCGGTCCTGTGTGCACTGTAAGCTGCTCCTCCCTGCCTGCCTGCCTGCCTAAAGTCCTCTACACAGTACTCCTCTGTCCTCCTGGTAGCTCTCACAAGAGCTGTTTGGGGTAAATATAAGGAATTTTTAAGGTTCCTTACACTGACTGACAATCCCTATGATCTGCTCCAGCAACTACCTCACCCTGCTCTAGCTCAGATCTTCACAGAAATGTGCCCAAAATGGCGGTGGCAAGGCTTATATACAGCCTTGCCTGTCATACATGACATAGGCATCACAATGGACAGAAGCCAATCACAGTCCTGACACAACCAACATGGCTGTGGCATTACTGAGTATGATTGGCTAACATGACTTGTCCATCTTCACAAGTTTTCTGACCTAACACGCTAGGCTGTCTCGGAAGCTTTGTCGGAACATAACAGATTCTGTATTCGCGAGTCCCGAATACAGAATACAGGACTCGGATTCGTAGACTCGCTCAGAATCGCTAAGACTCGCTCAGACTCGCTGCTGACAGCGGGTATCCGTGAAGCGGTGCGATTCTTTAAACGATTTTGGGGAGATTCAAGCTACATAGCGATGTGATATAGCGAGTCTAGCGAGTGAGAAAAAGTAAACTCTGACAAAACTAGGATTGCCATTGACTTGCATCTGACTCGTTACTGTGCGAGTAATCGCTGGGAAACTCGCCGAGTACCGAGTCCTGCGAGTCCCTTACTACTCGCCGAGTAATGAGTCCTAGCGAGTAGATTCGCCCATCCTTAAGTAGGCTATAAGAAGTTTGCCAACACTCTGAAATTGACCTGCAGCATGGTGGCCAAGACTATATAATGGTTTAACAAGACAGAATCCACTCAGTAAAGGTCTTGCCATAGTCAACCAAGGAGGTTGAGTGCATGTGCTCATCAACATATTTAGAAGTTGTCTTTTCCAAATAGGTGTATGAGTGCTGGAAGTATTGCTGTAGAGGTTTAAGGGCTGAGGGGCTAGCCTATCATGATTCAGGACATAAGATGCAGTCTGTATCAAATTAGTCTGCATGGCTGTTGTCCCAGAAGGAAACCTCTTCTAAAGATAATGCACAAGAAAATCTGCAAATAGATAGCTGAATACAAGCAGACTAAAGGCATGGGTTACTCAAACCGTGCACTGTAATCTGAGGAGACCAAGGTAATGTTATTTGTTTCAAATGATGTCAAGTATGTGTGGCAACAACAAGGTAAGGAGTGCAAAGACAAGTATTTCTTGTCTAAGTCAAGCATGGTAGTGGGAGTTTCATGGTTTGGGGCTGCATATGTGCTGCGGGCTGAGGGAGCTACAGTTTATTGAGGTAACCATGAACACTAATATGTACTGTGATTTACGAAAGCAGTGCAATATCCCTTTAGTCAGAAAGCTGGGCCACAGGTCAGTATTCCAACATGATAATGACCTCATGCACCCCTTCAAGACAATCACTGCCTTGCTAAAGAAGCTGAGGGTAAAAGTGCTGGACTGGCCTAGCATATCTCCAGACCTAACTCCTATTGAACATTTGTCAGGGTCTCTAACAAGATCTCTAAGAACCACCACTTATACACTGTGTTCCAAATTATTATGCAAATTGGTTTTAAGTGTCATAGGGTTTTATTTTTATTTTTTGTCAATGAAACCCATTGATGGTATTGTGTCTCAGGGTTCTTTGGATCATTGAAATCAATCTCAGATATCTGTGATAATTAGTTTGGCAGCTGAGCCCAATAAAATGAAAACTGGGTGTTCCACAATATTACACAGGCCACAGTTTTCAATAACATGGGAAAGAAAAAAGATGTCTCTGTTGCCGAAAAGCAACAAATAGTGCAATGCCTTGGACAAGGGATGAAAACATTTGATATTGTAAAAAAACTTAAGCGTGATCATCATATTGTGAAGAGATTTGTGGCTGATTCTGAGCACAGATGTGTTTGTGCAGATAAAGGCAGAATGAGGAAGGTTTCTGCCAGGCAAGTTTATCAGATTAAGAGAGCTGCTGCTAAAAAGGCCTTACAAACCAGCAAACAGATATTTGAAGCTGCTGGTGCCTCTCAAAGTGTAGGATCCTTCAAAGGCTTGCTGTGGTGCATAAACCTACTATTCGGCCACCCCTAAACAGTGCTCACAAGCAGAAACAGTTGCAGTGGGTCCAGATATACATGAAGACTAATTTTCAAACAGTCTTGTTTACTGATGAGTGCCGAGCAACCCTGGATGATCCAGATGAATAGAGTAGTGGATGGTTGGTGGATGCCACCATGTCCCAACAAGGCTGCGACGTCAGCAAGGAGGTGGAGGAGTCATGTTTTGGGCTGGAATCATTGGGAAACAGCTGATAGGCCCCTTTAAGATTCCTGAAGGTGTGAAAATGACCTCTGCAAAGTATATAGAGTTTCCAACTGAGAACGTTCTTCCATGGTACAAAAAGCAAAAATGTGCCTTTAGGAGCAAAATAATCCTCATGCATGTCAATGCACCATCTCATGCTACAAAGAATACCTCTGTGCCATTGGCTGCTATGGGCATAAAAGGAGATAAACTCATGGTGTGGCCACCATCCTCCCATGACCTCAACCCTAAAGAGAACCTTAGGAGTATAATCACGCAAAAGATCTAGCAGGGTGGGAGGCAGTTCACATCAAAACAGCAGCTCTGGGAGGCTATTCTGACATCATGCAAAGAAATACAAGCAGAAACTCTCCAGAAACTCACAATATCAATGGATGCTAGAATTGTGAAGGTGATATCAAAGAAGGGTTCCTATGTTAACATGTAACTTGGCCTGTTAGGATGTTTTGGAGTTAAATAGCTTTTTATTTCAGTGAATGTGACCTCCTAATACTGCAAATTCAACAAATGATCATTTTCAGTTCTTTCAAACATATCAAATGCTTAGAAACTTTACTGTGCCTGATAATTTGGAATCAGTGCATTTAGAGTTTTTTTTAATTTTGAAGATTATACTGCTATCATTGGGAGGTTTCTTCAATAAAATTTGATGTATACTCTAACGGGTGCTGACTTTTATTACACTAATCGTCATTTGCGCAGACCATTTAGGAAAATCAGAAAGAAAGAACATTTGCATAATAATTTGGAACACAGTGTATTATGTCATCATGAATGAGTGGAAGAGGATTCCAGTAGCAATCTGTAAAGCTCTACTAAATACCAAGCACAAGAGAGTTAACATAGAGCTTGAAATAATGGGGGCCACACAACATATTAACACGTTGGCCCATTTTGGTCATTTCACTTAGAAATGTACTCACTTTTGTTGCCAGCAATTTAGACATTAATGGCTGTGTGTTGAATTCTTTAGATGGCACAGCAAATTTAAAATATAATACAAGCTGTGCACAGACTACTTTACTTTGTATCAAAATGTCCTATACTCAGTGTTGTTCAATGAAAATATATTTAAAAAATGTGTGTGGTGTACTTACTTTTGTGGTATAATGTATGCATATTAATCTGAAGCACAGGTAATAATGAGAAATATGTTTTTATCATTCATTTCATAACAATTAACCATACAACAATACTGTGCAAAAAATGGTCCACTTTCACAGAAAAGGGGGAAAGAATGAAGAAAGAAAGAAGAAAGAAAGAAAGAAAGAAAGAAAGAAAAGAAAAGAAAGAGAAGAAAGAAAGAAAGAAAAGAAAGAAAGAAAGAAAGAAAAGAAAAAGTACTTATACTCATCTTATCATTCACCAAACAGGTCTCTCTGACCATAACCATCACTCGTCTACTCCTGATTGCCACAACTAACACCAAATCCCTGGGACTCCTTAAACTAGGCTAAGACTTCCAGCACTGATGAGGCCTGGTACGGTTGTACGCATGTGCAAAATTACACGGCATATGTAATGATATTATAACATTATGACATTTCTAGGGGTGGCATAGAATTCATCTGTGCGCCATCAGAACCAAAAGTCCTGGCCTAATGTAAAAGGCTTTAGGATTTCAGCTCTCATGGCAGAGACTAAAAGATGCCCAGGAGGAATGGACATGTAACAGTAAAACAAGCAAACAAGCCTGAGAGGCAAGCAGTGATGTAATTATAAGTTTTTTTTTTTTCATCTTACATTTAAAAATAAGGTAAAATATGTGTTTACACCATGTTAGCCAGTATATAGAAAAATATTAAATTTTAAGAGTCCTCAGTGATTAATATGTTTTAATGGCTAATTGAAAAGACGGTAATAAGTAGCAAGCATTCGAGACAACTCAGGTCTCATCATCAGGTTCATAATAACAAAAAATCTGAAGTCGCATGTTTATACACAAAAGGGGACTAAATAATGCAGTACATAAAACAAGTGACGTGAAGTAGAATACAGAATCACCAGTGTTGGAGGGAGAATGCAATAAATATTTGGGGCAGTAAATATTGGAACAGTTCATAGATAAAAAGTGTGATAGTTTTATTGTCCTTTGATTGTAGGGATACTTTTGTATGTAGGGAATGGGCACTTTGATAGTGAAGTAGTGAATTTGTAGCGGTCTTTTTCTTAAAAATTGACCTCCTGATTTTATCTTCCACCACTTCAAGCTTGATGTCGAGAAACTACAGCTCTCGTCCGCCAAACACGGATGTTAAAAACATGGTATAAGTATTTCGAGTATTGAGGTATTCAATAAACAGACTAAACTCACCTTCTTCGCCATCCCATACAATCAATATGTCATCGATATATCTCAAGTAATACCTGATATTCTTTAAGTATGCATTCTTTTTCAGAGTAGATATAATCATCCTCGAATACTGCGAGGTACAGGTTCGCCAGGGTACATGCAACAGGTGTACCCATAACGGTACCAACCTGCTTCAAGTACCACTTTTTCAAAAACATGAATGCATTATGTCCTAGAATGAAACTGAGGGAATCACAGATAAAATCAGTCACCATATCATCCACTTTAGTTGCTGACACAATTTTACTGATTTTAACTACTGGTTTTTGTGGAATTCTAGCATAAAGACTTTCAATGTCTATGGATACCAGCTTAAAATTCAAATTTGATCAATACTGTTGACAAAATGATTTGTGTCTCGGATGAAAGAGGGAATCAGCTTTAAATAAGGATGCAAAAACCAGTCAATGTATCTGTAGAAGGGTTCGGTGAGAGACCCCACTTCCGACACGATCAGTCTTCCAGGGGGGTTTACTTCACTTTTGTGGGTTTTCGGTAAAAAATACTGTGACACCCCACTAGTCAGTGCACCACAGTAGGGGTACTGCACTCACAATAGAGTGTGCAGTATTCCTGTTGCAGGGGAGTGAAAAGTTGACATGAGGCTCCCATCCCAGCACTCACACACTCCAGAGCCAGGGATGATGGGTTTAAATCCTTAGGACAGAGACCCAGTCCCAGTGGGCAGAGTGAGGTGAGGCGGGAAGTCACACAGTTGGATGTAGTCCATACTGAGGAGCGAAGCAAGGAGGGAGCTTAAGAGAATCCTCCCCGGGAGGGCGCCTTAGAGAAAAAGGCGACCCAGGAAAGAAAGGGGAATCCCAGTGCCAGACCACCGGACAGGTCTGGGGGAATCCTGGTCCACCAACGGAGTGCCGGCTTCTAGTAATGGTACAGTAGAGTTCACCCCTGAGCAGTCGACACCGGCCAGTGGAGGGCCAAAATATCAGCCCCGACCCTCCATCCAGAATGTGCAGCCCCACCAGGAGCACCAAACCGGGTTGAGCCCCTTAGATGAAAACAAGGGTACCTCATAGCACCCAACAGGCCTGGTAGAAAGTGGGCTTTGCAGGGCAGCGCAAGGATAGTGAGGAGGCGCAGGAACACAAGGGACAAGGAAAGACGCAAGAAGCTACACTTTGGGAGCCTCAAAGAGACTTTATCCTCCCCAGCGACTACCCGGCCATGTACCCATTAAAGGACTGCGTAAACTATAACCTGAAGTGCCATTTGAATTGGTTCCAGTAAAGTACCAGTACAGTGTCACAAGGTCTCAGTGTCTCCTTTTATCATAGACTGTTCCAGCATCTCCACCTGCAGAACCATCTCTCTGCACAAAACCCCATCCATTTCATCACAACCCCGGGGACCCTGCTCTGCCTGTGGGGAGCTATACCATCCAGTTGCCCGACCATCATCCCCAGAGGCCCCCGACAGCGCTGGTGCCATCACCAGAAACCACAGGTGGCGTTACGACAAACTTTTATTATTTTTATTTCCTTTCAATTAGTCCCCCAATTTTCAGTTAACCACCAGGGCTACGGGTCCGGGCAGGCCACCAGTGACATCCCTCCAACTCCACACCCGGGTTCCAAGTTCCCATAGACCCCTGGGTGAATCAATACCAATGAGGCTTAACTGGGAATACTGGGAAGAGTTTCTCTGCCTCGGAGTTTGAAATCACATGTTTTTACACAAACATTTTTAAAAGGGACCTTAATTTTGACTGGTATTTGCAAGTAGGGTCAGCAGGAAGAGCGCCATAGGTGGTTTTATTATTTAATTTCCTCATGGCTTCTTTTATGTACAATTCTCTAGAGAGTAGTACTATACTTCCACCTTTATCCGCCCTCCTGAAAACAACATTATCCCATTGACTTATGTCTGAAAGGGCTTTCCTCTCACCTACAGTAAGATTTTTAGTGGGTTGTGGGTATAAGATGGCTTTAATATCCCTATCAACCAGCTCTGCAAATAAATCAACATGCGGACTTATAGGTGGCAGAAAATTACATTATATACCCCCTGTAAAGGGGGGCCTGATGACAGTATTGGCCTTTAGGCTGGGAATTGAAGGGTCATTTATACTCAGCAGCATTTCGATGTCAGATTGTATTTTCCCTACTGAACCATCTCAGGCAAAAAAGCCAAGGGGTCATATTACCATATTTTCAGTTAGCCATTAAAAGTATCACCCACTGAGAAATAGAGATTAGTTATGAGCAAGTACTGCATTATTCATAATCGATATACACGTTACGAGCACTTTGTATTAATTTTGTATTTGTTCCGAATAGTGAGTACGATGTAAGTCATTGGGAAATGTGAGTAATTTTCTGCTGGACCGTGAAAAAGGGTCTGGAGATCTGAGGTAAAGTCTGAAATGGATGAGAAAGTGATGAAATAGAATGGAAAGGGCCTAAGGAATATGCCGCATGTATTTCTGACTCACATATGGTGTGTGGGAATAACTTTGTTGCAGGATTACGCCACTGTTACAGATACACAAGAACAACAATCAAGCCTAACCTAAATCACATTTAACAGGCCAAAAGGTTCAGAAACTGTTTTTCCTGCATAATCACTTGTATACAAGGCTAAATAAACCAGAGAGACAAAAAATGTATTGCTTTTAGCATTTGTTCGCACGTACTCTTGTGGCTTTTTTCTTTGCCTTTTTCAATTGGGAGGGCCCTGAATTATACATTTTGTAGGTCCTTATGCCATACATCATTTTAGTTAGCTATTCACCAGCATTTTACAAAGCCAGCTACAATGTACCAGTACGCATGATAATCTTTGGCCTCAGAGGCCTCAGGTGGTCCTTTAACATGCGTTTTGGAGGGACCCCTCTTACTTAGACACTTGGATAGTCCCTTCCTTATTGACACTGTGATAGTGGAATACATATTCCATAGCAGTTCACAATTTGCACATTGTAGCGTTGGGCTTCACCCTCCTCCTCCACGTTCACCTCCACGACATTTTGCAGCACTAAATTCAAATGTTCAGAGGGGCTGCAGTACGCAGGAAATCTGAGTTTGGCTAGCAGAGGGGGCCCTGTAATGTACATTTTGGAGGGACCTCTCTTACTTATATATTTGGGCGGACCCTCCCTCATTGACACTGATAGTGGAATACCAATTCTATAATAGTTTACAATGTGCGCATTGTAGCATTGTACTTCACCCTCCCACTTCGCCACGTCCTTTGACAATTTGCGGTCCTTATTTCAAATGTTCAGAGGGCCTGCAGTAGGCAGGAAACCAGAGTTTGGTGAGGGCCCAGATATGGCCCTGTAACGTACGTTTTGGTGGGACCACTCTTACTTAGATGTTTCAGCGGTCCCACCCTCATTGATACTGTAATAGAGGGATTCATATTCCATAGCAGTTTACAATGTTCCCATTGTAGTATTGGGCTTCACACTCCTCCAACTCCTCCACCACCATGTGATTCTGTGGCCCTACATTCTTATGTTCAGAGGACCTGCTGTAGTCAGGAAACTTGAGTTTGGTTAGGGCCCAGAGGGGGCACTGTAACGTACCTTTTGGAGGGACCGCTCTTACTTAGACATTTGTGAGGGCCCTATTCTATACTTTTGATAGGGCCCTCCTCTATGCATTTGATGCTGAAACCACTGCCTTCAGAATAAAACAGTATAAGCAAAGCCATGGTTGTTGGCACTGAAGGACATCTCATCTATACATTAGGTAGTGCCCTCCTTTATTCATTTGGAAGGGCCCTCTATACATTTCGGTCGGAGGTGGTGAGCATTGATGAGCAAGTATTTGAGGACCCACAGCCAGAAGAATATCACTATAAAGGAACCCGATTTACTGTCTCCAAATGTCGAGGACAATGATGATAAGACACAGTTGCCATCAGGTTAGCCTATAATCTCAATTGTAAAGGAGGATGACATGGAAGATGAGTTGCTCAATGATGAGTCCACTGATCCGACCTGGACCGTTGGCACGCATAGCCATGACAGCAACACAGAGAAAGATTGATACATAACACCAACACAGGTGTCAAGGGGGTCAAGAGGGTTTGATCAGAATGAGAACTGGGTCAACTGTTCCCAAGAGCAACCCCACTGTGGTCCAAGTCAGGTCTTGGGGGCATTTAGACATTGTCTGGACTTTTTTTACTGAAAGTCCTTCAGGAAAAACATTGCAATCTGTAGCATCTGCCATACCAAGCTGACCAGAGGTCAGGGCAAAGGCCACCTGAGCACCACAAATATATGTTACAACATGACAGCCAAGCATCCCAGTAGATGGGTGGTACACCAGGGTACCAAATTCTGTGTCTGCGTGTCAAACCACTGCCATGTTGCCTGTACTTTGTCCTTGACAATCTGCTGTCTATGAAGCAGGCGGACATACCTCCTGCCCACAAAGTGCGGTTGCACAGAGAAAGCAAACATTAAACTCATCCACATAGTTGTCCAAGCGAAGTGTCAAATGGTATGTAGCAGAGAGCTTGGAAAGGAAGCGTAAATAACCAGCCATGTGCCCACAGGTACGAATACTAAAATCGCACATTGCCAAATTGCTATCTGTGGAGATGTTGATATTTAGGCTTGTGGGAACAGAATGTTTACATGATCTCTTGCCTGTGGCTGCCCCAAGATACTCAGTTCATAACCGCCACTATTTTAGCTGGTGTGCTGTGCATGACTTACATAAGCATGCGTGAAATAATATCAACCTTTCTGTCAACAACGCTGTTACTAGAAAGGTCGACAAAAACAGACAAATGAAGAAGTTGTTGTGGACAATCAGGAATGATGTCCACTGGGAGAACCAGGGTGGGACAGAGTGACATCATGGGACATCACACATCCTACACACGCCAAGAGTAGTAAGTTGGCCCAAGTTCAATCATGGTATCCATCTACTCACTATCATCATGGTATCCATCTCCTCATATGCCAGTTTCTGTCTCTCCTCCTCCCCCTCATCCTCAATGTCATTCTGCAGCCCTCAAATTGTTTGGAGGGCCCAGAGATGGCACTGCAACATATGTCTATTCATTTGGTGCTGAAACCACTGCCTTAAGAATAACACAGCATAAGAAAAGCCATGGTTGCTGGCAGTGAAGATAATCTCAACTGTATATTAGAGAGGGCTCTTCTTTATACATTTGTGAGGTCCCTCCTCAATAATTTGGGAAGGGCTCTCCTCTATTCATTTGGGAGGGCCATCAATACATTTGGGAGGGCCCTCCTCGACACTTTTGGGGGTAAAACCACTGCCTTCAGAATAACACAGTATAAGCAAAGCCATTGTTGCTGGCACTGAAGATCCTCTCATCTGTGTGTTAGGCCCTCATCTATACTTTGGGAAGGGCCTTCCTCTATTCATTTGGGAGGGTCCTCTATACATTTTGGAAAGCCCTCCTTTATACAATTTGAAAGGCCCTCCTTTATACATTAGGAAGGGCCCTCCTCTAAATTTTTGGAGGGGCACTTCACAATCTGCTGTCCATAAAGCAGTTAGTCCCACCTCCTGCCCACGAGCTGCAGTTGAACAGACACAGCAACCAACCTGAACCATGTCCACTTTTTTTGTCCCAGTGAAGCGTACTATTATTCCTGATCTTGGAAAGGAAGCGTAAATACACAAAGACTCCTATACAGGCAAAAACATTACATGATCACATTGCAAAGTTGCTAGCCATGCAGATGTTTCCCTTTAGGCTTATGGGAACATAGTCTTTCTGTGATCTCTTGGCTGTGACTGCCCCAGGATACTGGTTTCCTAGCAAGTGGCACCACTATTATATCCGGTGTTCCGACTCTGCTTTACAGAAGCATGTGTTACACAATATAAACCGTGCTGTCAGCAACACCGTAATCAGGATGGTCCATCTAGCAAGAGACACGTGGAGATGTTGTTGTTGACAGTCAGGTATGATAAATTGCTCTGATGGCACACTGGGTGAACCTGGTGAAGGGTGGGACAGAGTAACAGCCAGGGACATCACACGTCCTACCCAAGCCAAGAATAATCAGCCCAACTTCATCATGGTTTCCATTTACTCGAATACCAGTGTCTGCCTACTCTCCTCCTCCTCCTCTTCCACCTCCTTCTCCTCCATGTCATTCTGCAGCTCTCAAATCAATTGTTCGGAGGGCCTGCAAACCTGAGTTTGGTGAAGGACCACAGGTGTCCCTGTAACATATGTCTGGGTGGGCCCTCCTCTATTCATTTGGTTCTGAAACCACTGCCTTAAGAATATCAGAGCATAAACAGAGCTATTGTTGCTGGCACTGAACATCATCTGTACATTAGGGAGGGCCCTACTTTATACATTTGTGAGGGCTCTCTTCTATACTTTGACAAGACCACTTCTCTATTCATTTGGGAGGGCCCTCTATACATTTTAGAGGGCCCTCCTTTATACATTTGTAAGATCCCTCCTCTACACTTTGGGAAGGACCCTCCTCTATTCATTTGGGAGGGCCCTATATATATATTTTTGAGGGCCCTCCTCTATTTATTTGTAAGGGCCCTCCTCTATACATTTGGGAGCGCTCTCATGTATGGGCTTGCTCGTGTTTGCGATAATGGCAGTAAGCTAGTGGCAGCTTTTAAAGTCAGTAAGCAACTACACGTGCCATGCATGGCTCACAAATTTAACCTAGTTGTTCAGAAATGACAAAAAACATTCCCTGACTTTCCATACATAAATCAGAAGGTGTGCCATATTATTGCCCATCTACGCCATTCCTCTCACCGCTTTTGCTGGTCTTGCTGTGCTGCAAAACTGCTTTAATTTGACTAGTCGACAACTCATTTGCAACCTGCACACATGGTTGAACAGAACATATCATATGTTGTCAAGGATTAGTGAGCAACAGAGGGCTGAAGCTAATACCAGGTTGAACATGCCTGTTACATTTAGACTCACACACCACACATAACAACTGCCAATTGGTTGTGGATGTAAGACATTTGTGAAGTTTATGAGAACATTGGCTATGTTCACACACAATTTGCGTTTTTTTTTAGCACTCCTAAAAGCACTTGAGTTTTTTTAAGAGTGCCAAAAAATATGCCTTGTGTGTGAAAGCATTGAAAACGTTTTTGCACTTAGTCATTTTTTCACCAAAAACGCAGGCAAAAACGCAAGCGTTAACGCAGGGTGCATAAATGTGCCTTTTAAAAACGCATGCGTTTCCCATAGGGCCCCCATGTTAAAAAAACGCATGTGCGTTTTTTCAAAATCGCATGCGTTTTTTTTTTAACATGGGCCCCTATGGGAAACGCATGCGTTTTTGAATGGCACTAAAAGGTACTAATGTACCATGCGTTTTTGCATGCGTTTCCCATAGGGCCCCATGTTAAAAAAACGCATGCGTTTTTGGAAAAACGCACATGCATTTTTTTACAGCACCCAAAAACGCTGCATGCAGCGTTTTTTGGTCTAGGGGTAAAAAACGCAAATAGAGCTGAAAAACGCAGCTACACTCAAATGTACCCTGCGTTAACGCACCTGCGTTTTTTTTAACAGCCCAAAAACGCAGAGATGGTCAAAAAAACACATGTGTGTGAACATGGCCATTGACTACTGCACCAAGCTTGTGAGTGGTGATCAGTCAGGCCATTATAACCATACCCATCATGCTGCTCTGTCTGTTGAAATACTCAATGCATAATCTCAAGGAAGAAGCTTTGAATCACCAACATGTGGCTATAGATTGTATCAAGATTTCCCAAATGGATAATAGCCCAGCCAATATTCTGAAGCAACATTGGGTGTTGATGAAGAAGATGAGGATAAGGAGGGAGAGGACTTGTTTTTGTGCTACCAAGGGGACTACCATTGCCACAGAGGGGACTGCCAACCCCAGCTTAAAATCATTTCGAAGAGGAAGAGGTGGAGGCGAGGCTGCGTGAGGAGAGGATAGGTATTGATCCTCATGCTGGTGACAGAGCCTTTGCCTGTTTGAAGGTTGGTCCACATGGCACAGTTTGTGTGTAAGTGTCTGTTTTAAGACCCTCACATGAGATACACTTTCGCTAACAACCTATACTGGTTAGCCACCTTTCTTGACTGACGCTACAAGAAGAAAATTTCTTCTCTCCTTTTGGAGTCACAAAAGGGTTGCACAATTGGATCCTTCATGAGAGCAATTGTAGATCAGTTGCTGAAAATATCACACTCTGACAATGCTGGCGGTACTGGCTCTTTTCAACAGTAACGATTAATAGGGAGAGACATACACACCTGCTACAACAGAGGTGGGGGTGGGAATGTGCACAAATTGGGCCATTTTCAATAAACCAGCACATCAGCAAGGGCTATCTGTGCCTGTAACAATGCCAAAGAGATACAAGTTGAACAAGATGCTCAAGAGATACTTAAGGGACCATACCTGCGTCTTTCATGATGATTCAATTCACTTTAATGAGTGTGTGTCCAAGCTGAAAACTCGGCCTGACCTATCCTTATATGACTTGAAGGTGCTGGCCTGCCATGGTGCTAGGGTTGTGTCAGAGCGTGTTTTCTGTTAAGGTGGGGCAATCAATCATAACTGATAGGTGCACATGACTCTCTACGGAAAATATAGGCAGATTTTCGCTGATTAAATTCAAGAAGGACTAGATTTATACCCAGTTTGTAATCAAATCCCTCCAAATGACAGCAATACAACTTAAATTCCACAAAAATGTTAACTTTTAAAAATGATGTGAATTACAGATGACCAAACCTTGTAAAGTTTGTGTTTGATTTTGTGAACGGCATATGTTCACCTACTATATCGGTAAAAAGGTCAATGAAATGCTGAACCACATTCAAATCAATGGTGTCATGATAGTGGTACAACGAAGCAGAGCTTCAACGTTAATCAGGAAATTGGAGAAGAGTAAGAGGTGTAGGCATGGTGCTCAGAAAGCCTGCATAAAATCACAAAACACACAACGTACACACCACAAGAAACGTCTCCCAATTTGAAAAAATCATGCCTACATAGCACCAAAATAGCATCAATTCACCAGAATAAAAAGTGTAATTCAACAAAATACCTCTATTAGCATTATGAAAATACTGCTGAAATACGCAGCACCCTATTCGGTTGCTGGAAAGCTTACAAACAAAACTGTGTATGACTGTGAAACCACTGACACTCCCTCTGTTACCTGCTTTCCAATATGTTGTCTAGGAAGCAGGCCCTAATGCCACTTGCATATAACCTGCATTTGCAAGTACACAACAAATATTTAGCATTGGACAGTGGCCGCCATTCCCCGTGACACAATTAACCCTTCTGCTGCCTGATACCCGAGTACCCCATACCCTGGGCGACACATTACATTAGGCTGATTCATCTGACCAATGTGAGCGGGGGAGGGTGGGCCCAGGTGTAAATTTCGCACCGGGGCCCACCAGACTCTGGTTACACCACTGCGTATAACTACTACTGGTGAGCAGGCTTTCTTTTTCTATTTTCTGCTGTAAAGATATATGCAAGACTTGTAGGTGAAAAAAATGCACAAAACGTTATGTTTTGCTACAAAGGTGCTAAAACTTAAGATAGAAGAAGCTACTGTATAAAAAGGAAATAAAAGCACAATAGGGTATTATCTCTCAGAAACACTGTTATAATGAGACAGATGTCACTGCTCATTTGGATAGGTAGTGTAACACATAACCAGTATATGCATATACCATGGCTGCTGCAGGTCCACACTCCACGTTACACGATGGTGGCAGAAATAAACCCAAAAGGACATTATTTGATCTACGCTGCCGTACGAAGGAAGGACAACAAGGTTCTGCCAAGTGATGGTAGCTTTATTCAACACGTTTTGGAACATTATCCCTACTCCTTCCTCCTTGGGAGGTTGTTTTCCTGAGGAGGGTGCGGTGATAACACTCTGAAACGTATCGAATAAAACTACCATCGCTTGACAGAACCTTGTGGTCCTTCCTTCGTACGGCAGTGCAGATAAAATACACACCATCCTTTTCGGTTTAAAACTTAAGATAAAAACAAAATGAGCACATACCCTGCAATGCACAAGCAAGTAAATGTTAATAGTGTATATAAATATTATAAGTACTTTAAACACTGTTCTTGGTCAAAAAAGCATGAAATCCATTCCACCACAACTGGTGTACCCAGTTGGAACAGTCCTATCCTCTATTATTAACCCCTCAATTTGATTCAACTTATCTCAATGTTGATGGGGTAGAGTAGGACCTACTGCAGACACCAGCCCATGGAAAGCTATATAAAATCAACTCCTAGCTCATGAAGGGGAGCTGCATCCCAGAGGTGCTCTGAACACCTATTCTTGATTATATACAATTATTTTATGCTAGCAGATTCCTTTTAGCGCAAAGTTACAACTTTGTTTTGGGAAACATAAAAAATACAAAAAAAATCTTTGTTCAAAAATATGTGCTTTATTACTTTTACATAAAATATGTTAAATTTGTTCTAAGGCAATAGTTTGATGATCTCAGCTCTCGTTTGTATTAATGAACATGTTTCATTTAGCTTTACGTAATCCAATAAACATTAGTGACGTTGTGGCTGACATTAACTGACCTTTTCCTAACATGAATAGAATTTAAAAAAAACACAATAATAATGAAAAGTTTAGTCTTGACAAACAAGTGATTAGAACACATTTATGTTACTTATTAATAACAGAAAGTCAAGATCAGCCCATGTGAAACCAAAAAGTAATGACTATACACAATTGGTCACTGGCAATGAAATACACGGGAAATTCATTTTTTGTTTGGTAGATGAAAGAATGAAATCTGCTGCTTATCTATTGTGTCAGGACTGTTAATGCAGCAATACAAGACAACCTGACACTTGTTTATTGTCGTAACCTTTATTGTTTTTATGGCCTGCACTGATTCATGATCCTATAGTTCTGTTCAGGTCCATATCACTACAGGTAAATGTATCTAGATAACATGAACAATTTCAGATTTATTTACTAATGTTCTTTCCCGCAAGCAAGAGAGTTGTCATGAGTGTATCCCGATCTTGGGAGCTTAGGTGACAGCTATAGGATCTGAGCTTCACATTATATTGTGCAACTCAGGATATTAAATGTGTTTTCTTTCTGTTAGCATAGCTGGAATTAATGACTTTTTCAGTGCTGATAGTTCCTGGTTAGTTCTGTCTCAGGTGCTGTAGTTTGTGACCACACCCTTTCCCTTTAAATAGTCACGTGTCCCATCTCTTGTTGCTGATATAGAATTTTCTGACCTTTGTGGAATGAGAAAGTCTCTGGAAGCTGCTGAGTGCTGTTGTTTGCATCCCTGGTGTTTGGCTGCAACATTGCACTTGGAGTTTTATCCTTTTTTGTCTATGTTCCTCCAGTCTGTCTTCCTTCTTCTGTGCTCTATTAGTACAGTGGTAAAGTCTTGTGCACTCACCAGTCTTTGCACTAGCTAGGGTGAGTAAGGTGACAACTAGGGACTAGACATGTGACAGTGGGGGGATGGACCTCTTAGTGACATTGGGGCAGCTCAGGTGCCAGACACAGTTTAGTGATAGGAGGTGTCCATTCCCCTGCTACCTACCATGAGGGTCTTCCTCTCCCTTTCCATCCTTTTATAGGCTCTGTTTTGCGCTGTGCACCCACAGCTCCTAGTTTGTACATGACAATAGGGTTACATCTACACCCAATTATTATTTCTGTATATAGTTGAATGCTTTTCCACCTTTTTTCTCTTTACCCTTTTTTTTTTGGTGTTACACTGCATCTGTATACTGTAAACCATTGTCTTATATGAAGTTCAACTCTACTCACTTTTATCTAAGAGTGCCATCCCTATCCCTACTTAAATTAAATATGTTCTTGTCATATTACAAAACACTTGTTAGAATAATATCACTTTGTAATAACTAGTAATGAACGAGTATAATCGTTACTATTCGCCACTTGCGCGGACAGTACGGTATTCTCGATACTCGTTACTCGGTGAGTAATGCTGGTGCTCGTGAGTGATGTGTCGATCGTGAACAAACTGACACAAATTGACAGCTCCCTTTAGTACACAAAGTGAGCAGGCACCTTAGTGAGAGCAAATTAAATGTTAGGGTCTCTCTGGGGGGCCCAGCAAGGTGTTTTATACATGAAAATTGAAACAAATTCTGTTAAGGGCCCTTTCACATCAGCGTTTTTCGTAATTCGCGGCAGATGCGGTGAAAAAACCGCATCTGCCGCGTTTGCCGCATAACCGTTCCACTTGCGGCACGGTTGCGGTTTTTCCCATAGGAAGTATAGGGGGACTTGCGGCAGATGCGGCAAGTGCGGTTTTGCACTTGCGGCAGGTGCGGCAGCGAAAAAAACGAGGCTGACCGCGTTTTTTTTCGCTGCCGCACCTGCCGCAAGTGCAAAACCGCACTTGCCGCATCTGCCGCAAGTCCCCCTATACTTCCTATGGGAAAAACCGCAACCGTGCCGCAAGTGGAACGGTTATGCGGCAAACGCGGCAGATGCGGTTTTTTCACCGCATCTGCCGCGAATTACAAAAAACGCTGATGTGAAAGGGCCCTAAGACTGGTTTTATAGCTGGCTATGTATGGGTTGAGCTATCACTAATTGACTAACACTAGACTCGCTATTCAGATGAATAAGCGAGTATTAAAAACGAGTATAGAGAATGTGAATATTTCACTACTCGCTCATCACAAGTAATAACATGTTTGGAAATAAAAATAAAACCTAGCAAACAAAAGGCAGGTGTCATGTTCTTCTAAACTGCTGCATTACAGTACTTCAGGCAACATGTAGGTAGTATATTTTATTCTTATATACACCAAACAAAATGAATTCACTAACTCTGCATTTATTTCACTGCCAGTCACCAATTCTGTACAGTCAATCCTTTTTGGTCCCACGTGCAGTGACCTTGACATTTGGTAATTAGAAATTATATATGGTAAATGTGAACTGCTTTTTAACCTTAAAGAGTAAAATAATGTCGACTACTAGAGGTCAGTACGGTTAATAGTAGAAACCAATCAATCCACGATTTTGATTTTTGCTTATAAATATTGATGACGATAAGTAAAGTGTATATTTTTCACATTTGTAACTGTAAAGCTAGGTATATCATTACTGGTAATAACATTCAGTTTCCATTGCATACAGTGTGTAAATGTTTTCTAAACCGAAGGCTAATCCTCTGTTGCTCAAAAGGGCCATGGTAGGAAATATTTCCAATGAATTATGAAGTGTTAGATTAATGTAATTCTATAATTCTTTCATATCATGCACCATACATAAATACAAAATTATTTAGGGTCTTTAGGTCATCTTTATTTAAATTTTTCTTTTTTTATATATATAGTTAAAAGTGCAATATATTTTCCTTTTTATTTTGCCAAAGTGTTAGGGTACCTTTACACGCCGCTACTGGCGGGTGAATACAACCAGCTACAGGCTACAAATGTAGCTCGTAGCGGCAAAATACCCTAGTAGTAGCGGCGTGTGACGACGGTAGGAAGCACCCAGCAACAGATGCCTCTGTTTCCGAGCACTGCCCTGAAACAGGTGGCTACACAGGCGATTGTAGCTAGCTGTATCGGCGTGTAAAGAAGCAACAGAAGGGATGTGTCGACACCAGGCAATGTATCTGGTATGTAGCTGGGGCGTGACACAGGCTCCGGGATACCGCCCCCCTTCAGCGATCATTGGAGGAAGCTCCTGCATTGACGATTGGTTTGTCGCTGCATAGGGAGGCATATTTAAGAAGCTGACCAGTCACACTACACAATTGCTCGAGCGTCATGTATTAAACAGCCTCCTGCGATGCCTGGCCAATCATGATGTTCTTGCTTTGTCCTATCAGCGTACGGACGTCTCGTAATCCACAATTGTGGCACGCCTATGTGTTGTCCCTGCTGCACCAGGTCCGCCCATATGAGCTTGTTGTAGCGGTGTGTAAATGAGGTAAGGTAAGCTACAGATGGCTACTTGAGACACCCGGCGGTGTATCCGGGGATAGATGTCACGTAGCGTAGCGCACCTTGTGGCGGCGTGTAAAGATGGCGTTTACCGTTTGTAACCGTTTGTGCGTGCTCGAGCACGTGAAGTAGCTGGTTGTATGCACCCGCCAGTAGCGGCGTGTAAAGGTACCCTTAGCCTTTTTATCACTAAAAACTGGCTATTTTTCATCAGTGTTTTCAATACAATTCTCATACATTTCATTTTACATAGTATTTGTTAATGCCTTGGTTTTTACCATTAGAGCTATTTATTTCTTACATTTTGTGTCTTCCCTTTCCTCATAGATTGTAAGCTTGCGAGCAGGGACCTAATTTTTCTTAGTTTTCATTAAATCGTGTTACCGTGTAATGTCTTGTTACGTTTTTACAAGTTCACGTTGAATTATAAACTGCTAAGGAATATGTTTCCACTATAGAAATAAAAATGAATACTACTCTTATTAGTATAAAGTACGCTTTCTTCTCATACGTACAAAAAAATTCTAAGATTCTCCTATCCCATACAGACGAAAAAAAAAGGCAGCACTTAGTTAACCAACATATGACATTTGAGTACTCTCCAGTTTAAAAGAAAAAAATGGAACCAACACGGTTCTCTAACCTGGGGTGAACTTTCATGTGTCACACCTCGAAACGGGAACCGAAACTCACTAGTATCAGGATCCACTGTGAAGCGAGAAAGTTCACCTAAGGTCTGAGAGCCGTGTCGCTCTATCTGACCTCATGTGACCCAGACCCTGACGTCATCTCATTCAATGCAAGAGCCAAAAATCATTCAGTTTTGGGTCTCGGCAAGGGTGATCGTTGCAGTGGATCGTTGAAGGGTATGTAGGAGTAATAAAGATGAAGTTTAAATATATGTTTGTATTTTCTCTTCTAATATGATTTGTCTGTATATGTTGGAATTATTTACTATTTAATAAAAGTCTAAAATTGGCCCGACATTATGAATATTGGGTTTTGTGTCAGCTGGCAATGCAAAGTTGACATTAATCCCCTTTTTACCCAGTCCTCTATCGATAACAGGGCAACTGGAAGAGTGGCGCTTCTAATGAATGTGCCATTTTCTGGGGTGGCTGCGGGCTGAAAATTGCAGCGGCAGGGGAGCAGACTGCTTAGGTCTCCCCACACTGAGGATTCCATCCCCCAGTTGCCTAGTTGTAACTGGCTGACAACAAAAAATAAGGTAAGCCCCACTTTTTTTTAATTATGTCTTAAAAAAATTAAAGATACAAATATATGGGACGATGCCATTTTTTGGTTACCAGCCAGGTACAACTATATTGCTGGGGACAGGAATTTTCAGCGTGGGAGGTCCAATCATTCTAGGCCCACCCCCACTGAAAATTGCAGCATGCAGCTGCCTCAGAAAATGGTGCATTAATTGGAAATGCCATTTTCTGGCACTATACTCCGTCGCCTTCAGTTGTCCTAGTGCCGATGGCAAACTGGGTAATAAAGAGGTTAATGACAGCTGATGATTGCCAGCTTGTCATTAGATACCTGAACATTAGTATCCCAAGCTTATGACACCTGCACATTATCAATCCTGTGAGTAAAGAGTTAAAAAACACAGAGAAAAATCCTTTAATAGAAGGAAAACACGGAGAGAAAACCTTTATTACAAAAAAACACACTGACAAGGCTCATTCTCCAATTTATTAATCCCATCACATACCCTATGATGATAATCAAACATGAGGTCCAATGTCGCAATCTAAATTCTGCTGCATCGGAGCTTGCAGTGTAGAAGAAGCCGCCTGTCATCATGGCATGTAAATACAGACTGAGAAAGCTGTGACTGGATCAGCACAGGACGCATAGCAGTTTCCATGGTACCTGAGCTGTGTCCTCGGGTAAGTCAGTGAGGTCACCTGAGGACACATCTCAGGTACCATGGCAACTGCTATACATTATGTGCTTACATGACCGCAGCTGTCTAGGCTCTCAGTTTGGTCTTACCGGACATGGTGAGAAGACATCGTAGAGGATTGTGGAGGGTATGTGGGAGTAATGAAGACGGAGTCAAGATATGTGCTGGTGTTTTTTGTTCTAACAAATTGATATGTCTCTGTATGTTGTGTGGTATTTACTTTTTAATAAACGTTCCTAATGACTGGGTCGAACATTGGCCCTACATTTTGAGTCTTGGGCTTAGTGCCAGCTGGCAATATTCAGCTGGGATTAACACCTTATTACCCAGTTTACCATCAGCACCAGGGACTCTGAGAAAGCCGAGTAAAGCACAGAATTTGATACTTCTATTGAATACGCTATGACATGTGCCTTTACAAAATAGGATGAAAGCAGAAAATCTATGTAGTATGAGTAGATGCATCTTGCCTCTGCAATCGGGTGATGTTTAACGTGTGACGTGTGTACGCTTCTAATTTTTATTTATAATGCATTGTTTATATAGAGCCAACATATTCCACAGCGCTTTACAGAGATTATCATCACTGTCCCCAATCTACAGGGTGGGTCATTTATATGGATGCACCTAAATAAAATGAGAATGGTTGGTGATATCAACTTCCTGGTTGTGGCAAATTAGTATATGGGAGGGGGAAAACGTTTCCAGATGGGTGGTGACCATGGTGGCCATTTTGAAGTTGGTAAAACTAAGGATTATTTTTATATATATTAGGAGGTAACAAATTATGTTTTTGTCAGAACCAGATGAAACCAACTTAATTGAGTAAAAAACTTTTTTATTAGAATCAAAGTTAAAAGTAACACCTACAAATATAGACAAACATAGCACACGTAGATGGGAATCAGAAACATATTGATGTATATATATGCAGATGAGAACTGCTTTGATAAGGAAGGTCAACCTTTTCCCACAGCAAATTATGGGTATACCACATTAGAAAAAATACTTCAATTTGTATTTTATATGAGTATTCTGGTGTCAAAAATGGATATCTGTCACCAGAGAGTAGTCATATACAGGAAGCAATGTATACAATACACGTGGTCTGATATAATAATTAAGCAATATCCTGAGACATCAGGGATTGGTAACCTTCCTTTAGATTTATGGATTCCCCAGTATTATCAATGAAACACCCAACGCTTGACACGTTTCGCCTTTCCATGTGTTAGAAGGCTCATCAGAAGTCTTTTTGGGGTACATATGTAATATTTGGTCTCATAATTCTATTGACCAACAAACAATTGGTGTTATAGTAGGATAAAGGAGACCATGTAGAAGAAGTTACTCAATATGAATAAAATGATCATAGACTTCTTCCAGGGTATGAAATTGATGTCATACAGCAATAGTCATCCAAAGGATGGGCATCTATGAAGCCTTATATGTGAAGCTTTCATTAGGATGTCTTATTAGACAAGAGTCATCATAGCATCCAATTCTGATATGGATAGAGAAGGATGATCAAGGATAATCCTAGACTTAGGAAAGTCCCTCCATGTAGCCACCAATACCTCTGGATGCAATACCTCTGATTTCAAGTATGGCGCCGTGCCCCGCCCCACTCTTCTCACTGGTCGCTCGCGCCTAGCGCCGACCAATGAGAAGAGCGCCGCCATCTTTTTCATTTTCTTTTTTTTACATTCTTAGATTTTGAAACATGGCGCTGTGCCAACCGAGCAACCGAGCGACCAATCAGAATTGCGGCGCCTCTGCCAGGCAAATCCCAGCTGCCTCGCGGCTCCCCGGAGCTGAGCCGCGGATATGCCCGGCACCGAGATCCCCAAAGCGAGGTAGCCGGGAGCTGAGCTCCGGCTACCTCGCGCTTGCTCCGTGCCCCGCTATTCTGATTGATCGCTCGCGGCTGCCGGCGACCAATCTGAATAGCGCCGCGATTTATGGCGCCAGACTTCAAATACACTGTACTCAGTGTATTTGAAATATGGTGCCATAGCGCCCGCCGCTATTCTGATTGGTCGGCCCGCTGAAGGCGCCGACCAATCAGAATAGCGGCGCGATTAATGCCGCCATATTTAAAAGACACTCAGTAAACTGTATTTGAAGGATGGCGTATTTGAAAATGACAATGGAGAGCCACCATTCCATCGTGATATTTTAATACATTTAAAACCTGACCCCAAAAATCTTTTGGCGCCAAGAACACAACAGATCAGCATTCTACACAGTAATTTAGATGCTTTACTCTATCCTTTATTTTTCCCTTACGGACACCAGGGCTGGCATGATGGACTCAAACATCAAGGGCAAAGTCCACGCAGGATTACACAACTGCAATATTATTGCTATGTGCTGTCTGTCCGTAATCAGTTTAATCCAATCCTGAATGGTGGCAAACTCACTCAGCAGTACTTAGTGGATGCTTATGTGAAAATCGCCTAAATTATATCCGTCAACACCAAAAGGATTTGAAAGTAGAGGATTATTGCGTACTCCAGGAACATCTCCAGAAAAAATCCATTGAGAAGGGCATCCCCATTGGAAAAACGGTCATTTTACCATCTTCGTTTGAAGGCAGTCCCAGGAATATGCAGCAATGGTACCAGGATGCCAGGGCTATTGTGACTAAATATGGTCGCCCTGATCTATTCATCACCATGACCTGTAATCCGCAAAGTAGCGAGTCCAATGCAAGTAAATGGCAATCCTAGTTTTACTAGCGAGACTCGCTATATCACATCGCTATGTCCCCAAAATCGTTTACAGAATCGCACCGCTTCACGGATACCCGCTGTAAGCAGCGATTCCGAGCTGAGTCTGAGCGAGTCTTAGGATTCCGAGCGAGTCTACGAATCCGAGTCCTGTATTCTGTATTCGGGACTCGCGAATACAGAATCTGTTATGTTCCGACAAAGCTTCCGAGACAGCCTAGCGTGTTAGGTCAGACAAACTTGTGAAGATGGACAAGCATGTTAGCCAATCATATTCAGTAATGCCACAGCCATGTTGGTTGTGGCATTACTATGATTTGCTGCTGTCCATCGTGATGGCTATGTCATGGATGACAGGCAAGGCTGTATATAAGCCTTGCCACCGCCATTTTGAGCACATTTCTCTGAAGATCTGAGCTAGAGCAGGGTGAGGTAGATTCTGGAGCAGATCATAGGGATTGTCAGTGAGTGTAGGGAACTTCAAGATTCCTTATATTAACCCCAAACAGCTCTTGTGAGAGCTAGCAGGAGGACAGAGGAGTACTGTGTACTGTGAGACTGTAGGCAGGCAGGGAAGCAGGGAAGCAGGGAGCTGCAGTCCTACAGTGTCTTCACAGGAGCGACTTCATAGCTTCGCTTACTCACTCAGCTGTTCTAATAGCTGAAGTCAGAGGCTTAGCTGAGGTAGTATTAACAATTTTTTGGCAGCTGATAGATTTTGGGTCCTAAAAACCCCTTCAGCGTTATTTTGTCTGTGGCAGAACAGTGCGTTGCTGCTCTCCTAGCTGCAAATAGCACGTACGCCACCTACTTGTGCGCACTTAATAATTTTTCAGGGACCAGTGTGCTGCTTCACTCCCAGTGTTAGCACACACTTAACGCCAGTAAGTGACGCCTACAGCAACACCAAACTCATCTCGGTGCTGTGCGCACTTTCTAATTTTTCAGGGAAGTGTGCTGCTTCACTGTCAAGTGTTAGCACCACTTACCGCCATAAGTGACGCCTGCAGCAACACCAAACTCCATCTCGGTGGCTGTGCGCACTTTCTAATTTTTTCAGGGACTAGTGTGCTGCTTCACTGTCAAGTGTTAGCACACACTTAACCCGCCAGTAAGTGACGCCTGCAGCAACACCAAACTCCATCTCGGTGGCTGTGCGCACTTTCTAATTTTTTCAGGGACTAGTGTGCTGTTTCACTGTCAAGTGTTTGCACACACTTAACCCGCCAGTAAGTGACGCCTGCAGCAACACCAAACTCCATCTCGGTGGCTGTGCGCACTTTCTAATTTTTTCAGGGACTAGTGTGCTGCTTCACTGTCAAGTGTTAGCACACACTTAACCCGCCAGTAAGTGACGCCTGCAGCAACACCAAACTCCATCTCGGTGGCTGTGCGCACTTTCTAATTTTTTCAGGGACTAGTGTGCTGCTTCACTGTCAAGTGTTAGCACACACTTAACCCGCCAGTAAGTGACGCCTGCAGGAACACCAAACTCCATCTCGGTGGCTGTGCGCACTTTCTAATTTTTTCAGAGACTAGTGTGCTGCTTCACTGTCAAGTGTTAGCACACACTTAACCCGCCAGTAAGTGACGCCTGCAGCAACACCAAACTCCATCTCGGTGGCTGTGCGCACTTTCTAATTTTTTCAGGGACTAGTGTGCTGCTTCACTGTCAAGTGTTAGCACACACTTAACCCACCAGTAAGTGACGCCTGCAGCAACACCAAACTCCATCTCGGTGGCTGTGCGCACTTTCTAATTTTTTCAGGGACTAGTGTGCTGCTTCACTGTCAAGTGTTAGCACACACTTAACACGCCAGTAAGTGACGCCTGCAGCAACACCAAACTCCATCTCGGTGGCTGTGCGCACTTTCTAATTTTTCAGGGACTAGTGTGCTGCTTCACTGCCAAGTGTTAGCACACACTTAACCCGCCAGTAAGTGACGCCTGCATCAACACCTAACTCCATCTCGGTGGCTGTGCATTTGTCAACAATGTCCCAAAAACACCAAATTCCCAAAAACCAGTCTGCAAAGGGACAGGGACGACGTCGGGGCCCTAGCAGTCGTGAACAACAAGGCACTGGTAGAAGTAGACAGACGAGGATTGATCGATCCACCTTTCTGCTGTCTAAATTTCCCAGTTCTCAACCTAAACGTGTCTTGAGGCCGGAAGAGCAAGACCAAATAACATCTTGGATGGCTGACAAGACCTTAACCACTGGTTCTGGCAGCACACAATCATCCTTGACACCATATTCAAGTGCCGCTACTGACAATGCGGGGTCATCTAATCCGCAAAATCTTCCTATTTCCTCAAGCCATCGCCAGACAGAGGAAAATTTAGACCGCGAACTTGGACATTCGGAAGATTTATTTGGTTCTTATCAGCCATTCATACAACCTGACCTTTCTTTGTCACTGCCCGAACAGATACTTGAACCAGACGTTCATTCCATCTATGGACAAAGTTTGGATTCACCTCGTCCTGAAGAACGTCCCTTTCAACAAAAGCATAGACCGTCTCAGGAGGTGGAGGATGATGATGATGATGAGACACACATCTCATCTGGCCAGCCTGACCAGTCACGTTATCCAGATGACTTTGAAGAGGAGGGGGTGGATGATGAGACCACTGATCCAACCTGGACACTTGACATGCAGAGCCAACAGAGCAGCCAGGAGGAGGAAAGTGGTTATGTACCACCGCCTAAAGCACCCAGGCTTACTCCTTTATCCAGAATCCAAGCTGTGACAACAGTAGCCCAAATTGTGTCAATTGTTGCACAGACTGTACCAACTGTTGCCCCAACTTTAACAACAGTTGGCCAAAATGTGTCTACAGTTTGTGTTGGCCAGACTCATCCTCCAGTTCCTACACCACAACCTAAAGGACGAACATCCATTGTCTGGAAATTTTTTAAAGATAGCCCATCAGTAGCAAATGTCGTTATATGTAACATCTGCTATGCCAGGCTGAGCAGAGGCCAGGGCAAATCAAACTTGAGCACCAGCAGTATGCGAAAGCACATGACTCTTAAGCACCCAAGGCAGTGGTTGGCCCATCAGGGTTCGACATCAAGGCCTTCTGACCTCAACACCGTTATGCCACCTCCGAATCGTCCTTCACCATCTACTGTTCATGCAGCAGCTCCTACTCATACGATCTCCTCACAAGCTGCGTTAGACCAGAGATATGACAGTAGTCAAGTGACTTGTGAGTCTGCGCCAAATGTCCAGTTGTCTGTTCCACAGCTGTATGAGAGGCAGCGGAAGCACCCATCCACACACCCTTTTTCTCGACAAATGACAGCGCAAATTTCTAAGCTGTTAGCTGTAGAAATGCTGCCATTTAGACTTGTGGATACTGAGGCTTTTCAGGAGTTGTTGGCTGTGGCAGCACCACGATACACTGTCCCCAGTCGCAATTTTTTTTCACGTACTGCCATACCCGCGTTACATCAGCACGTGGTTAACAACTTGAAGCGTGCACTGACAAATGCTGTGAGCGGAAAAGTTCACCTGACAACTAACACCTGGACAAGTAGTTGTGGACAGGGCAGATACATATCCCTAACGGCTCACTGGATCAACCTTGTCGAGAGTGTCCCAAAGTCTAATAGTGGAATATCTGCGATCCTACCAACTCCACGAATAGTGGGCACAGCATCATTCCGGGTGTCCGCGTCCTCATATACTTCAACAACACAATGTGCGTCTTCTACTTCCTTGACCACTGCTGATTTGTCCGCAACATCACGTCAAAGTTGGGAGCTTTGCAGTACTGCATCAGCCAGGCGACAACAGGCTCTTCTTATGCTCATCTGTCTAGGTGACACACCTCACACTGCAAACGAGCTGTGGAAAGGTGTTAAGCAACAGACAGATGAGTGGCTGGCCCCACTGCAACTACAAACAGGTCTTGTTGTCAGTGATAACGGACGAAACCTTGTTGCAGCAATAAAGCTCGGTAACCTTCAACACGTGCCTTGCATGGCTCACGTACTGAATCTTGTAGTTCAGAAATTCTTGAAAAATTACCCAGAGTTATCTGATCTACTAGAGAAGGTGCGTAGAAATTGCGGACATTTCCGACATTCATCAACGGCACTTGCAAGTCTATCTGCCCTTCAACAGCAATTTAATTTGCCCAAACACAGATTAATTTGCGACATGCCCACACGATGGAATTCTACATTCCATATGTTGGCTAGGTTCAATGAGCAGCAGAGGGCTATAGCGGAATATCAGCTGCAACATGCCCGTCACCCAGGAAGTAATACAAGACACATTGGTACGATGGAGTGGGTCTGGATCGCTGACCTTTGCGAGGTTCTAGAAAACTTCGATTACTGCACAAAACTGGTCAGCGGTGATGAGTCCATTATTAGTCTCACCATCCCCATGCTCTGTTTGCTTAAAGATTCTCTCCTGAATCTTAAAACAGAGTCATTGAGGGCACAGCAGAGGGCTATGGATCCACATTTTAACATCCAGGATCAGAGCCAGCAAAGCCAATTTCAGCCGGCAACATTGGCTGCAGAACAAAACAGTGATGAGGAAGATGAAGACGATTTATTTATCCATGGTACTGAGGTGCACCCTGATGGAACTCCCAACCCCAGGTTTATGTCGGTACAGCATGGGTGGGCTGAAGAGCAGGAGGCGGAGACCGATTTTGAGACCATGATGCCTATTGTTCATCAGTCAGGTGACACAGAAGACATGAGTCTTTGTAGCCTAGCACACATGTCTGACTTCATGTCTCAATGTCTGTCCCAAGATCCACGCGTCATTAACATCTATGACAGCGACCTCTACTGGTTGTCAACATTCCTTGCCCCACGCTACAAAGACAAGTTTCCATCGCTGCTGTTGCAGTCACCAAGGGGCTTAATGATGGATCATTTCAAAAGTGTGGTTGTTGGCAATTTAATGTCAATTTCACCATCTGACTCCGCTATACCACGAACAAGCAGCTCTTTGCCACAGCAGCCTTTGGTTCGAACACAAACGGCCAAATTGTCAAGAAGAGGTGGTGGTAAGATGTCCACCAACTGGGCGATGTTCAACAGACCTTCCAATCTGCAACGGATTGTGCCTACGGTCCCCTTGTCTAGGAGACAAACATTGTCAAACATGTTGAACGAGTATGTGTGTGCTTTTTTTTTTTATTTCAAATAAAAAATTTTCTCTGTGTTGTGTTTTTTAACCCTTTATTGGAGATTCTTAGTGGCTGGGTCAAACGTGGCCTGACATTAAGAATCTCGGGCTTAATACCAGCTTGTATAACAAAGCTGGTATTAACCCCTTTATTACCCAGCGTGCCACCGCCACCAGGGCCGCTGGAAGAGCGGGGTTCAGCGCCAGAGGATGGCGCTTCAATGAACGCGCCATCTTCTGGGGCGGCTGCGGACTGCAATTTGCAGCGGGGGGTGCCCAGAAAGCTTGGGCATCCCTGCGCTGCGGATTCCAGCCCCCAGCTGCTTAGCTGTACCTGGCTAGACATAGAAATTGCGCTGAGCCCTACGTATTTTTTTTTTTATTATTTAATGAATTTCAGAGTCAGAGGCTCAGAGTCAGTGTCTCGGAGTCGGATTCTCCTCAGAGTCGGAGTCGCCTCAGAGTCGGAGTCGCCTCAGAGTCGGAGTCGCCTCGGAGTCGGAGTCGTCTCGGAGGGCGGAGTCGTCTTGGAGTCGGAGTCGTCTCGGAGTCGTCTCGGAGTCGGAGTCGTCTCGGAGTCGGAGTCGTCTCGGAGTCGGAGTCGTCTTGGAGTCGGAGTCATCTCGGAGTTTGAGTCGGAGTCGTCTCGGAGTCGGAGTCGGAGTCGTCTCGGAGTCGGAGTCGTCTCGGAGTCGGAGTCGTCTCGGAGTCGAGTCGAGTCGTCTCGGAGTCGGAGTCAAAAAAATGCGTGGGGATCCGCGCAATTTCTATGTCTAGCCAGGTACAGCTAAGCAGCTGGGAGCTGGAATCCGCAGCGCAGGGATGCCCAAGCTTTCTGGGCACCCCCCGCTGCAAATTGCAGCCCGCAGCCGCCCCAGAAGATGGCGCGTTCATTGAAGTGCCATCCCTGGCGCTGAACCCCGCTCTTCCAGCGGCCCTGGTAGCGGTGGCACGCTGGATAATAAAGAGGTTAGGGCCAGCTTTGTATTATCAGCTGGCCCTAAGCCCGAAATTTATGGCGGTCACGCCAATATTAGACATGACCGCCATGAATTTCTATTAAAATGTTTTAAAAAAAACACAACACAAAGAAAATTTTTTATTAGAAATAAAAAAAAATGCCATTAGAGACTCCATCTTTAATTAAAAAAATCCTCTTCCGTCCGACGCAGTCCAAAACGCGATGTCCTCTCTGCTACATCCCCTGTGCATAGATATAGATGTCTATGCACAGGAATGAGCAGACTGAGAACAATCTCAGCTCTGCTACATCATCTCTGTGCACAGACATTCATGTCTGTACACAGGGAATGAGCAGACTGAGAACAATCTCAGCTCTGCTACATCAGGCAGCAGGCAGGCTCTAGGACCCTGGAGCTGGCAGCCAGCACACAGAGCAGACAGGACTCTTATCTGTGCGAGTTTCCCAGCGATTACTTACAAAGTAAACGAGTCCAATGCAAATAAATAACAAAACTAGGATTGCTTCAGGCTGAAGCTTCCGACACACATCTGCGATTTGTAAATCTCACACTACTCGCTATTACTAGCTTCCCCATTCATTAACATTGGACTCGCTAGACTCGCAACGAGTAGCGAGTCCTGTGCTCAGACTCGCTAGAGTCAAGCGATTCCGAGTAATTTAGGATTCGCCCATCACTACTAATCAGGAATGTCTTGGTAAATAAAAGACACCAAACAGATGACTTGGGTTTTGAAACGACTGTAATGGACATAGAGTATGGGGTTGTTTTTGAGCAGCAGGTCACACATCGTTGGTGCCAAACAAGGTGGTATGCACAGATGGACAGTTTTACAGTTATTCCAACGGGGCCGAACAAAAAACCGGGAGCAGCAAGGACAAACCTCGGGTTTCCTAAAGGACCTTGGACATAAAAGCCTGTTGCACTTAAAATATGGCCCTCTTTAGTTTGATTTTATACTGCATTAATACACTATGTTTTCCGGAGGATTCGTAATGTGGCCATGAGTTAACGACAAAAAAACTAAAATTCACATGTGGGCCCTAATATCTACACCATCACCTTGCAGCCCCAAATAAACCCATGGGAAAACTGAACCACACATATTTGTAGTGATACAGGGTATGTTCTGAAATGTGTGTGAATGTGTCAACAATCTGGGATGGTGTACAAACAGTTTAGTGCAAAAGGGGTATATCCTTGCAACGTTATTTAGCCGAAAAAAACACCCACAACTAAACGTGTAGGGATGTATGTGGCCCTTATGCAAGTCGAGGCCATTAGGAACTGATACAAATGAGGCTTATGACAGGCAAACCAGACAGGGCCACACACCTTAGAGGCCATTGCAGGGAAGAACATGGCTTTGTTCCACAAACATGCCAACAATAATAGCTAATTGTGAGGTCACGGAACATTGTGTCTGACCACCCTGCAGAACATTGCTTATTTGTCCCAACGTCACAATGTGACTATAAATGTGTATGTCCTGGATCATTGCCAAAGGTAATAGAATTGTGTTGCACCATGGCAGAAACAAACCCCAGTGTGGGTATGTAAACCAGCACACTCATTATAGAGCTTCATACGTACACTGTGTGCCCTCGTGGACAGGGTCCTCTCCTCTTGTACCTGTATGACCTGATTGTCTTCATGTACTGTTTTTTTTCGTTAACCCTTATCCTCATGTAAAGTGCCATGGAACCTAATGGCGCTATATAAATAAATAATAATAACAATAATAGTAAACAACAGTGCGGCAGACACATACCTTGGCATACGGGCCACCGGTTCTAGAAATGAAAGCCGTTCATAGTGGCAATATATTATCCCGTGACCAGCTTCCGGGCACCCCTCCATGATCCTCCGGTGTTGCCGCTTGAATTGGTCGCGGCAGCTCCTCCACCGCTTCATAATGTGGTCAACTGTGAAATGATTTCAAACCGGGTTTAGACCTCTGTAACATTTGAAACACTAAAAGTATGTGTACAAATCAACAATAACATTTTATTCATGTTGTGTGTGTAATGTGTATACAAGGCACATGGACACGACAGTGTGGAACATCATCAACAGCATTACGGCCATTGAGCTCACGTGGCCACAATCACAAATGGGGCAGGGCACATGTCAACGCATAGAGAATGTAATAGTGCGGGCACCAGACTCCGCTCATTAGTGGTATTTATATACACCCAACCCCCTGGCCTTCAGAGCCAGAGGACCAGCCCTTAAACTAAGTGTACTATTGTGACCCCATCCAAATATAGGCAACCATGCGACGGCGCATTATAACACATTGAGGGCCCTGTATACCCTACTATGGGGGCCCTGTATACCCACGGGGGCCCTGTATACCCACTGCTGGGGTCTTGTATACCCACGGGGGGGCTGTAGACCCTACTATGAGGGCCCTGTATAACCACTGGGGGCCCTGTATACCCAGTGCTGGGGGGCCTGTGTACCCACGGGGGGTCTGTATACCCTAATATCGGTGGCATATATACACACTGGGGGGCCTGTATACTCTGCAGGTGGAGCTGTATACTCTGCTGGGGGGCTGTCTAACAGTGATAGCCGCTGTATACAAGGATGGCGGTCAATATGGTTTCCCACTTTTTTGGGGCTAAAGTAGGGGGGTCGGCTTATACACGAGTCGGCTTATACACGACTATATACGGTAAATGCAATATAACGTGTGAACACATTTAACTCACCCATATTGCTCTGCACATCATGGCCACAACGATGAAACGTTGGGAAAACGCCCTGTGCGATCTCCCTCCAGGCTGTGGTCCGCTGGACGTTATCCCCATACGCAGGGTCAGTGGGCAGCCAAAGCAGGGGCCGAGCCTCCACCAGAGCAATTAATTGCAGGGTGTTAACAGGGGCCATGCTTACTCGCTGTGACTTTCTGCGCGTCCAGCCAGGCAGCTCGAGTCGGCTTATTTCCTGTTTGCAAAAAGCATGGGGTTTGCTGCAGAAAATCGCTTGCCTCGCCTCAAACACATGCGAGTTTGGCCTCGGAGACAGCAGCAAAATACAGTTGCGAGTGGGGCTTCTGACACGGCAATGCGAGCGCTTTCCGAGACACATCTGCGATTTTTAAATCGCACACTACTCGCTATTACTCGCTTCCCCATTCATTAACATTGGACTCGCTAGGCTCGCAACGAGTAGCGAGTCCCGGGCTCGGACTCGCTAGAGACAAGCGATTCCGAGTAATGTAGGATTCACCCATCACTAATCCTGAATACAGCAGTTGGTTGCTTCGACTGGGAAATGGAAAGCTGTCAAATGAAGATAACCTTGGAGACGATGTCTTTGAAATTCCTCCAGACATGGTGTGCACTGGCTGTTTAATCACTGATATTTTTGGAGATAAACTTTCTATTGATGTGAATGACACCGAGAGCATAAATATTGCTGCTTCTCATGCTATTTTATGTCCAAAAAATGAAGACGTTGAGAAAGTCAATTCTAACGTCATAGATCGCTTGCCAGGTGACTATAGTGAATATATCAGTGATGATTCCATCGATCCTGATGAAGCTGATGACCTCGACCAATACCCAGTGGAATTTTTAAATTCACTAACACCAACTGGAATGCCTTCACATCGGCTAAAACTTAAAGTTGGCACCATTGTCATGTTATTACTAAACATCAACACCAAGAAAGGTCTCTGCAATGGTACTCAGCTGATTGTCACTGCGTTACATGCCAATATCATACAAGCTAAAGTAATTTGTGGCTCAGCAGCAGGAAATGTGGTATTCATTCCACGAATTGATTTGTGTCCATCAGAGACTGGATTACCTTTCAAATTACGACGTAGACAATTTCCAATTAAGCCAGATTTGCAATGACCATTAATAAATCCCAAGGGCAGACCCTCAATCGAGTTGGGATAAATCTACCAGAACCAGCATTTGCCCATGATCAACTCTATGTTGCATTTTCCAGAGTCAAACAGCGTTGCAATGTCAGGGTCAAAGTGGTCAATACACCACTTCAAGGACAATTACTGCCTGATAGTCCCAAAATTTTTACACGAAATATTGTGTATAAAAATGTTTTAGTTTAAAATTTTTTTTTTTAGTTTACTCATAGATATATTTAGTTTACTAACAGATAAAAAAAAAAAAAAAAAAATTAGTTTAGTCATAGATATATAAAAAAAAAAAAAAAAAAACAAAAAAAAAAAAATTGTTTATCCATAGATATATAAATTTCAAGTACTTAATTAGGAAATAGCCACGTAACATATACAGTTTTTAGTTTTACATCTTAAATCCTTTATTTAGACAGTTCATAGTATATATATATATACTGGATGGTAGCCCGATTCTAATGCATCGGGTATTCTAGAATATGTATGTACAGTAGTTTATTTATGAAGATGTAAGAATAATGCAATGCGAAGCTGGGTATAAACTCCGCGCCAGTATATAGCTGATTGGCCACGGCCGCAGCGGTGTTGGTGTGCAGCGGTGTCAGTGTGCAGCGGTGTTGGTGTACAGCAGTGTTGGTGTACAGCAGTATCAGTGTACAGCAGTGTCGGTGTGCACCGGTGGCGGTGTACAGCAGTGGCGGTAGGCAGTGGTGTCGGTGGGCAGTAGTGTCGCTGGGCAGCAGTGTCATTGTGCAGCAGTGTCGTTGTGCAGCAGTGTTGGTGTACAGCGATGCCGATGTGCAGCGCTGCTGGTGGCCAGCGATGTTGGTGGGCAGCGGTGATGGTGTGCAGCGATGACGGTGGCCAGCGGTGTTGTTGGGCAGCGGTGTTGCTGTGCAGCGGTGTCGTTGTGCAGCAGTGTTAGTGTGCAGCAGCGTCAGTGTGCAGCAGTGTCGGTCTGCAGCAGTGTCGGTCTGTAGCAATGTCGGTCTGCAGCAGTGTCAGTGTACAGCACTGTCTGTGTTCAGCGACGTTAGTGTACACCAGTGTCGGTGGGCAGCAGTGTCGGTGTGCAGCACTGTGGGAGTTCATTGGTGTTGGTGTGCAGTGGTGTCAGTGTGCATATTTAGTTTACTAATAGATATATATTAAAAAAAAAAATTAGTTTAGTCATAGATATATAAGACAAAAAAACAAAAAAAAAATTGTTTAGCCATTGTGAGGTAGCGGCAGCGGCGGCACGGCGGAGACAAGGGATCCAGGCACCACTGGTCACGGCACATGGGTTTATTTGCCAAAACCGTAGGACACAAACAATAGTCGGGTACAATATTCCAGATTCCCCTTACTTCAGGGGCCGCTACTTAGCTGCATCCAAAAGGACGTACTCCGACAAAACCAGCCACAGTGTCTCAGGCCTGGCTCAGGGATGCTTCTCTCTCAGAAGCTCAGTGAGTTGTCTTCACTCCCCCACTCGAGACCACACCCCGTGGTCTAGCTTCCTTTTATCACACCCAAGCCAGTAAAGCAGAACCAGCACAAAATCCCGGGATGGAGTGCGACCTGTCAATATGGAGGACGCACCCAGGGAGGCACACACCGGTCGCAGGGGCCCGACCCGGTCGGTGCCTCACACCATAGATATATAGGTTTCAAGTACTTAATTAGGAAATAGCCATGTAACATATATAGTTTTTAGTTTTACATCTTAAATCCTTTATTTAGACAGTTCATAGTATATTATATATACTAGATCGTGGCCCGATTCTAACGCATCGGGTATTCTAGAATATGTATGTACAGTAGTTTATTTATGAAGATGTAAGAATAATGCAATGCGAAGCTGGGTATAAATCCCACGCCAGTATATAGCTGATTGGTCGCGGCCGCAGCGGTGTTGGCGTGCAGCGGTGTCGGTGTGCAGCGGTGTTGGTGTACAGCGCTGTCGGTGTACAGCAGTGTTGGTGTACAGCAGTATCAGTGTACAGCAGTGTCGGTGTGCACCGGTGGCGGTGTACAGCAGTGGCGTTAGGCAGCAGTGTCGGTGGGCAGCGGTGTCGGTGGGCAGTAGTGTCACTGGGCAGCAGTGTCATTGTACAGCAGTGTCAGTGTACACGTACACGATGCCGATGTGCAGCGCTGTTGGTGGGCAGTGGTGTTGGTGGGCAGCGGTGTCGGTGTGCAGCGGTCACGGTGTGCAGCGATGACGGTGGCCAGCGGTGTCGTTGGGCAGCAGTGTCGCTGTGCAGCAGTGTCGTTGTGCAGCAGTGTCAGTGTGCACCAGTGTCGGTCTGCAGCAGTGTCGGTCTGCAGCAGTGTCAGTGTAAAGCACTGTCTGTGTTCAGCGGTGTTAGTGTACACCAGTGTCGGTGGGCAGCAGTGTCGGTGTGCAGCACTGTGGGAGTTCAGTGGTGTTGGTGTGCAGTGGTGTCGGTGTGCATCAGTGTTGGTGTACAGCAGTGTTGGTGTTCAGTGGTGTTGGTGTACAGCGGTGTTGGTGTACAGCGGAGTTAAGCAGAGATGAGTGGGTGCTGGGCGAGGGTGACTGGGTGCTGAGTGGGGGTGAGTGGCTGCTGAGCAGGTGAGTGGGTGCTGAGCGGGGGTGAATGGGTGCTGAGCGGGTGAATTGGTACTGAGACGGGTGACTGGGTGCTGAGAGGGGTGACTGGGTGCTGAGTGGGGGTGACTTGGTGCTGAACGGAGTGAGTGGGTTCTGAGTGGGGGTGAGTGGGTGCTGAGCGGGGGTAAGTGGGTGCTCAGTTGGGGTGACTGGATGCTGAGATGGGTGAGTGGATGCTGAGACAAGGGTGACTGGGTGCTGAGCGGGGGTGACTGTGTGCTGAGCAGGTGAGTGGTTGCTGAGCGAGGGTGAGTGGGTGCTGAGCAGGGGTGAGTGGGTGCTAAGCGGGGGTGACTGGGTGCTGAGACAGGTGAGTGGATGCTGAGATGGGTGAGTGGATGTTGAGACAGGTGACTGAGTGCTGAGCGGAGGTGACTTGGTGCTGAGCGGAGGTCACTGGGTGTGACTGGGAGTGGGTGAGAGTGGGGTTCAGTGGAAGCAGTGTAGGTTCAGTGCGCAGTGTGGAGTGAGGGGGTGCAGCGTGGGTTCAGTGGCGGTAGTGTGGGGGCATGTGGGTTCTGTGGGGGCAGTGTGGGGTGAGAGGGGTAAGCAGGGGTAGTTAGGGGTGAATAGCAGGATGGAGGAGGCTCTACTCACCCCGACATTGTTCCTCTTCCTCCTCTTTTTTTTCTTGCTGCAATGACGTTCCGTAATGAAAGGCCGCTGGAGGCGGGGTTAAAACAGGGGGTGTAGTAGTGGAGATCATCTGTTCATTTCAAATAACAGGGCGAGAAAGGTGACAGTGAAGTCAGCTTTCCTGCCCACTATGTAAGTGTAGCGCTGTCACAGCAATCCTACCTCACTAATGCGTCGCCGTCGCCAGGTTTTGAATGCGTGCGGCTGTTTTGCCTATGCTGCGCTCATTGGTTGCTGCGGCTGGCAGCGACCATTGAGCACTGGGACCCGGTGCGCGATTTCAGCCTCAGACAGACATGATTAGGCAATTATATAGTAGATATGAACACACATTTAGTAAAAGATGATAGATTTGTATCATCCAAATTTATCGATTTGGTGATATGAACCACAATCTTAAGCTCCAGCACTATAGGTGCTGAGAAATTTACATTTCTTTTTTCACTAGGAGAGGTTTTTGTAAACACCTGAGAGACGGGTAAGATGGCTGTTCACACACATCTCCATCTCAAGGTGTGTTCTGTATATATAGATACATAGTTTCATATATATAACGTATCTGCAAGTCTATGTAATATATAACGAAAAAAACTGCACAGCACTCACAGACCAGTGTGAACTGGTGCAAGCAGGGACACAGAGATATATATATATAGTAGAAAAAATTCCTTGCAGCACACAGCTATCACCAATGTTGCATAATGCTATAAGCCATGTGGTTGAGAAAAAAGTATCTGCAACTCTATGTAACATATAACGAAAAAAACTGCACAGCACTCACAGACTATATATATATATCTCTGTGTCCCTGCTTGCACCAGTTCACACTGGTCTGTGATGGTGTCCGCCCACTTAGTAGTGGGGTAGGGTGGACAAGGAGGACTTGGGTGTCAGAGATAGGACTCGTCGTGCCTGAAGTCACTTTGTCGCAGTCGACGAGAAAACAGACCTTGGCCAATGTTTGTACTAAGAACTTCAGAATTAAAAGATAAGATTTTGAGTTTATTCAGAAAAACGTAAGTTTTTAAACTTTTTTCTCAACCACATGGCTTATAGCATTATGCAACATTGGTGATAGCTGTGTGCTGCAAGGAATTTTTTCTACTATATATATATATCTCTGTGTCCCTGCTTGCACCAGTTCACACTGGTCTGTGAGTGCTGTGCAGTTGTTTTCGTTATATATTACATAGAGTTGCAGATACTCTGCTGCAAATTGCACCCTTGTTGTAGACAGGTGATGGAGGGTATAGATGGTGTCCGCCCACTTAGTAGTGGGGTAGGGTGGACAAGGAGGACTTGGGTGTCAGCGATAGGACTCGTCGTGCCTGAAGTCACTTTGTCGCAGACGACGAGCAAACAGACCTTGGCCAATGTTTGTACTAAGAACTTCAGAATTAAAAGATAAGATTTTGAGTTTTTTCAGAAAAACGTAAGTTTTTAAACTTTTTTCTCAACCACATGGCTTATAGCATTATGCAACATTGGTGATAGCTGTGTGCTGCAAGGAATTTTTTCTACTATATATATATATCTCTGTGTCCCTGCTTGCACCAGTTCACACTGGTCTGTGAGTGCTGTGCAGTTTTTTTTCGTTATATATTACATAGAGTTGCAGATACTCTGCTGCAAATTCCACCCTTGTTGTAGACAGGTGATGGAGGGTATAGATGGTGTCCGCCCACTTAGTAACATAGTAACATAGTAACATATTTTTTAAGGTTGAAGGAAGACTTTAAGTCCATCTAGTTCAACCCATAGCCTAACATGTTGATCCAGAGGAAGGCAAAAAAAAACCCATGTGGCAACACTAATCTCCACATTGGGGGAAAAAATTCCTTCCTGACTCCAGATACGGCAATCAGACTAATTCCCTGGATCAACGCCCTATCAAAGAATCTAGTATATATAACTGGTAATATTATAGTTTTCAAGAAAGGCATCCAGGCCCTTCTTAAATGTTAGTAGTGACTCACTCATTACAACATCATGTGGCAGAGAGTTCCATAGTCTCACTGCTCTTACAGTAAAGAATCCGCGTCTGTGATTATGATTAAACCTTCTTCCCTCCAGACGTAGAGGATGCCCCCTTGTCCCAGTCTCAGGCCTAAGAGTAAAGAGATCATTAGAAAGGTCTCTGTACTGCCCCCTCATATATTTATACATTATTATAAGATCACCCCTAAGCCTTCGTTTTTCCAAGCTAAATAACCCCAAGTTTAATAACCTGTCATGGTATTGCAGACCCCTTAGTCCTCTAATAACTTTTGTCGCTCTTCTCTGGACCCGCTCTAGTTCAGCTATGTCTTTCTTATACACCGGAGACCAGAATTGTACACAGTATTCTAAGTGTGGTCGCACTAGTGACTTGTATAGAGGTAAAATTATGTTCTCCTCATGAGCATCTATGCCTCTTTTAATACATCCCATTATTTTATTTGCCTTTGCAGCAGCTGCCTGACACTGGCCACTAAATGTGAGTTTGTCATCTACCCATACACCCAGGTCTTTTTCAGTGACAGTTTTGCCCAGTGTTTTACAATTAAGCACATAATTATACCTTTTGTTTCCTCTGCCCAAGTGCATGACTTTACATTTATCCCCATTAAAGCGCATTTGCCATTTAGCAGCCCAAGCTTCTAGTTTACATAAATCCTCCTGTAATATAAAATTGTCCTCCTCTGTATTGATTACCCTGCAGAGTTTAGTGTCATCTGCAAATATTGAGATTCTACTCTGTATGCCCCCTACAAGGTCATTAATAAATATATTAAATAGAAGCGGGCCCAACACTGACCCTGTGGTACCCCACTGTTAACTGTGACCCATTCTGAGTGTGTTCCATTAATAACCACCCTTTGTTTCCTATCACTAAGCCAGTTCTTAACCCACTTACACATATTTTCCCCTATCCCCATTGCCCTCATTTTATGTATCAACCTTTTGTGTGGCACCGTATCAAAAGCTTTTGAAAAGTCCATATACACCACATCCACTGCATTTCCTTGGTCCAGTCCAGAACTTACTTCTTCATAGAAGCTTATTAGATTAGTTTGACAGGAACGGTCCCTCGTAAAACCATGTTGATAATGGGTCATGAGGTTATTTTTCTTCAGATACTCCAGTATAGCATCTCTTAGAAAACCCTCTAGGATTTTACCCACAGTAGAGGTTAAGCTTACTGGCCTATAATTTCCAAGTTCAGTTTTTGTCCCCTTTTTGAATATTGGCACCACATTTGCTATACGCCAGTCCTGTGGTACAGACCCTGTTATTATGGAATCTTTAAATATTAAAAATAATGGTCTATCTATGACAGTACTTAATTCCTGCAGCACTCTGGGGTGTATCCCATCTGGGCCCGGGGATTTGTCAATTTTAGTGATTTTTAGACGATGCCGTACGTCCTCTTGGGTTAAGCAGGTGACGTTTAATTGAGAATTTTTGTTATCACTGATCATATTGTCTGTCATGGGATTTTCTTGTGTAAATACTGTTGAAAAAAAGTCATTTAGCATATTTGCTTTTTCCTCATCCTCATCCACCATTTCACCCAGACTATTTTTAATGGAGCCAACACCATCATTTTTTAGTTTCTTACTATTTATGTAGTTAAAAAATATTTTGGGATTCTTTTTACTTTCTCTGGCAATGAGTCTCTCTGTCTCAATCTTTGCTGCCTTGATTTGCTTTTTACAAATGTTATTTAATTTTCTGTATTTATTTAATGCTTCATCACTACCTACTTGCTTTAATTCCCTAAATGCTTTCTTTTTGTCACATATTGCACTTCTTACCGCTTTATTTAGCCATAGTGGTTTCCTCCTATTTCTAGCATGCTTATTCCCATAGGGTATATATTGTGCACAGGTCCTAGTAGTGGGGTAGGGTGGACAAGGAGGACTTGGGTGTCAGCGATAGGACTCGTCGTGCCTGAAGTCACTTTGTCGCAGTCGACGAGCAAACAGACCTTGGCCAATGTTTGTACTAAGAACTTCAGAATTAAAAGATAAGATTTTGAGTTTTTTCAGAAAAACGTAAGTTTTTAAACTTTTTTCTCAACCACATGGCTTATAGCATTATGCAACATTGGTGATAGCTGTGTGCTGCAAGGAATTTTTTCTACTATAGTTTCATATATAGATAGAAAATTATGGATTTAGCTTTAACATCTGCATTTTTTGGCTATTTGTGGAAGTTTATATGGAAAAAAACACAATTTCTGCACTTGCTGCCTAAGGCCTCATCTAAAGCACACTTGCCGTAAGCTGCATGCAATTTATATGGAATTTGTGGTTCACTTGCGGCAGATGCCACATACGTGGTTACGGCAGTTTCAGCCGTAAAAACCGCACTGACCTGTGGTTTTGTAGTGGCTGCATTTCGTCCACCTGCCGAGGCCATGTGTGCTGCATTTACAGCAGGTTAACTGCAAGTTCCATATACATTGCATCAGAATTGCTGCAAGTGTGTCGCAAGTAAGCCCTTAGGTGTCAAGTACGGAAATTGTATTTATTATATCCCCACCTTCTACAAATAGCTGAAAAATGCTGCTCTAAAACAGCTTTTAGTCTTCATAAATAGGAATTAGTTAGAGTAGGGACCCATGAGACGTAGGGCCACCTTGATGTGGTTGATGGGCAAACACAAACTGGCTGATACGCAGAATATCAATATTGATTTTTTAAATGAAGCTACTTACTAAGTATCAAGTATTAACCAGTCGGTGTACCAAGAGCCCTACAATATAATAATTCCATTGTACAAAAATAATATTCATCCTACAACTATACATAGTTCATGAATAGATATCATGCATTAATTGTATGATTCTTAATTTTTTAACAATAAACTATATATGGATTCTAGACTACCCGATTCTTTAGAATCGGGCCGCCATCTAGTGTTTCATAGTTAGGGAGGTTTTTTTTTATAATATTTCTTATTACTTTCTAGCAACTAAGCCTTGAATTCAGAATTTGGATTTAGTTGCATAATATTTAATGAGTGGTTTAATACTACCCTTGCTTCCTGGTACTGTGTGAAAAAAAATATTCTGTTAGAAATAGACACCAGAGAAAAGTATTGGATCTTTAAGGTTGAAGGAATACCTTAAGTCCATCTCGTTCAACCCATACCCTAACATGTTGATCTGGAGGAAGGCAAAAAAACAAACATTTGGCAACACTAAGCTCCACATTGGGGAAAAAAATTCCTTCCTGGCTCCACATACGGCAGTCAGACTTGTTCCCTGGATCCCTATCAAAGAATCTAGTATATATAGCCGGTAATATTATATGTGTCAAGAAAGGCATCAAGACCATTCTTAAATTTTAGTAGTAACTCACTCATTACAACATCATGTGGCAGAGAGTTCCATAGTCTCACTGCTCTTACAGTAAAGAATCCACGTCTGTGATTATAATTAAACCTTCTTTCCTCTAGACGTAGAGGATGCCCCCTTGTCCCTGTCTCAGGCTTAAGAGTAAAGAGATCATTAAAAAGGTCTCTGTACTGTCCCCTCATATATTTATACATTATTATAAAATCACCCCTAAGCCTTCGTTTTTCCAAACTAAATAACCCCAAGTTTATTAACCTGTCTTGGTATTCCAGACCCCTCTGTCCTCTAATGACTTTGGTCGCTCTTCTCTGCACCCGCTCTAGTTCAGCTATGTCTTTCTTATACACCGGAGACCAGAATTGTACACAGTATTCTAAGTGTGGTCGCACTACTGACTTGAATAGAGGTAAAATTATGTTCTCTTCATGAGCATCTATGCCTCTTTTAAAGCATACCATTATTTTATTTGCCTTTGCAGCAGCTGCCTGACACTGGCCACTAAATGGGAGTTTGTCATCTACCCATACACCCAGGTCTTTTTCAGTGGTAGTTTTGCCCAGTGTTTTACAATTAAGCACATAATTATACATTTTATTCCTCTGCCCAAGTGCATGACCTTACATTTATCCCCATTAAAGCTTCTAGTTTACATAAATCCTTCTGTATTATAAAATTATCCTCCTCTGTATTGATTACTCTGCAGAGTTTAGTGTCATCTGCAAATATTAAGATTATATTCTGTATGCCCCCTACAAGGTATTAATAAATATGTTAAAAAGGAGTGGGCCCAATACTGACCCCTGTGGTACCCCACTGTTAATTGTGACCCATTCCGAGTGTGTTCCATTAATAACCACCCTTTGTTTCCTATCACTAAGCCAGTCCTTAACCCACTTACACATATTTTCCCCTATCCCCATTGCTCTCATTTTATGTATCAACCTTTTGTGTGGCACCGTATCAAAAGCTTTTGAAAAGTCCATATACACCACGTCCACTGCATTTCTTTGGTCCAGTCCCGAACTTTCCTCTTCATGGAAGCTCATCAGGTTAGTTTGACAGGAACGGTCCCTCGTATACACATGTTGATATTGGGTCTTGAGGTTATTTTTCTTCAGATACTCCAGTATAGCATCTCTTAGAAAACCCTGTAGGATTTTACCCACAGTAGAGGTTAAGATTACTGGCCTATGATTTCCAAGTTCAGTTTTTGTCCCCTTTTTGAATATTGGCACCACATTTGCTTTACGCAAGTCCTGTGGTACAGTCCCTGTTATTATGGAATCTTTGAAGATTAAAAATAATGGTCAATCTATGACGGTACTTAATTCCAGCAGTACTCTTGGGTGTATCCCATCCGGGCTGGGGATTTGTCAACTTTAGTGATTTTTAGATGGTGCCGTACTTCCTGCTGGGTTAAGCAGGTTACATTTAATGGAGAGTTTTTGTTATCATTGATCATATTGTCTGTCATGGGATTTTCTAGTGTAAATACTGTTGCAAAAAAGTCATTTAGCATATTGACTTTTTCCTCATCCTCATCCACCATTTCACCCAGACTATTTTTAAGGGGGCCAACACAATCATTTTTTAGATTCTTACTATTTGAGCACTGACTATGCAAATAGGCGCGAGAATTCAAAGTCTGAATTTCGCGCCTATTTGCTGCCCGGCTACAGCGCCACGTAACGCCGCTGTAGCTGGGATACACAGTCTCTCCTCACAGCCCCCCTGCTCCTCCTGCCCAATCACCCCCCCACCTGTCACCATAGCCCCCCCACTGCCCGGTCACCCCCCGCCTGTCACCACAGTCCCCCCCCGCTGCCCGATCAGCCCCCTGCCTGTCACCACAGCCCCCCTCCACTGTCCGGTCACCCCCCGCCTGTCACCACAGTCCCCCCCACTGTCCGATCACCCCCCAGCCTGTCACCATAGCCCCCCTCCACTGTCCGGTCACCCCCCGCCTGTCACCGCAGTCCCCCCCCCGCTGCCCGATCACCCCCCTGCCTGTCACCACAGCCCCCCTCCACTGTCCGGTCACCCCCCCACCTGCTACCACAGCTCCCTCCAGCTGCCCGCCACTGAACATCACTTTTCCTGGTACTTCATGACCTCTGATGACGTCACGATGATGAGTGGAGTCACAGATCACATGACCGTGACGTCATCAAAGGTCATCTCTCGATCTACCTTCCTCTGCCCACTGACCCCCGCTCTGCCCACTGACCCCCCTCTGTTCACTAACCCCCCGCTCTGCCCACTAACCCCCCTCTCTGCCACTGACCCTGCTCTGCCTGCTGACCCCACTGACCCTACTCTGCCACTGACCATGCTCTGCCCACTGACCCCTCACACTGCCCATTGACCCTGCTCTGCTCATTGACTCCCGCTCTGCCCACTGACCCCCGCTCTGCTCACTGACCCCGCTCTGTTCACTAACCCCCCGCTCTGCCCACTAACCCCCGCTCTGCCCACTGACCCTGCCCTGCCCACTGACCCCCTCTCTGCCCCCTGACCCTGCTCTGCCTGCTGACCCCCACTCTGCCCACTGACCCTGCACTGCCCACTGACCCTGCTCTGCCACTGACCCCTCACACTGCCTACTGACCCTGCTCTGCTCATTGACTCCCGCTCTGCCCACTGACCCCCGCTCTGCCCACTGACCCCACTCTGTTCACTGCCCCCACCGCTCTGCACACTGACCCCCGCTCTGCCCCCTGACCCTGCCCTGCCCACTGACCCCCTTTCTGCCCCCTGACCCTGCTCTGCCCATTGACCCCCACTCTGCCCACTGACCCTGCTCTACCCTCTGACCATGCTCTGCCCACTGACCCCTCACACTGCCCACTGACCCTGCTCTGCTCATTGACTCCCTGCTCTGCCCACTGACCCTGCTCTGCTCATTGACTCCCACTCTGCCCACTGACCCCCTCTGTTTACTGACCCCCCGCTCTGCCCACTAAGCCCCAGCTCTGCCCCTGACCCTGCCCTGCCAACTGACCCCTCTCTGCCCCCTGACCCTGCTCTGCCCACTGACCCCCTCTCTGCCCACTGACCCTGCTCTGCCCACTGACCCCCACTCTGCCCACTGACCCTGCTCTGCCCACTGACCATGCTCTGCACACTGACCCCTCACACTGCCCACTGACCCTGCTCTGCTCATTTACTTCCGCTCTGCCCATTGACCCCCGCTCTGCCCACTAACCCCTGCTTTGCCCACTGACCCCTGCTCTGCGCACTGACCCCCCTCTGCCCACTAACCCCCCCACTCTGCCCTTTGACCATGCCCACTGACCCCTGATCTGCCCACTGACCGTGCCCACTGACCCATGCTGTACCCACTGACCCCCCTCTGGCTAAATAAAGTGGTAAGAGGTGCAATATGTGACAAAAAGAAAGCATTTAGGGAATTAAAGCAAGTAGGTAGTGATGAGGCATTAAATAAATACAGAAAATTAAATAACATTTGTAAAAAGCAAATCAAGGCAGCAAAGATTGAGACAGAGAGACTCATTGCCAGAGAAAGTAAAAAGAATCCCAAAATATTTTTTAACTACATAAATAGTAAGAAACTAAAAATTGATGGTGTTGGCCCCTTTAAAAATAGTCTGGGTGAAATGGTGGATGAGGATGAGGAAAAAGCCAATATGCTAAATGACTTTTTTTCAACAGTATTTACACAAGAAAATCCCATGACAGACAATATGATCAGTGATAACAAAAATTCTCAATTAAATGTCACCTGCTTAACCCAAGAGGAAGTACGGCATCGTCTAAAAATCACTAAAATTGACAAATCCCCGGGCCCAGATGGGATACACCCCAGAGTGCTGCAGGAATTAAGTACTGTCATAGATAGACCATTATTTTTAATATTTAAAGATTCCATAATAACAGGGTCTGTACCACAGGACTGGCGTATAGCAAATGTGGTGCCAATATTCAAAAAGGGGACAAAAACTGAACTTGGAAATTATAGGCCAGTAAGCTTAACCTCTACTGTGGGTAAAATCCTAGAGGCTTTTCTAAGAGATGCCATACTGGAGTGTCTGAAGAAAAATAACCTCATGACCCATTATCAACATGGTTTTACGAGGGACCGTTCCTGTCAAACTAATCTAATAAGCTTCTATGAAGAAGTAAGTTCTGGACTGGACCAAGGAAATGCAGTGGATGTGGTGTATATGGACTTTTCAAAAGCTTTTGATACGGTGCCACACAAAAGGTTGATACATAAAATGAGGGCAATGGAGATAGGGGAAAATATGTGTAAGTGGGTTACGAACTGGCTTAGTGATAGGAAACAAAGGGTGGTTATTAATGGAACACACTCAGAATGGGTCACAGTTAACAGTGGGGTACCACAGGGGTCAGTGTTGGGCCCGCTTCTATTTAATATATTTATTAATGACCTTGTAGGGGGCATACAGAGTAGAATCTCAATATTTGCGGATGACACTAAACTCTGCAGGGTAACCAATACAGAGGAGGACAATTTTATATTACAGGAGGATTTATGTAAACTAGAAGCTTGGGCTGCTAAATGGCAAATGAGCTTTAATGGGGATAAATGTAAAGTCATGCACTTGGGCAGAGGAAACAAAAGGTATAATTATGTGCTTAATTGTAAAACACTGGGCAAAACTGTCACTGAAAAAGACCTGGGTGTATGGGTTGATGACAAACTCACATTTAGTGGCCAGTGTCAGGCAGCTGCTGCAAAGGCAAATAAAATAATGGGATGCATTAAAAGAGGCATAGATGCTCATGAGTAGAACATAATTTTACCTCTATACAAGTCACTAGTGCGACCACACTTAGAATACTGTGTACAATTCTGGTCTCCGGTGTATAAGAAAGACATAGCTGAACTAGAGCGGGTCCAGAGAAGAGCGACAAAAGTCATTAGAGGACTAAGGGGTCTGCAATACCAAGACAGGTTATTAAACTTGGGGTTATTTAGCTTGGAAAAACGAAGGCTTAGGGGTGATCTTATAATAATGTATAAATATATGAGGGGACAGTACAGAGACCTTTCTAATGATCTCTTTACTCTTAGGCCTGAGACTGGGACAAGGGGGCATCCTCTACGTCTGGAGGAAAGAAGGTTTAATCATAATCACAGACGCGGATTCTTTACTGTAAGAGCAGTGAGACTATGGAACTCTCTGCCACATGATGTTGTATTGAGTGACTCACTACTAACATTTAAGAAGGTTTCCCAAAGTTGAAGAAAAACTTTTAATTACTTTACTTAATGATGTATCACGGGTTCTTAGGATAGTAGCAGCAGATATCCTCTCTTATAACACTGAGAGGCTGTTTAAGTCTGCATGCGCAGGTGATTCTCATTTTGTGTAGTTCATCTATATTGGATGTTATTAGACCACACGCAATTGCTGTGTGACTGCACTTATATGGGAAGGGCTGTGAATTTTATGCATGGTAATATAATGACATGCTATTTTGAACCAATTGATTACATCTCTATTTTTCTATAGCTGTAAAAAAAAAAACCCCAAAAAACTCTATTGCTATGGATAGGCATGACAGTATACAGGACTTTAGGTATTAAGTAGTTTATATTGTTCTTTACCTTAAATTGATATATGTATGCTTTTGGTTGATAGGTAATGACTAATTATAGCTATATATTATGAGTATACATATAGGATGAAATTGAGAAATTAATATGTATCATTGCTGGTTTTCTACCTTGCTCCCACCCCTTGTACCGCACATTCTTTGATTAATAAAAATTTATATTTTCATATATATGACCATATGATCGTTTTTCTTCCCCTTTGGGAAATCTTTTACATTAATTCTGCGCGATCGGTCATGTTTTATTATAAGTCCATATTTATTCCAGTATTATTGGTTATATGCGTATATGCATTATTGATGGTATGGTATGGCTAGCCACGATGTACTGGATACAAAAACTGTGGTGTTTTCTAACATTTAAGAAGGGCCTGGATGCCTTTCTTGAAAACTATAATATTACCAGTTATACATACTAGATTCTTTGATAGGGCGTTGATCCAGGGAACTAGTCTGATTGCCGTACCTGGAGTCAGGAAGGAATTTTTTCCCCCAATGTGGAGCTTAGTGTTGCCACACGGGTTTTTTTTGCCTTCCTCTGGATCAACATGTTAGGCTATGGGTTGAACTAGATGGACTTAAAGTCTTCCTTCAACCTTAAAAACTATGTAACTATGTTAGTATGTTCACTGACCCCCCCGCTCTGCCCACTAACCCCCCGCTCTGCCCTTTGACCATGCCCACTGACCCCTGCTCTTCCCACTGACTGTGCCCACTGACTGCCGCTCTGCCCACTGACCCCTGCTCTGCCCACTGACCATGCCAATGACCCCATCTCTGCCCATTGACCCTTCTCTGCCCAGTGACCCCCGCTCTGCCCACTGACCCCTGCTCTGCCCACTGATTTTTCCCACTAACCCCTGCTCTGCCCACTGACTGTGCCCACTGACCCCTGCTCTGCCCACTGACTGTGCCCACTGACCCCTGCTCTGCCCAATCACTGTGCCCACTAACCCCTGCTCTGCCCACTGACCCTGCTCTGCCCATTGACCCCCCACTCCTGCTCACTGACCCTTCTCTGCCCAATGACCCCCGCTTTGCCCGCTGACCCCTGCTCTGCTCACTGACTGTGCCCACTGACCCCTGCTCTGCCCACTGACCCCTGCTCTGCCCAATGATTTTTCCCACTAACCCCTGCTCTGCCCACTGACTGTGCCCACTGACCCCTGCTCTACCCACTGACTGTGCCCACTGACCCCTGCTCTGCCCAATCACTGTGCCCACTAACCCCTGCTCTGCCCACTGACCCCTACTCGGCCCACTGACCCCCCCTCTGCCTACTGACCATGCCCACTGACCCCTGCTCTGACTACTGGCCCCAGCTCTGCCCACTGACCCTGCTCTGCCCACTGACCCCCACTCCTGCCTACTGACCCTGCTCTGCCTACTGATTATGCCCACTAACCCCTGCTCTGCCCACTGACTGTGCCCACTGACCCCTGCTCTGCCAAATGATTGTGCCCATTAACCCCTGCTCTGCCCACTGATCCCCCACTCTGCCCACTGACCCCCGCTCTGTCCACTGACCCCCAGCTGATCAGTTTCCCAGCAACGACAGGTCATGTCCTGGGAGCTACAAGACAGGTGGAGCGAGCCGACGGAGGGTAAGTATCCTCACTGAGGGTTTTTTTTTTATTATTACCATGGAGGAGAGGGAGGGGGGGAGCGGAGGGGCAGAGGGAGGGGGGCCGCGGGGAGCAGAGGGGGGCAGGAGGAGCGCCTCCATCCTGCCCCCCCCGTATCCATCCTGTCCTCCCTGTCACCATCCTGCCCCGCCGGCTCCATCCTGCCCCACCGGCTCCATCCTGCCCCGCCGGCTCCATCCTGCCCCGCCGGTTCCATCCCGCACCCCCACCACCATCCTGCCCCCCCCCCCCCGCCACCATCCTGCCCCGCCGGCTCCATCCTGCCCCCCACCACCATCTTGCCCCGCCGGCTCCATTCTGCCCCGTCGGCTCCATCCTGCCTCCCCCACCGCATCCATCCTGCCCCACTCGCTCCATCCTGCCTCGCTTGCTCCATCCTGCCCCGCTCACCACCATCCTGCCCCCCCACCATCCTGCTCCTCCGGCTCCATCCTGCCCCTCCGGCTCCATCCTGCCCCGCAGGCTCCATCCTGCCCTGCCCCCCCACCATCCTGCCCCGCTCGCTCCATCCTGCCCTGCTCGCTCCATCCTGCCCTGCTCGCTCCATCCTGCCCCCCGCTGTTCTTGCTCCCCCGGCTCCATCCTGCCCCCCCCGCCTCCATCCTGCCCCACTTGCTCCATCCTGCTCCTCTGGCTCCATCCTGCTCCTCCGGCTCCATCCTGCTCCATCCTGCTTCTTTGGCTCCATCCTGCTCCGCTCGCTGCATCCTGCCCCGCTCCCACCATCCTGCCCCGCTCCCACCATTCTGCCCCCCCCCACCATCCTGCCCCTCCCCCCCCATCATCCTGCTCCTTTGGCTCCATCCTGCCCCGCTCGATCCATCCTGCCCCACTCGATCCATCCTGCCCCGCTCGCTCTATCCTGCCCCCCGCTGTTCTTGCTCCCCCGGCTCCATCCTGCCCGCTCGCTCCATCCTACCGCCCGGCTCCATCCTGCCCCCCCCGGCTACATCCTGCCCCCTCCGGCTCCATCCTGCCCCCCCCTTCTCCATCCTGCCCCGCTCGCTCCATTCTGCCCCACTCGCTCCATTCTGTTCCCCCGACACAATCCTGCCCCCCCTCCCCCTCACCTGATCGGTTTCCAGGCAACGACAGGTCCTAAAGGCCTGTAGGACCTAGAAGACAGAGGTGGAGCGAGCCAGCGGAGAGGTGAGTATCCTCACTGAGGATTTTTTTATTTTTACTTTTACTGTGGAGGACCGGGGGCCAGGAGGAGCGAGGGGCCACGGGGAGCGGAGCATCATCATATACCATAGTGCTGCTATACATGTACTTTAATGTACTGCCATGTACCATAGTGCTGCTATACATGTACTGTAATGTACGGCCATATGCTATAGTGCTGCTATACATGTACAGTAATGTACCGCCATACACCATAGCGCTGCTATACATGTACTGTAATGTACCACCATATACTATAGTGCTGCTATACATGTACTGCAATGTACCGCCATATACCATAGCGCTGCAATACATGTACTGTAATGTACCACATATACTATAGTGCTGCTATACATGTACTGTAATGTACCGCCATATACCATAGCGCTGCTATACATGTACTGTAATGTACAGCCTTATACTATAGTGCTGCTATGCATGTACTGTAATGTACTGCCATATACCATAGCACTGCTATACATATATATACATATATACATATATATAGTTCACTCACGTTGACTGAACAAGTTCTGTCAGTCACAGTAAGTCAACTACATACATATTCTAGAATACCCCATGTGTTAGAATCAGGCCACCATCTAGTAGGAAATAAATGGTGAGGAGATTCCAAAGATATGCCACAAAAGGGTAATAACAGGAGACTGGGCTAAGTCTCAGCTATTTCAGATACACATATTAAGGGCAAAATAGTAACAGAGAAATTGCAGGGTTAGGAACCATTTATCCATCAGACTCACCCATAAGATTGGGAAGTGTGGCTGCTGATTTTGTGCCCAGTATCACTGCCCTAGGCTGTGGTGACCGCAACGCACGTTTCGCGTGGAGGCAAAAAATATGAGTCTGCACACATTGGAAGCAGCAGTGTGAACTGCGACCAACGTTTCGCGTGGATGCTTTTTCGAAGGGGGTTACTTAACAAAATTATAGTCGCTAATTAGTCACTAACTCTGTCAAGGTAGAAAATACGCTCTTCTATTATACATATATTTTCCATATATACTTTTATATTATATATTTTTACTAATGCTCTAGATGATAAACAATAAGTTTTTCCCTTAACCTGGTATCCAATAGCTATATCTCTCCCTCTCTCATTCACTTTCCTCTTCTCTCTCTCTCTCTCTCTCTCTCTTTCTTCTCACCCTCTCATCTATGAACCCAAGCTATGTGTAAACAAAGTGTCTTTCAGAAGAGAAGATACAGTGTGCGGAGGTGCCCAGGAAACTAAGGAGCTGATTGGTCACTACTGTGCCAGTGCCAGGTTGTACCATGGGAAGCTAGAGATATCCTGCATACCAGAGGCTAAAAGATGACACCTGGACTGATTGGAGGATGGATTTACGAAAGACAAAGAATTACTTATTACTAATAAATAGACATTAGCGTAATCCCACCTAAACTCTTAGCATAAATACACCCCGTTTTGGATATTTACATGCTTATCTCCTGGACTATAAAAGATGGTGTACCCGGATATGTAGTTCAGTTGCTGTGTATATCTTGCCAATGCTATTAAAGCACCGAACATGATTTAAGTTTAAATCGGATAATTAGTCTGATTTTATACTTATTTGGTACCACATGTTCATAGTCTGATTTGGAGTGACCGGTGGAGGAGTGGAAGGGTTAAATTGCCTCGTCAATTGGCACCCCAGATGGGACATAGCCAGTGATCCGCGACCCCCACGGACCCGTGCCCGGATGCCCCTGGATGACGCCCGTATCGGCTGACCCCTGGTCGACCTCCAAACACGGTAAGTGGAGATCGCATTCATATGTGTGTCGCCCTTACAGTGTTTCAGCCGATATTGGTTAAGTCTGGGGTGTCCTTTGGGTCTAGGGGGGTGACCGGTCGAGTGGTGAGACTAAGCGTGATCCAGAGCTATGTTCCGAACCAGCAACGCGAGATATATTGCCTTATGCACGTGCTCGCTCATGCACCACGCCTCCTCCACGGTCATTATTCATTCCTCACTTGCAAATTAACCCTTTCTGTGCCTGCTGTTAGCTTGTGAATTGAGGTGTAATTTTATTGCCCGTGACTGTTGTTTAACTGCATTGTTCAAATTCCAATCTAGAGATACTGTGAGATACTGAGAAGGGTATAGATTGGGGACGGTGTAGATAGGAAAATAGGAGATATTTTTACATCTGCACGTGACTAAGGTGTTTGGGCACCTATATTTTGGGAGAGGAGACTGCCTCCCGGTTGGAATAACGTGACAGGACAATCTGTAAGCACTGGTGTCTAGCCTAGGGGCAGAATATAGTGAGCGTGAAGAGCCGTGCCACGCTTGGAGTAAGCGTGAAGAGCCGTGCCACGCTTGGAGTAAGCGTGAAGAGCCGTGCCACGCTTGGAGTGAGCGTGAAGAGCCGTACCATGCTTTAGGGGCACAGTGTTGATTATCGCTGTCAGCGGACTGAGCTGCAGCAGGCCGTAGTATTCTGTGAGTCATGTTGCGTACCGTACCCCACAAATTAGATGAAAATGTTGTAGAAGTAAAGATAGTGGTAGAATCACGGGAAGGCAAGCAGGCTGTTAAGAATGTAAAAAAGGTTATACAAGTACGTAGGATAGCTTTGTCAAGGAGATTGCAGCCATCTATATGAAATAATCTCATCCAGAGAGAAAAAGGCAAGCTGAAAGACCAAGGGCTGCTAGATCAGGCACAAGCTTATCTACGGGTTGCACGTAGTCTGAAAAGTGAGGAATGGAGAGAAGTAAATGGAGAAAGGGGAAAAGATGATGCAGAGCCTGTGTTTGGTTATAAGCTGCTTCCTAACAATAATTTCACACAGTGTAAAATGGCCGCCGGGGCTTTGTTGGTAAATACGCCATCCCAGCCACCACCCTATCATGGCGGCAACACAAGGTCCCCGGATGTGTGGGTGTGTTTCTAGCTCCAGAGTGGTTAGGGTAAATTAGGGTAAAGTGTATATAATCTTATGGAGATTATTCTGTTTCATTGAAGTCATGCCGACTGTCACTACACTCTGTTCACGGTCTGTCTATCAATATATTTTACTATTCTTACTGTCATGGAAAGTTCTTGAAGTGATAAAGAGTAAATGAAGAGTTAGATATTAAGCTACGGGGTCTCAGATAATGACTGGAGTTGTTAGTTGTATATAGCTACAAGTGTGAAACAGTTAATCAAATTTGTGAGCTCTGTTTGGGAGAGAAGGATCTCTTTCTTCTATTGAATTCCTTATCTAAACAGCTGTGTGCGCATAACCTTGTAGAAGCTGTCTGTGTTAGAAGGAGGGGAGGGAGAGAGCGAGAGGGGGGAGTGAGGGGTGGAATCTGCACACTGTGACATGCACACTGAAATCTTATCCATCTTTCCAAGGATTCTGAATGACAAGAATGAATTTTTCACATTTATGGTAGTTTGGTATTAATAATAATGCCTAATATTGAATATAATAATAATAATCAGATTTTGTATTGATTTATATGAGAAAAAAAGTTTTTATGCATGTGTACTAAAAGTAGTGTCTAGCTCGTGTGTATAGAGATATGAGGTTAGAAGACTGAGGGTCTTGCAGCCCCTCCAGTGGGGAAGACAGGTTAAACCTGAAGTTACTTGCGATGGTGTGTTCTGGTGCAGTAGCTGTTCTGGAGGTCTGGACCTGTGATGGCAGACCTGGGAGCGGCTGGTGACCTGTAGAATATGTGCTGAGGAGTCAGTCCCTGGGGATGCCTGGTTTGCCCTGGAATTCAAATAGCTAAACCTGTGTCTAGGAATAATTTGACCAGTGTCCTAGACCAATGCTGATGCGTGTGTGTGTATGTCGCCAGGTAGATTTAACTGCTTTAGGGAGATATAACTAATATATATAGTATTAAATGAAGCTGTAATTAGGATTCTCTTGTATTCAAATTATCTTACAAAGGTTTGTGTAAACTGTAATATGTTGAAATATAAGACGTAATGTCAGGATAACAAAGATATCCTCAAATATATTCTTATGATTCAGGCCTTTCAAAAATTAAGCTACCTAGAGGGAAGATTAATATACTGAGCGCCCGAGGGGAAATAATATATATATTGACGCTGTGGGGAGGTGGTACTAGACAAGAAAATCTAACTACAATGTGATGAAGGTATTGTTAAGTTAATGGATCCAGAATGTATAAGGTATGTCGATAAGCAGGAATATAGATTGTATTTTAAGGGGACACTCAATTGAGTCAATGTGAGATGTTAGAGATGGAAGTTAGCAAGTTTGATGAGAAAAGCAACAGAAAGTATAGTTTAGAAAGTAACACAAGTTGAGAAAAAAAAAAAAAAAAAGGGGCGGAAAGACAAGAAAGAAGAAAGCAGTTAGGTCCTTTGTCAGGATTGTGGATATCTTGTGGGCATATCAAGGCCGAAGAGTTTGAAAATATGGAAGGGAGTGAACCACTCCTCCACACCTCCTTAAATTCTTTCTACCAGCAGTCTTTGTTCCGTACTGTGTGAGAATATTTCTTGTAGTCCGTTATCTTTCCCCATATGGGAGGGGTGAGGAGGCTTTCTAGAGAAAATGCTGATAGCAGGAATTTTGAATTAAAGGTGATGTTACACATGTCTGCTCTGATGTACAGCGCCCATATGGTGTTTTCTACCATTTATTGTCCGGTAATAAAAAAATATTTTCAAAATAACTAGCAGAAAATTACAAATATAATGTTGAATAAGAATTTTCTGATCTTTGACATTAATAGATTTTTGAGTTGTTTTTCAGGTATAGGAGATATGATTTCTTACATTGGACGCAGGTAGAATCCTCGCATGAGGTACCGTATATACTCGCGTATAAGCCGAGTTTTTCAGCCCAAAAATTGGGCTGAAAAGTGCCCCCCTCGGCTTATACGCGAGTCATACGGTCCCCCTCAAAGTTTGGCGCCCCCACCTCAGTTTCTGGGCCCCCCCGCATGCAGCGCTGCGCATATACATTACCTGTCTAGCAGCTGTCACCCTCCGGTGGCGGATCGCGGCTCCCGGCTCCGGGCTCCATCTTCCTCGCTGACTTCCTGCTTGTCAGGTGACCGGCCGGCGTCGCGATGACGTCATCGCGCTGAGCCCCGGTCACAAAGCAGGAAGTCAGCGAGGAAGATGGAGCCCGGAGCCGGGAGCCGCGATCCGCCATCGGAGGGTGACAGCTGCTAGACAGTAATGTATATGTGCAGCGCTGCATGCGGGGGGGCCCAGAAACTGAGGTGGGGGCGCCAAATTATGAGGGGGGCCCTGCTGGGGCCCTGTATACTACCACTGGGGCTATATACTACCACTACTGGGGCTGTCTGTATACTACCACTGGGGCTATATACTACCACTGGGGCTATATACTACCACTGGGGCTGTATACTACCACTACTGGGGCTGTCTGTATACTACCACTGGGGCTATATACTACCACTGGGGCTGTATACTACCACTGGGGCTATATACTACCACTACTGGGGCTGTCTGTATACTACCACTGGGGCTATATACTACCACTGGGGCTGTATACTACTACTGGGGCTGAATATACCACTGGGGCTGCTGTATACTACCACTGGGGCTGTATACTACCACTGGGGCTGTATACTACTACTGGGGCTGTATGTATACTACCACTGGGGCTGTATACTACTACTGGGGCTGAATATACCACTGGGCTGCTGTATACTACCACTGGGGCTGTATACTACTACTGGGGCTGCTGTATACTACCACTGGGGCTGTATACTACCACTGGGGCTGAATATACCACTGGGGCTGCTGTATACTACCACTGGGGCTGTATACTACCACTGGGGCTGTATACTACCACTGGGGCTGTATACTACTACTGGGGCTGCTATATACTACCACTGGGGCTGAATATACCACTGGGGCTGCTGTATACTACCACTGGGGCTGTATACTACTACTGGGGCTGAATATACCACTGGGGCTGCTGTATACTACCACTGGGGCTGTATACTACTACTGGGGCTGCTATATACTACCACTGGGGCTGAATATACCACTGGGGCTGCTGTATACTACCACTGGGGCTGTATACTACCACTGGGGCTGTATACTACCACTGGGGCTGTATACTACTACTGGGGCTGAATATACCACTGGGGCTGCTGTATACTACCACTGGGGCTGTATACTACCACTGGGGCTGAATATACCACTGGGGCTGCTGTATACTACCACTGGGGCTGTATACTACCACTGGGGCTGTATACTACTACTGGGGCTGTATGTATACTACCACTGGGGCTGTATATACTACTGGGGCTGCGTGTATACTACCACTGGGGCTGCTGCTGTATACTACCACTGGGGCTGCTGTATATACCTCTGGGGCTGCTGTATACTACCACTGGGGCTGCTGCTGTATATACCACTGGGGCTGCTGCTGTAACACTGCTGGGGCCTGTATATACCACTGGGGAGGCTGCTGTATACCACACTGCTGGGGGCTGTATACCTGTGCTGTAGTCCACCCTCGGCTTATACGCGAGTCAATAAGTTTTCCCAGTTTTTGGGGGCAAAAGTAGGGGGGTCGGCTTATACACGGGTCGGCTTATACACGAGTATATACGGTAATCAGAATGATTGGTTCTGACTTGCACTGTCTGAGCGAATGGAGCGATTTCCGGTTGAAGAATTCTTTTACAATACGGTAAGCCTACTAAATGCAGTATTGGTAAATCACGGTGAGGTAGACACCATGTTTTCAGTCTAGGATGGTATAATCATACTGACAATCACCACAGGTGTCCTGTCCTCTCGGAGGTAGAAGGCAAGCTACCACAAAAGGTAGGAAAGGTAGTGGCGGGTGGTTGCCCCATCCCAGCCGGATTGCGTCTGGCGGCCTGGGCCCTCTCTATAGTCGACTGCCTTATAGGGACTGACCGAACCACTAACAGTGTTAAACTAGGAGTCGTTAGAGGGGACAGGGCAGGCCATGATGTCTCTCATCAGCAAAGGTTAGACTGGTTTCTGCTTGGCCTCACTTTACGCCTCAAAATAGGTCACGGGTGAGATCAGGTGAGTACCTCCTAGTTCGCTCCTGGTACAGGTAAGCTGTGTATACTATCCTGCATTATTCCTGCGCACAACACAACTCAGAAAGGTACGGGTTTCGAGCGGCAGTCGCTCCATGAATTTGGAAATTGCAAATAGTGAGCGGACAAGGAAACCAAGAAAACTGTATAAAAATTGTCCCAATATGTGTAAATCTCTTTCTTCTATCCAAGGTACTATAGATGTCAAATATATACTGGTTAAAATGTTATTAAGTAGAGTAAATAAATAAATGAGTAAATAATGTGGTTTTTGCCTGCTTAACTGTATACTAATCATATTATGACAAGTGAATAGCTGTATGCTTTTTGCTATGTTGTTTTGTTATTTCCCTTTGATCTGTCTTTCAGGAAAGTTGGATGACCATTGATAAGTATACTTATATTGTTTAAAGTATAATTATATTGTCTGATATTATTATATCTGTTTGATTATTATGAGTGGTCAGGTCAATCGTCAAAGAGCTGTATATCTTATATTTTTGTTTTTATGTATTTTCTCTTTACAAATCAATGGGTTATGATTTTTGCAATGTATCTTTCGCTTGTGGATAACTGTGCTTATTTGCAGATATTTAAGAAGTTCATATCCTTTGTATACCCTCCATAATGATAGTGGTATATGATAAAATGTTCAAGGGAGTATGAGTCTTGTACTTTAAGGTTATATGCTACTAATAGTGTAAAACTGATACACAATTCCTCAGGCTGTTTCTAATATGTTTGAGGTTTCTTTCCCTTCAACGGATCGGACTCTGAAAACAGCCAATGAATAGCGAAATTAATTTTACTGTAGAATCTAAATGAATCTTTTGAAGGGCAGAGATACAACTGACTGTCCAGTATATGTTCCGTTAATCCACAAGGAGCCGAAGATGAGAATTCCAGAAGGAGTAATTATATTGAAGGACAATTATATATGCTATATCTCCGACAATAACAGCAATATGTTAGCAGGAATCTTTAAATTGGGATTTTGTAATGAAAACAGCTCTGTAAGTATAAATTTACTCAGCCAACATATACGATATATGTATGGTATTTACTGGTTGTGTGGGGATGGTAAGCTCCGATCCAGGTTGTCCGATGCCTGAACAGGTCAATGCACTCTAATTAAATTGGCTATGCAGTTCAAAATTTTACCATGGGACTCGGAGTTTTCCAGTGAGACTACTAAGAAAAGGAGAAGCGTTGATCAACTCCATATGGGTTATGAGGAGGATCCCCAGATATATATAGATGCTATTGGGGTGCCAAGGGGTGTCCCCGACCAGTTTAAGGCTTAAAATCAAATATATGCTGGTTTTGCTTCCATGATTCCACAGATACAAATTAATAAAAATGTCGATTGGATCAATTACATATATTATAGCGAGCAAAGGTTCGTCAATTATAGCCGCGATGCTTTCCAGGGTATAGTTGAGGAATTAGGCCCCAACACTAGAATGACTCTTCAAAACAGGTTGGCCCTTGATATGCTCCTAGCTGAAAAGGGCGGGGTCTGTGGAATTATTGGGGGGCTACTGCTATGGACAGTAAGAGAAGCGTTGCCACTTTAAGAAATCCCTGCCTGTGTGGGACCGTAAGAAACACGCTGCCACTTTAAGAGACAGAAACCCCCCCAGCTGTGGGATGATGGTATGTCCTGTTTTCCCCCCTTTGGAGAGTGTGTTTTTTGGAACAGCCCGTTTATGTGTAGAGAGGAACAGACCTTCTGTGTTTTTTGGAAAGGACTGCAGTGTTCGTGTGAAATGAAAGTGGGACACAGACATGCCTGGGATCCAGTGAGAACCTGAAGCAAGGAGAAGATTTGCAGCCCATCGACTCGAGACAGGAGCCGTGTGCACCTTCGGATAAGACTGCTGTTGTTGGGGGCCCCCAGGACTGCATCCAAATCCCTGCATCATTGTGAGTTGAATATTGTGCACCTCTCAGGGTAGAATAGGCTTCAGTAGGTAGAACACGGCAGCCGTGTGGCCTGTGTAGCGAGACCAGAAAGGTTACACGTAGAGTAGCATTTTACCTTGTTGTTGTGAATTTACCTGTGTGCTCTTAACTTGTGATAGTTGGAGAACCGTGCTATTGAGCGGACCAACTAGAGAAAGTGAAAAGTTTGTTAAATCTCGTTTGCCACTGTTTACCCCTGCTTGAACCTTCCTTCTTCACATCTTTCACCGCCTGTTAATAAATTCACCCTTGTGGTTTGCACTCCCATCTTGTGTATCGTACCTTATTCTGCACCGCGGTGGTCCTCCCAGCCATCGCTTCAAGTGGCGCTGCGAGCAGGGTACGGTCACCAAGATGGAGGCAGCAGACAGCAACGGCGGGAATGCTAATATTAACGGGGGTAATGTGGGCAATGGTGCAACCCCTGCAAGGACACTCCCAATGGGCACTATATTTAGTGTACTCCCAAAGTTTGACGGCAATAACATGGCACTGTGTGACTGGGTGTCTCGACTGCAGAGCACCCTGAAGGTTTATAACTTTGGACCAGAGCTTGAAGTGGACATCGCTTTGACTGCCCTAGAAGGAGAAGCCCGTAGAAACGTCTGTCTACAACCAGAACCCACCCGTAGTACCCTGAAAGAGTTAGTTGGATTCCTGGAAGAAATCTATGGCGAGACTGCTAATGCGGGACATCTTCGCGCCAAATTTTTTTCGAGGCTGCAGCGGGAAGAAGAAGGGATCTCTCAGTATGCCACAGCACTACAAGAAGTGTTAGCAGAGGTGCAGAAAAAGGAGGCAGCTGAACTCGGCGGCATAGGCTCCACAGACCGGATACTCCGGGAGCAGTTTATTCTAGGATTACACAGTATATCCTTGAGGCGAGCCCTGTCAGAACGGGTCCGAGCGACCCCGGCTCTTACATTTCGTCAAATCCTGGCAGAAACAGTAGCCCGAAGTAAAGAAGAAAGCCACGCTTCTGGGGTGGTGCGCATCCAAGCCGCCAAGTCCAGCGTGGACCCAAACCGCCAAGAGGTGCTGGTCCAGGTGGTGCAGGATTTACAGAAATCCATTCTCAATGTACAGGAGAAGCTGACCCAGATGGAGCAAAGAATGAGGGATCTGTCTGTTGCACCTCCCTACCCAGCTGCACCATTCTCCTTTCAACCTGGCCCATCGTACGCACGCAATAATTCCCCGGCGCGACCAATGGGAAACTGGAGGGTGCAGGCTTCCTCTCAGCAGCCACCAGAGGCACGAAGTATTCCTCAACGAAGAGAAGACATCCAATGCTGGCGATGTGGAGGTCGGGGGCATATTGCCAGAGGGTGCCGGAATAGCACTCAAGGCCAACAGAAGCCTCCGTTAAACTACCAACCCCGGCAGTAGTGCGGCACTCTGCGGGGGAGGCGAGAAGGGAGGCCGCTCCACATCATGACGAACATCTGATCGCTGGGTGTCCCATCATACGTGCTGAATTCGAGGGTGTCCCAGTGGATTGCTTGATAGATACCGGGTCACAAGTGACGACGATGCCAGAAGCATACTTCAATCAACATTTCCAGGCACTGGCCAGGCCAGAGAAAGAGACATTGATCCGGGTGATTGCCGCTAACCAGCAACCGATCCCGGTCACAGGGGTTGTGTGGATGAATGTTCGTATCTGTGGGCAAGAAGTGGGGAAAAAAGGGATCCTACTAGTCCTCGAGCCCGTCAAAGGAGATGTACCTGTAATACTGGGGATGAATGTCCTACGTGAATTAGATCAGATTATGTTCCGGATACTGGAAGCAGGCTACAACACATAAGCCTACTCAAGAAGCACTTCAGCGACTGATTCGTGTCTGTGGGACGCAGAAGAGTGTGCCATCTCATCAGATGGTAGGGGTCATCAGGGCTCCTGGGAAGGTGCCTATAATCCTGCCTCCCGGACGAGAAAGTATATTACACCTCCCAGTGGGAACCTATCGCAATCTCGATGGGGTAGAAGTGATTGTGCAGCCTGTAGCAACCGGAAGAGTGGACCAAGAAGTTATGATAGCTCGTACGGTAGCTGTGGTCCAACAAGGACGCGTCCCTATCAGAGCCTTGAATGTGGGCCCCAGTGAGGTCACCTTGCCCGAGGGACAGATCTGGCCCTGGTATACTTACATAAAGGTGAAGTGGTGAGCCAAAAAGATATATCCCTATCGCCGATAGAAGGTACGGGGTGGACCCTAGCAGTCTCTGCGAGGGCTGAAGAGACGCCCTCCCCAGAGTGGAGTGGAAAGGTCATCCTCGATCAGATGGAAGTGGATGTGAAATCGCTGGGCCCCGAGCGTGTGCAAGCAGTAGAAGCTATGTTGTGGAAGAACCAGGCTGCATTCGCTCACCATGCTGAAGATTTCGGCTGCACTGGAGCTATCATGCATGAGATACCGACCGGGGAAGCTCGTCCGATTCGAGAACGGTACCGACAGATCCCTCCCAAGATGTACCAAGAGGTGAAGACTTTACTGAAGCAAATGCTGGATGCGGGAGTAGTACAGGGCAGTCAGAGCCCTTGGGCGGCTCCGGTGGTACTCGTCAAGAAAAAGGATGGGACCATCCGGTTCTGTGTAGACTACAGAAAACTCAACGCCTGTACCGTTCGCGACTCGTACCCATTACCACGAATCGAAGAATCCTTGACGGCATTGGGGAAGGCCAAGTACTTCTCCACCTTGGATTTAGCAAGCGGGTACTGGCAAGTACCTGTGGCGGAAAAAGACAAAGCAAAGACCGCGTTCATTCTCCCGATGGGATTGTTTGAATTTAACCGGATGCCTTTCGGACTCTCCAATGCTCCGGGCACGTTCCAACGGCTGATGGAAAAGTACTTGGGGGACTACCCTGATCTATTTGGATGACATCATCGTGTTTTCGGCCTCGATCAAAGAACACCTTGACCGGCTTGGACAGGTACTCGGAAGACTGCAGGCTCATAACCTGAAGGTGAAGCCGAAAAAATGCCACCTCTTCAAGAGAGAGATCGAGTATCTGGGCCACACAGTTTCACAAGATGGAGTCCTACCCTCTGCAGAAAAGGTGGCGGCCATCCAGAAGTGGCCAGTCCCTCAAACGTGAGAGAACTCAAGGCATTTCTTGGACTCGCCGGGTATTACCGCCGGTTCGTCAAAGACTTTGCAAAGGTGGCGGGTCCTTTAAATGAGCTGCTGAGGGGGACCGCCGGAGTGTCAAAGAACCAGGGCATCCCTTGGGCTCAGAGACAAGATGAGGCTTTTCAGGCTATGAAGACATGCCCTTACTTCAGCCCCGATCCTAGCCTATGCGGACTTCGACCGACCATTTCTGCTGTACACGGATGGTAGCCTTCATGGACTCGGTGCAGTATTGTCTCAGATACAGAACGGACATGAAAGAGTCATCGGCTACGCCAGTAGGTCCCTGCGGGACAATGAAAGAAACCCCCACAATTATAGCTCCTTTCGACTAGAGCTCCTGGCCCTAGTGTGGGCCATGACAGAGAAATTTGCTGGCTTCCTGACAGGGACCAAGATCCAGGTCCGAACAGACAATAATCCTCTGGCCCACCTTGAGAATACTAAATTGGGAGCCTTGGAACAACGGTGGGTGGCTCGCCTTGCAAAGTTCGACTTTACCATCTGTTATCGTCCCGCTACCGAAAACGCAAATGCGGATGGACTGTCGAGAGTGATGGTGGAGATCCCAGTGGGGGATCTCGATGAACAAGTAGAGGAGGAAGAGACGCCAGACTTTAGCAAGTTTGGGCCCCCAGTGGTTGCGTCACAATTAAGTAGGGAGGCTTGCACACTGCCTCGGTCCCTGGGAAGAACCAATGAAGAATGGGGACGTGCTCAAGCTGCAGACGAAGGGCTACAACAGATGAAACACTGGGTAGCCCGACAGTAGCCTGGCCTGATAGTCAAGATCTTAGAAGGTCTCAGAGGTCTACTGCAGGGGTTCCACCAATCCGATATGTTGAACAATGTACTCAGTCTGCTGTATTGCCATTGTTGTCTCCTCCACAGGTGCTGTGTTCACATTGAACGGCCCGTCATTACACTGTGGACCTGATGTTGTGATGGCCGAGGACGACCATCATTAAGTAGGGAGGCATATTGGGGGGCTACTGCTATGGACAGTAAGAGAAGCGTTGCCACTTTAAGAAATCCCTGCCTGTGTGGGACCGTAAGAAACACGCTGCCACTTTAAGAGACAGAACCCCCCCCCAGCTGTGGGATGATGGTATGTCCTGTTTTCCCCCCTTTGGAGAGTGTGTTTTTTGGAACAGCCCGTTTATGTGTAGAGAGGAACAGACCTTCTGTGTTTTTTGGAAAGGACTGCAGTGTTCGTGTGAAATGAAAGTGGGACACAGACATGCCTGGGATCCGTGAGAACCTGAAGCAAGGAGAAGATTTGCAGCCCATCGACTCGAGACAGGAGCCGTGTGCACCTTCGGATAAGACTGCTGTTGTTGGGGGCCCCCAGGACTGCATCCAAATCCCTGCATCACTGTGAGTTGAATATTGTGCACCTCTCAGGGTAGAATAGGCTTCAGTAGGTAGAACACGGCAGCCGTGTGGCCTGTGTAGCGAGGCCAGAAAGGTTACACGTAGAGTAGCATTTTACCTTGTTGTTGTGAATTTACCTGTGTGCTCTTAACTTGTGATAGTTGGAGAACCGTGCTATTGAGCGGACCAACTAGAGAAAGCGAAAAGTTTTTTAAATCTCGTTTGCCACTGTTTACCCCTGCTTGAACCTTCCTTCGTCACATCTTTCCCCGCCTGTTAATAAATTCACCGTTGTGGTTTGCACTCCCATCTTGTGTATCGTACCTTATTCTGCACCGCGGTGGTCCTCCCAGCCATCGCTTCAGAATGGTGGGGGAGGAGGAATGCTGTACATATATCCCGCAAAATTCAGGGGAAAATGGGAAAACCATGATAGCCCTTAAGAAAATTACTAAGTTGGCAGCAGAATTAAAAGCTAATGCTGGGGTAGATACATCTTTCTTTTCCAGTTGGTTGGGTGGACTTGAAGGGTTTCTTCAACAGGCCTGCCTGATACTAATTGCTCTAATCTTGGTTGGGTCTATGGTTCTCTGTTATGCCATTCCCCTATACAAAAAGGTTATCAACAAGGCAGCCTCATTTGGTATTTATTTTTGTCAAGAAGCTGATCCATTGACAGATGGAAGTATCAGTTTAGGGGAGATACCCAAGGGTCTTTCTCTCAGATAATAGAAGAATTTCCCCCATCATCAGATGCAGTTGAGGGAATTAAATTAGGGATAGTGCGGCGGGGAGAACTCCATGTGAGCCAGTGTAGGGGGTTTAGATGCTTTGGTGCCTTTCACAAGGAAAGAGATTTCTGAGGCGTCTGACCGAAAAAGCCCAATTCGTCTCCTTACCCATCACATGACCAGTCTCAAAGGACCCCTTATAAATAAATTTAGGGATAGATTAGGGAAAAAAAAAATTACTTGTTAGGGGGGAAATTGTCAAGGTAGAAAATACGCTCTTCTATTATACATATATTTTCCATATATACTTTTTTATTATATATTTTTACTAATGCTCTAGATGATAAACAATAAGTTTTTCCCTTAACCTGGTATCCAATAGCTATATCTCTCCCTCTCTCATTCACTTTCCTCTTCTCTCTCTCTCTCTCTCTTTCTTCTCCCCCTCTCATCTAAGAACCAAAGCTATGTGTAAACAAAGTGTCTTTCAGAAGAGAAGATACAGTGTGCGGAGGTGCCCAGGAAACTAAGGAGCTTATTGGTCACTACTGTGCCAGTGCCAGGTTGTACCATGGGAAGCTAGAGATATCCTGCATACCAAAGGCTAAAAGATGACTCCTGGACTGATTGGAGGATGGACTTACGAAAGACAAAGAATTACTTATTACTAATAAATAGACATTAGCGTAATCCCACCTAAACTCTTAGCATAAATACACCCCGTTTTGGATATTTACATGCTTATCTCCTGGACTATAAAAGATGGTGTACCCGGATATGTAGTTCAGTTGCTGTGTATATCTTGCCAATGCTATTAAAGCACCGAACATGATTTAAGTTTAAATCGGATAATTAGTCTGATTTTATACTTATTTGGTACCACATGTTCATAGTCTGATTTGGAGTGACCGGTGGAGGAGTGGAAGGGTTAAATTGCCTCGTCAACTCTACCTAACACTTGTATGTGCCTTATACCCTTCCTACTGCTTTGTTTATATGGATAATGCAGACAAAAATATATCTGATATGGCAGCCTTTTGAATGCTTTTAAACATGAAACATACAGTTAGGGCCAGAAATATTTGGACAGTGACACAAGTTTTGTTATTTTAGCTGTTTACAAAAACATGTTAAGAAATACAATTATATATATAATATGGGCTGAAAGTGCACACTCCCAGCTGCAATATGAGAGTTTCCAATCCAAATCGGAGAAAGGGTTTAGGAATTATAGCTCTGTAATGCATAGCCTCCTCTTTTTCAAGGGACCAAAAGTAATTGGACAATGGACTCTAAGGGATGCAATTAACTCTGAAGGCGTCTCCCTCGTTAACCTGTAATCAATGAAGTAGTTAAAAGGTCAGGGGTGGATTCCAGATGTGTGGTTTTGCATTTGGAAGCTGTTGCTGTGACCAGACAACATGCGGTCAAAGGAACTCTCAATTGAGGTGAAGCAGAACATCCTGAGGCTGAAAAAAAAGAAAAAATCCATCAGAGAGATAGCAGACATGCTTGGAGTAGCAAAATCAACAGTTGGGTACATTCTGAGAAAAAAGGAATTGACTGGTGAGCTTGGGAACTCTAAAAGGCCTGGGCGTCCACGGATGACAACAGTGGTGGATGATCGCCGCATACTTTATTTGGTGAAGAAGAACCCGTTCACAACATCAACTGAAGTCCAGAACACTCTCAGTGAAGTAGATGTATCTGTCTCTAAGTCAACAGTAAAGAGAAGACTCCATGACAGTAAATACAAAGGGTTCACATCTAGATGCAAACCATTCATCAATTCCAAAAATAGACAGGCCAGAGTTAAATTTGCTGAAAAACACCTCAAGAAGCCAGCTCAGTTCTGGAAAAGTGTTCTATGGACAGATGAGACAAAGATCAACCTGTACCAGAATGATGGGAAGAAAAAAGTTTGGAGAAGAAAGGGAACGGCACATGATCCAAGGCACACCACATCCTCTGTAAAACATGGTGGAGGCAACGTGATGGCATGGGCATGCATGGCTTTCAATGGCACTGGGTCACTTGTGTTTATTGATGACATAACAGCAGACAAGAGTAGCCGGATGAATTCTGAAGTGTACCGGGATATACTTTCAGCCCAGATTCAGCCAAATGCTGCAAAGTTGATTGGACGGCGCTTCATAGTACAGATGGACAATGACCCCAAGCATACAGCCAAAGCTACCCAGGAGTTCATGAGTGCAAAAAAGTGGAACATTCTGCAATGGCCAAGTCAATCACCAGATCTTAACCCAATTGAGCATGCATTTCACTTGCTCAAATCCAGACTTAAGACGGAAAGACCCACAAACAAGCAAGACCTGAAGGCTGCGGCTGTAAAGGCCTGGCAAAGCATTAAGAAGGAGGAAACCCAGCGTTTGGTGATGTCCATGGGTTGCAGACTCAAGGCAGTGATTGCCTCCAAAGGATTCGCAACAAAATATTGAAAATAAAAATATTTTGTTTGGGTTATGTTTATTTGTCCAATTACTTTTGACCTCCTAAAATGTGGAGTGTTTGTAAAGAAATGTGTACAATTCCTACATTTTCTATTAGATATTTTTGTTCAACCCTTCAAATTAAACGTTACAATCTGCACTTGAATTCTGTTGTAGAGGTTTCATTTCAAATTCAATGTGGTGGCATGCAGAGCCCAACTTGCGAAAATTGTGTCACTGTCCAAATATTTCTGGCCCTAACTGTAATTAGCTGCAACTCATAAATTATTTTTTCTCATCTACATACTTTACATGCAAATGTAACTAATTATACTAAATTAACTACATAATGCATTCTCTTTAATTGATATGGCCACCTTAAGGGGCTATTTTCATAAATACATTTATTTGGGCTTAAAAATAGTTTTTACTATCCTTCTACTTACCGCAGCCTCTGCCAGCGCCGGCTGCAGCCTCGCTCCCCGTCTGTCTGCTGCTCTTTCCGGAGATTCCCGAACGCTGACAGAAGCAGTGAATAAATTAACTTCCGTCACCGCTCGGGAATCTCCGCAGCAGAGCGAGTCTGGCTGACAGCAGGGTTCAGCTCAGGTCATAATGACCTGAGCTGAACCCTGACTGTTTAGTCAGTTCTCAGCTCTGCTACATCCCTGTCTGTCTAAGCACAGACAGGGATGTAGCAGAGCTGAGATTGCGCTTTGGACTACGTCGGACGGAAGAGGATTTTTTTAAATAAAGATGGAGTCCCTAATGTCTTTTTTGTTTTATTTTTAATAAAAAAAAATTTCTCTGTGTTGTGTTTTTTTTCTATTGATTATCTGAAATTCTATGGTGGTCATGTCTAATATTGGCGTGACCGCCATAAATTTCGGGCTTAGGGCCAGCTGATAATACAAAGCTGGCCCTAACCTCTTTATTACCCAGTGAGCCACCGCACCAGGGCCACTGGAAGAGCAGGGTACAGCGCCAGAGGATGGCGCTTCAATGAACGCGCCATCTTCTGGGGCGGCTGCGGGCTGCAATTTTCAGCAGGGGGTGCCCAGAAAGCTTGGGCCTCCCTGCGCTGCGGATTCCAGCCCCCAGCTGCTTAGCTGTACCTGGCTAGACATAGAAATTGCGCAGAGCCCCACGCATTTTTTTTTATTATTTCATGAAATTCATGAAATAATAAAAAAAGGGTTCCCCTATATTCTTGTGTCCGGCCAGGTACAAATAGACACCTGGGGGTTGGGGGCAGCCCGTCGCTGCCTGCTGGATTCGGCTGGTTCCAGAAATACGGCGAAGCCCACGTCAATTTTTTTTCTGAAAAATCAATAAAACAATCCTAAAAAAGGGACTGCATCTTTATTAACCCCTCGATAGGGATGGGCGAATCTACTCGCTAGGACTCGTTACTCTGCGAGTAGTAAGGGACTCGCAGGACTCGGTACTCTGCGAGTTTCCCAGCAATTACTCGCACAGTAACGAGTGCAATGCAAATCAATGGCAATCCTAGTTTTGTCAAAGACTCTGACAAAACTAGGATTGCCATTGACTTGCATTGGACTCGTTACTGTGCAAGTAATCGCAGGGAAACTCGCACAGTAAGGAGTCCAGCTGTCTGCTCTGTGTCTGCTCTCAGCCTGCAGGCTGCCGCAGCTCCAGGGTCCTAGAGCCCGCCTGCTCTCCCTGTGCACAGAGATGATGTAGCAGAGCTGAGATTGTTCTCAGTCTGCTCATTCCCTGTGCATAGACATCTATATCTATGCACAGGGGATGTAGCAGAGAGGACATCGCGTTTTGGACTACGTCGGACGGAAGAGGATTTTTTTAATTAAAGATGGAGTCCCTAATGGCTTTTTTTTTTTTATTTCTAATAAAATTTTTTCTCTGTGTTGTGTTTTTTTTAACCCTTTATTGGAGATTCTTAGTGGCCGGGTCAAACCTGGCCTGACATTAAGAATCCCGGGCTTAATACCAGCTTGTATAACAAAACTGGTATTAACTCCTTTATTACCCAGCGTGCCACCGCCAGCAGGGCCGCTGGAAGAGCGGGGTTCAGTGCCAGAGGATGGCGCTTCAATGAACGCGCCATCTTCTGGGGCGGGTGCGGGCTGTAATTTGCAGCGGGGGGTGCTCAGAAAGCTTTGGCCTCCCTGCGCTGCGGATTCCAGCCCTCAGCTGCTTAGCTGTACCTGGCTAGACATAGAAATTGCACGGAGCCCCACGCATTTTTTTGTATTATTTCATGAAATTCATGAAATAATAAAAAAATAGGGCTCCCATATATTCTTGTGTCTGGCCAGGTACAAATAGGCACCTGGGGGTTCGGGGCAGCCCGTCGCTGCCTGCTGGATCCGGCTGGTTCCAGAAATAAGGCGAAGCCCACGTCAAATTTTTTTCTGACAAATCCATAAAACAATGTAAATAAAAGGGACTGCATCTTTATTAACCCCTGGACCATGGGCGAGGGGTTAATAAAGATGCAGTCCCTTTTTTAGGATTGTTTTATTGATTTTTCAGAAAAAAAATGACGTGGGCTTCGCCGTATTTCTGGAACCAGCCGGATCCAGCAGGCAGCGACGGGCTGCCCCCAACCCCCAGGTGCCTATTTGTACCTGGCCGGACACAAGAATATAGGCGAGTCCTCTTTTTTTATTATTTCATGAATTTCATGAAATAATAAAAAAAATGCGTGGGGCTCTGCGCAATTTCTATGTCTAGCCAGGTACAGCTAAGCAGCTGGGGGCTGGAATCCGCAGCGCAGGGAGGCCCAAGCTTTCTGGGCACCCCCTGCTGCAAATTGCAGCCCGCAGCCGCCCCAGAAGATGGCGCGTTCATTGAAGCGCCATCCTCTGGCGTTGAACCCCGCTCTTCCAGCGGCCCTGGTGGCGGTGGCACGCTGGGTAATAAAGGGGTTAATACCAGCTTTGTTATACAAACTGGTATTAAGCCTGAGATTCTTAATGTCAGGCCAGGTTTGACCCGGCCACTAAGAATCTCCAATAAAGGGTTAAAAAAAACACAACACAGAGAAAAATTTTTATTAGAAATAAAAAAAAAAGCCATTAGGGACTCCATCTTTAATTAAAAAAATCCTCTTCCGTCCGGCATAGTCCAAAACGCGATGTCCTCTCTGCTACATCCCCTGTGCATAGATATAGATGTCTATGCACAGGGAATGAGCAGACTGAGAACAATCTCAGCTCTGCTACATCAGGCAGCAGGCGAGCTCTAGGACCCTGGAGCTGCGGCAGCCTGCAGGACCCGAGGGTACAGAGCAGACAGCCAGACTCATTACTGTGTGAGTTTCCCTGAGATTACTTGCACAGTAACGAGTCCAATGCAAGTCAATGGCAATCCTAGTTTTGTCAGAGTGTCTGACAAAACTAGGATTGCCATTGATTTGCATTGGACTCGTTACTGTGCGAGTAAACGCTGGGAAACTCGCAGAGTAACGAGTCCTAGCAGATAGAGCCTGAAGCTTCCGAGACACATCTGCGATTTGTAAATCGCACATTACTCGCTATTACTCGCTTCCCCATTCATTAACATTGGACTCGCTAGACTCGCAAAGAGTAGCGAGTCCCGGGCTCGGACTCGCTAGAGTCAAGCGATTCCGAGTAATTTAGGACTCACCCATCACTACCCCTCGACCATGGTCCAGGGGTTAATAAAGATGCAGTCCCTTTTATTTATATTGTTATATGGATTTTTCAGAAAAAAAAATGACGTGTGCTTCGCCATATTTCTGGAACCAGCCGGATCCAGCAGGCAGCGACGGGCTGCCCCCAACCCCCAGGTGCCTATTTGTACCTGGCCGGACACAAGAATATAGGGGAACCCTTTTTTATTATTTCATGAATTTCATGAAATAATAAAAAAAAAATACGTGGGGCTCCGCGCAATTTCTATGTCTAGCCAGGTACAGCTAAGCAGCTGGGGGCTGGAATCCGCAGCGCAGGGGAGGCCCCAGCTTTCTGGGCACCCCACGCTGCAAATTGCAGCCCGTAGCCACCCCAGAAGATGGCACGTTCATTGAAGCGCCATCCTCTGGCGCTAAACCCCGCTCTTCCAGAGGCCCTGGTGCGGTGGCTCACTGGGTAATTGTGGGGTTAGGGCCAGCTTTGTATTATCAGCTGGCCCTAAGCCCGAAATTGATGGGGTTACGCCAATATTAGACATGAACACCATGAATTTCTATTAAATTGTTTTAAAAAAAACACAACACAGAGAAAAATTTTTTTATTAGAAATAATAAAAAAGCCATTAGGGACTCCATCTTTAATTAAAAAAATCCTCTTCCATCCGACGTAGTCCAAAACGCGATGTCCACTCTGCTACACCCCTGTGCATAGATATACATGTCTATGCACAGGGAGTGAGCAGACTGAGAACAATCTCAGCACTGCTACATCTCTGTGCACAGACTGTATGTCTGTACACAGGGAGAGCAGGCGGGGTCTAGGACCCTGGAGCTGCCAGCAGCCCGCAGGACCTGAGCCCAGCACAGAGCACACAGCCGAAGAGTAAGAGGTTTCTCCTCCCTTCCTTTGCTCCCTGCTCGCTCCCCCCAGCCCAGTCCTAACTTAGGACCGGGGAGGGGTGTGAGGGGGGGCGGACTCGTTACTTTGTGAGTTATCCCTGCGATTACTCGCAGAGTAACGAGTCGGGCGAATCCCTTACTACTCGGTGAGTACCGAGTAGTAACGAGTAGATTCGCCCATCCCTACATACAATACGGGCTCAGACATATTAAATGAGTGCACAATATTTTTCTTTTTGTCAGTGTAAGAACAAAGCTGACCAGCACTAGAGATGAGCGGTGTTCAATTCAAATTGTTCGCCAATCTCAAAATTGAGCTGTTTTGGGCAGTGTTCGAGTCATTCGACGAATTAGAACAATTTGCTTGAAATTCGGCAGTTCGAGGATATGTTCGATAACGCTTCGATCACCAAAAGCTTAACCCTAACCCTAACCATGTTAATGAATGTTAATATCCAGTTTCTGTGTATAGTGTGTGTGGGGGGGATAACACATTAGTGCTGCAGGAATAATGGCGATCTCCATTTTTTTTTCTCCAAACTGCAGATACAGTGGGGCAGTGCAGGCTGTCATCCAATCACATATACACACAGCAAAGTGCATTTTTTGCACACAAGCAAGGTTAGGCATCATTGGCTGTGTAAGTCACATGTCCTAGCACTATAAGACCCAGCCATTTTCTCCATCGCCACCATTTGCTCATTGCTGTAGCTTTGTGTCAGACTGCACTGCTACTGCTGCTGTGGGCGATATAGAGTAAATCAAGCAATTGTGTTCTGATTCAGCTAGTGAGAGAATACAAAGGTAGATAGATAGGTTTAGGGAGTAGGGACTGGAGGGAGGGTGCATATTTTAGGAGTATCAGTCCTTTTGAGGGCTGTTTCATAGGAGTAGGGATTAGGGACTAGGGACTAGTAGTCTAGCAGCCCTTTTTCAGGTCTACTTCATAGAAGCAGGGACTAGTTTTAATTTCAACCCTTTTTAGGGCTAGGTTAGAGCAGTCCCTATTAGTTTTTGCCAGGCAGATGTGTGCCAGTGCTGTGCAAGTGTTTTTTACAGCATCTGGCCACATCTATCTGTGTGAATTCTTTAGGGCAGGTAGTGTAGCACTGCTGTGAAGAAAGCTACACCACCTGTCTTAAGTAGGCATTTTTTGGCTGCAGCTATTCCAGGCAATTTGTACGGGCTAGTACTGTAGCAGTGCCACTTACACAGTGGTGTAGCCAATTTGTGAAAGAAGCAACACCGGCTGTGTAGTTGGTACTAATTTTTACCTGCACCTTGCCCAGATCTCACTTCGGGTCAAGTAGCAGTGCCACAAAAAGAAGTAGTGTAGGCCACTTCTAATACAAACAACTACACCTCCTGTGTAGTTAGTTACTTCTAATTTTTAAGTGCACCTTGCCAAGGTCTCACTTCGGGTCAAGTAGCAGTGCCACAAAAAGAAGTAGTGTAGGCCACTACTAATACAAACAACTACATCGCCTGTGCGGTTCCTACTAATTTTTAACCGCACCTTGCCCACGTCTCACTTCGGGTCAAGTAGCAGTGTTGGTTCAGTCACCTCTCCTTGATTTACATCCAGCTTTTTGTTGTCCAACTACTGTACAGTTGCCAATTTTGTCATATACAAAATGAGTGGCAAAAGGCCTGCTGCTGGTGGGAATGGGAGTAGGAGTGGTGGAAAGGGAAAAAAAGTTTATGTCCATGGGGTAGATGCTAAATCTACATTAACATCTGCTGAAGAAAGACAATCTTCCAGGCAAAGTAAGATGTCAACTTCTTTACGTGGCCAATCGGATATGATCCCTTTCTTACAGACATGAGCACCACTTGTAAATGAGACACAAAAACAGCAGGTGCTTGAATGGATCGCAACTGCTTCATCAAGTGGTCTCTCCTCCACCTCAACTACTATATCACAAACCCTCCAGTCATCTGAGGTGTCAGCCCAATCACACTTGATTCCTCCAAGCTCCCAAGTCTCCAGCCGCCCTACTGAGTCTGGGGTAACACACATGGTTGAGTTTGCAGAGCTGTTCAGTTACACAATAGCCTGGGAATCAGAAGTCTGCTACAAAGCTGCAGTGAGTCCAGACGAGTTAATGATCTGCCCTGATGCCCAGAAGCTTTGTGAGTCTGATCCAGGCCCAGATAAAGAAGGTTCTGACCTTCATGTAGACCCTCATTCCCTAACAGTAACTACTCTTGCTGGACACAAGGAGGATGATGCTGATGAGATTCAGATACCGGATTGCATTGACAAATTAAGTTTTCGGTCAAGGCAGGAAGAGGTTGTCACTGAGGAGGACAAGGGGTGGGAGAACACAGAGGATGATTATGAGGTTGGAGATCCCACTTACTATCAACCCACAGTAAGCCAATCGATGAGGTCAGCACAGGAGGTGGAGGAGGATGCTACTGATGATGAGGTTAGGTTGTGCCTTCCTGGAAATAGACGGTGTACTGGAATCACGTCAACAACTGCATCCGCAGCCACAACTCTGCCTCTGAGCACAAGTCGTGATGCCTCTGCAGCTCACATGGGCTCTAAGCCTTGCCTAGCCTGGGCCTTCTTTGACATCGCCAAGGATCTCCAAACTCATGTCATCTGCAAGATTTGTCACCAATCTCTGAGTAGAGGCCAAAAACTCATTAGCTTGAGTACGTCATGCATGAACCGCCACATGGACATGAAGCACAAGTCGCAGTGGGAAGCTCACCGTGATAGAATGCAGGCTAGCGGGACGGGCCTACCACCATCTGCCCCATCAAGTGCATCCGTGTGCTCTTCATCATCTGTGACTGTGGGGACAGCTGTCACACATGCTTTTAGATGTAGACCTTCCATCTATTTACCCGCAACAGGCATTGTGATTGGCAGGTCGTCACTTGGTTTTCAAGTGGACAATACTGCTGGTGTTGAGCTCTCTCAGACATCGAGAGCACCACCTTTGGATGAAGGCAACATTACATCTTCGCCTGCACCTTCCTCCCAGACCTGCAGTTTGCCGGGACACCCTACTCAACCCCATCTCAGCACAGCAGCCAGCCCTCCATCCCTCAGAGGTGGACAAGTAAAAGGCCATTTCCTGCTAGCCATGAGAAAGCTAAGCATTTCACCATCTGCAAGCTGTTGGTTTCAGAAATGCTGCCTTTCCACCTGGTGGACACAGAGGATTTTTGAGACCTTATATCCGTCGCAGAGCCCCAATACCAGATGCCCAGTTGCCACTACTTCTCCAAGAAAGGTGTGCCTGTGCTACACCAGCATGTCGCAGATAACATCACCACTTACTTGAGAAACTCTGTGTGTGACAGGGTGAATTTCACCACAGACACTTGGACCAGTAAGCATGGACAGGGGCATTACATGTCGCTGACTGGGCACTGGGTAACTATGGTGAGAGCTGGAGAAGGGTCTGCTGTCCAAGTCTTGCCGTCCCCACGAGTTGTGCGTCAATCCTCTGTGGGTAGGAGTTCCTCCACTGCTTCTGCCTCCTCAACTTCATCTCGGTCCTCCACCTCCACCAAAAGCCTGTCTGGTAATGCCACCCGCGTTGTACCTGCTGAGAAGAAATCCTACACACCTCCCAACTATGCTGGCAGCAGGGCTCAACGCCATCAGGCGGTCTTTACCCTCAAATGCCTGGGAAACGTAAGTCACACAGCTGAGGAGTTGTGGTAAGCTCTGCCGACCGAGTTTCAGCAATAGCTGTCTCCACTCAACCTGCAGCCAGGGAAAGCCGTGCGTGACAATGCTGCAAACCTGGTTGCGGCCCTTTGCCGGGGCAATATCACACACGTGCCTTGTATGGCTCACGTGTTGAATCTGGTCTTCCAGAAATTTTTGACACATTATCCAGGCCTAGATGAGCTTCTGCAGAGGGCACGGTCACTGTGTTCTCACTTCCGGCGTTCGCATCCCGCAGCTCAATGACTTGCTTTTCTCCAGAAGTCTTTTGGCTTGCCCATTCTCCGGCTGAAATGCGATGTGACGACACGCTGGAATTATACTCTGCACATGTTGCAGTGACTGTGGCAGCACCGCTGAGCACTGGTGCAATACGTTATGACGTATAACCTGCGCCAACGAGATCCAGAGGTGGGGCAGCTCACGCTACAGGAGTGGTCTCAGATCAGGGACCTATGCACCCTTCTGCACAGTTTTGAGATGGCGACGAAGATGTTTAGTGCTGACGATCCATTATAAGCATGACTATTCCAGTCATCTACATGCTGGAGCACACTCTAAACAATATTCGGAGTCAGGTAGTGGGACAAGAGGAGGTGGAGGAAGTACAGGAGGAGTCCTATGCGAAACGGATGACAACATCTCCAAGGTCCTCACAGTTGGCAGCAACAAGATGGCAGGCATGGGAGGGTGGTGGAGAGGGATTAACAAGGGCGCATGGTAGCAGCCAAACTGCTGAGGAAGGTGCAGGAGCCCAGGAAGTAATGAAGAACGAACTGGTGATGGGCATGGAAGAGTCAGCAGATGAGGGAGACCTTGATGACAAGAGAGCAGAGGAAGGAAGCATGATTCTGACCTTCCCACCACCAACACAACCAGGACTTGGTCCTTCTGGATGCGCAAGACACATGAGCGCCTTTTTGCTGCACTACCTGCAACATGACCCTCGGATTGTCCAAATTAGAAGCAATGCCAACTACTGGGTTGCCAAACTCCTCGATCCCAGGTACAAGACCAAATTTGCTGAAATATTTCCAGCCATACAAAGGTACGCACGCATGTAGGAGTATCAGCAGAAGCTGATACATAATCTCAGATTGGCTTTTCCACAAACCACCAGTGGTAGTCAGAGTGAATCTCACAGTTCTCATTTGTCAACCATGGGACTATCGAGTCATCATCACTCACACCATACCAGTAACACTGTAGCTGGCGGTGGTAACATCAATTTCGTGGCCTCGTTCCACAATTTTTTCAGACCATCATTTGCAAGGCCTGAAGATACGAGAAGTCTGACACATAGTCAACGCCTGGAGCGGAAGGTACACGAGTATCTCGAACTTAACATCGATGCCATTATTGGGGAACTGGAGCCTTGTTCATTTTCGGCTTCCAAACTGGAAAAATGGCCTGAGCTCGCCACTCACGCCTTTGAGATCTTGTCGTGCCGCACAGCCAGCGTTGTCTCGGAACATGTCTTCAGCACTGCTGGTGGGGTGCTGACAAAAAAGCGCACACGTCTGTCCACCCAGAATGAAGAAAGACGAATGTTCATAAAGAAGAACAAGGCATGGATCCGCAAGGATCCGCCATGATAGTGAGGAAAAACATCACCAAATACTCATTGTCTGAATGTGGCCTTACAGATACTGAAATACAACTGACCAAATACTCATCGTCTGAACATGGCCTTACAGATAGTGAGGAAAAACATCACCAAATACTCATCGTCTGAACGTGGCCTTACAGATACTGAAGTAAAACTCACCAAGTACTCATCGTCTGAACATGGCCATACAGATAGTGAGGAAAAACATCACCAAATACTCATCGTCTGAACATGGCCTTACAGATACTGAAGTAAAACTCACCAAGTACTCATCATCTGAACATGGCCTTACAGATAGTGAGGAAAAACATCACCAAATACTCATCGTCTGAACATGGCCTTATGGTGGGTTTACACACACCAATTTATCTGTTCAATATCTGAACCAATCTCTGGTTGCAGTGAAATCATGGATACATTGCTCCATGTTGTACACAGCCACAAAATGGAACTATGTGTCCATGATTTCACTGCAACCAGAGATTGGTTCAGAGATTGAACAGATAAATTGGTGTGTGTAAACCCACCATTACAGATACTGAAGTAAAACTCACCAAGTACTCATCGTCTGAACATGGCCTTACAGATAGTGAGGAAAAACATCACCAAATACTCATTGTCTGAACGTGTCCTTACAGATACTGAAGTAAAACTCACCAAGTACTCCTCGTCTGAACATGGCCTTACAGATATTGAAGTAAAACTCACCAAGTACTCCTCGTCTGAACATGGCCTTACAGATACTGAAGTAAAACTCACCAAGTACTCCTCGTCTGAACATGGCCTTACAGATACTGAAGTAAAACTCACCAAGTACTCATCGTCTGAACATGGCCTTACAGATTGTGAAGAAAAACATCAACAAATACTCATCATCTGAACGTGGCCTTACAAATACTAAAGTAAAACTCACCAAGTACTCATCGTCTGAACATGGCCTTACAGATAATGAGGAAAAACATCACCAAATACTCGTCGTCTGAACGTGGCCTTACATATACTGAAGTAAAACTCACCAAGTACCCCTCGTCTGAACATGCAAGATAAAATGAAAGAAAGGCGCTTTTTGAAGAACCTAAGTAGTTCAATGATAATGATTGCGGTCACACCGGTATGGTTCTCACCTGTCCGTCTTGTTCCGTCCGCACAACCAGGATGACAAGCGGTAGGATTGAGCTCCTTCAGTCAGCGTCCCTGCTCACTTCCGCATCCAGATCACGTGGGCCACCTTCCGAACACGGGACTCTGCTCCTCTCCATGTCAAACAGGTCCTGTGCTCGTTCGTACCCCTGTAGCCACCTGCAGCTCCAGCCACACAACCCAAGGGTTGTATATATATTTGGAAGGATATTTTTGTGGTTTAATAAGAGCGCTGGGGTACAGAGGGTCAAGGAGTTATAGGTTATCAGAACCTTTTGTTTATCACAACAACGCGTTTCAACAGTTTAATACTGTCTTCATCAGGTAAATTTACCACTTGATGAAGACAGTTTTAAACTGTTGAAACACGTTGTGGTGATAAATAAAAGGTTTTGATAACCTATGACTCCTTGCCCCTATCACTGTGCCCCAGCGCTCTTATTAAACCACAAAAAATCCTTCCTCGTCTGAACGTGGCCTTACAGATACTGAAGTAAAACTCACTAAGTACCCCTCGTCTGAACATGCAAGAAAAAATTAAAGAAAGGAGCTTTTTGAAGAACCTAAGTAGTTCAATGATAATGATTGCGGTCACACCGGTATGGTTCTCACCTGTCCGGGTTGTGCCGTCCGCACAACCAGGATGACAAGCGGTAGGATTGAGCTCCTTCAGTCAGCGTCCCTGCTCACTTCCGCATCCAGATCACGTGGGCCAACTTCCGATCACGGGACTCTGCTCCTCTCCACGTCAAACAGGTCATGTGCTCGTTCGTACCCCTGTAGCCACCTGCAGCTCCAGCCACACAACCCAAGGGTTGTATATATAATTGGAAGGATATTTTTTTTGTTTAATAAGAACGCTGGGGCACAGAGATAGGGGCAAGGAGTTATAGGTTATCAGAACCTTTTATTTATCACCACAACGCGTTTCAACAGTTTAAAGTGATCCTAAACCCAGAAACTGACCCCCCCGCATCTTTAGACCTGTCTCTGCACCCCCTCTTATCATTTCTAGCCATCCCTTTTGCAGAAAAAATTGCCTTTGTAAAGTAAGAGAAAAAGTTATATTACTTTGTCCTGTGTGAGTTCTCTGTTTCTGAGCAAGCCGCAATAGCCCCGCCTGTCTGCTGCTACCTTGTAATTATGCACGCCCCTCTCTGCTTCTAAGAGCCTGGCCGTGTCATGAAAGGGGGCGGGGCTAACGGCATGACGCGATTTAGCTCCGCCCCTTTCATGACGCGGCCAGGCTCTTAGAAGCAGAGAGGGGCGTGCATAATTACAAGGCAGCAGCAGACAGGCCAGCCCATTGCGGCTTGCTCAGAAACAGAGAACTCACACAGGACAAAGTAATATAACTTTTTCTCTTACTTTACAAAAGCTATTTTTTCTGCAAAAGCGATGGCTAGAAATGATAAAGGGGGTGCAGGGGCAGGTCTAAAGATGCGGGGGGGTCAGTTTCTGGGTTTAGGATCACTTTAACACTGTCTTCATCAGGTAATTTACCACTTGATGAGGACAGCATTAAACTGTTGAAACGCGTTGTGGTGATAAATAAAAGGTTTTGATAACCTATGACTCCTTGTCCCTATCTCTGTGCCCCTGCGCTCTTATTAAACCACAAAAATATCCTTCCTCGTCTGAACGTGGCCTTACAGATTCTGAAGTAAAACTCACCAAGTACTCATCGTCTGAACATGGCCTTACAGATAGTGAGGAAAAACATCACCAAATACTCATCGTCTGAATGTGGCCTTACAGATACAGAAGTAAAACTCGCCAGGTACTCATCATCTGAACATGGCCTTACAAATAGTGATGAAAAACATCACCAAATACTCATCGTCTGAACATGGCCTTACAGATACTGAAGTAAAACTCACCAAATACTCATCGTCAGAACGTGGCCTTACAGATACTGAAGTAAAACTCACCAAGTACTCATCGTCTGAACATGGCCTTACAGATAGTGAGGAAAAACATCACCAAATACTCATCGTCTGAACGTGGCCTTACAGATACTGAAGTAAAACTCACCAAGTACTCATCGTCTGAACGTGGCCTTACAGATACTGAAGTAAAACTCACCAAGTACTCCTCGTCTGAACATAGCCTTACAGATACTGAAGTAAAACTCACCAAGTACTCATCATCTGAACGTGGCTTTACAGATACTGAAGTAAAACTCACCAAGTATTCATCATCTGAACATGGCCTTACAGATAGTGAGGAAAAACATCACCAAATTCTCATCGTCTGAACGTAGCCTTAAGGTACCTTTACACACCGCCACTGTGGCTAGCAACAGGTATCCACCGCACGTGCACGTTTTTAACGGTGGATACCAATCGCTGATGCCGCATATATACGCCGCCATTACGATCTCCACTGCACTGAGGGTATCTTTGTTCCCCGGAAGTGCCGACAGATCCTGCGGCTTACTTCCTGTGGAATACCTTCGCTACTTCACACGCTGCTACCACAAAGGAATATGGGCGTACATATTTAGCGCAGGAAGTACATAGGCGTGACAGAGTTGTGTATTCCGTGCTGCACAAGCATTGATTGGACAACGTAATAGTGTCATGATTGGCCAGCCTGCACTGGAAGGCTGGCTAATACATGACGCAAGTTGCAATTGTGGACTGTGAATGGATAGCTCTTTAAATATGGCGCCCTGTGAAGGGACAGCCAATGGTTACACAGTAGCCCCCACCAATGATCGCTGATGGGGCGTGGTATCCATGACTCTGTGGCATGCCCCTGGGAGTTCACTAGGTGACGCAATTGACTCACCGTGGCCGGGACTCCGAGGGACAGGCGTTTCTTCTTCCTCCTTGTCACGGGAACCGCGCCTGCCGGTAGTGGGGCCCGGTGGTCCAGATTCAATAAAGACGTCTTTGGTGGAACAGATTAAGGGGTTAATTCTTTCGTGACACCACCTATGAATGTTCCGGTGATGTCCACCGGCGCTGCTTGAGCCTCCGGGGGATGGAATGCAGCAAGATGGAATGCTCCCCACAGGCTGAGCGGTTATCCCCGGAGCCAGGAGCTGCACAAGATGTTCTGAGGCACCTGCGGTTACATTAGTGTGCGGAGAAAGTCAGTTCATAAGAAGGCACGGACACTGAAAGTCTCTGTAACGGGTACTTTACTGTAACCAGCAGGTGATACATGGCATACAGTGACGGATAACGGACTGGGTGGACTTAGCAATGACCAGTGTTTCTCAGAGCTCCGCAGTGTTCCTCCATTCTAACTAAGCTGTGTTGCTGAGGTCGCCATGGAATGCCAGATTGGGTACAAGGAGGCTGCTTCAATTTCCCTACCGGAGAATTCTGGCCGGATTTGTGGGGAGCCTTGGGTCCTTTTAGTGGGTACTCCGCTGGCTAGATGACTTTGTGTGTGCGGCGGTGGTGGGGTGCTCCTGTAAAGCGGTCCCTCCACTCCTGGTTTGCATGGTAGTGATAAATGACTCCCAGCTTCAGAACCAGTAATCCGGTTGTAAGTGGGCACGGGGATGTTTTGACCAGTATGCATTTGCCCAGAGTCCGGTTGTTGAGGCATCGGAATAATGGCGCCCAACCGGGGGTGATGGCCAGGGGGCTACACGGGACTGTGCAGGCCCCCTCTCCTAGGTTGCAGAGCTTGTTGATTTTTGCTCCCTTCTCCTACGTTGCCAATTCAGTTCTCCTTCTACACTCTACCACTACACTCCGCCCACCAGGACCTTATTAACCCTCTATGCTGATGTGCATGCAGGGTATGGAGCTCTGAGTTTTAACTGAGTCATTGCTTAGTCAGAGAATATTGCTGCTGCTGTCTTGGCTGCAATACCCTCCTGTGACGCACTCGGTGCGGGGGCCACACAATGTCCATGCCTGTGCCCCGTTTACACGCCACTACCATGCCAATTGTGCCTTTCTGTTGCCGTCGGTTTTTGAGCACGGCTCAGCAACAGGTATTCGAAGCAACTGCAGGACACCGGGAGAAACTGCCCGATTTACACGCCGCCATTTCGTAGCAATTTCATGGCAACAGACACTACCAGATTATCCCCAGGGATGGCCGCCGCACAGTTCTGCTGCCGCGTGCTGCCCTGTGGTGGCGTGTAAAGGGACCCTTACAGATACTGAAGTAAAACTCACCAATTACTCATCGTTAGTGATGAGCGAGTACGCTTGTCACTACTCGGTACTTGCACGAGTATCACTGTACTCGGGCTACTCGGCGAGTACCGAGTAATCTCGCAATACTCGTGCTGTACTCGGGGTCCTCATCCCTGCATGTTGGCGCTCTTTAGAGAGCCAGCCCACATGCAGGGATTGGCTGGCAGTCACTGCAATGCCACAGCCCTGTTAGTTGTGGCATTGCAGTGATTGGCCGTCCCGCACAGCGTGACCGAGCCTTTATAAAACCCGGCCACGATGTGCTCTGCACACAGCTATCCAGAGTGTAGGGAGAGTGTCTGCTGCTGCTTAGGGACAAATTTGCGGCCCTCATAGGTAGATCCGGAGCAGGGCTGCAAACTGCTGCTGACCAGAACAGTCCTTCTCAGGACTAATCTAGGAGGATATAGGCAGGGTGATCCAGATCGGTGTCCAAGCTTTCCAGTGACCAGAACAGTCCTCAGGAGACTGTTGTAGCTGACTAGCTGTATACAGGCAGGGTCTAATATCCATATCCAGCTTTCCTGTGACCAGAACAGTCACCAGACTGTTGTACTTGACTAGCTCTATACAGGCAGGGTCTTTTCTTTTCTTTTCAAAATTCTTTTTATTAATGAATTTTCATCACTAGGTAATACAGAAAGAATAACAAGGTAAGGCAGTCAAGAACTCAATATACAGCCAAGAAAATACATTAATTTGAGTCCTGTACATCTACGTCGTTCGGCGTAGTTAATAGTATAAACTTCAGGACTAGGGTTCTTGACCCAGTATTAACATTAAGAGAGTGTAATTAGGCAAAGTAATATAGTAGGGAGGTGGGGTAGGAGAAAGGGGGCGGAGGGCAAAAACACGAAGGAGAGGGGGAGAAGGAGGGAGAAAGAGGTTGGGGTGGAGGGGGTGGGGGGGTAGGCATCGTTCATCCACAACCGATCAGGATCTATCTCGCATCTTTTTAGTGTCTTCTAACATTTTCAGGATGGCGGTAGTCCAACCAAGGTTGCCAGGTTAATAAGTGGGCAGTTTTATTATTGTTCACCAAAGCCGCAATTTCAGCAACTTGATAGAGAGAGTGGGTTTTTTCCACCAGCTGGGGTAATGTAGGTGTGTTCGGGGTTTTCCAGTATAGCGGTATCAATAGTTTCGCCGCTGTAAGTATATATTGAGCTAGCAGTGACCCCGCTTTAATGTTGGGCCAGGTTGGAAAGTGTAACAGTGCCATTTCCGGTGTCAGGTGAAGAGGCCTTTCCATTACAGTTTGAATAAGTCTCTCGACCATCACCCAGAATAGCTGCAAGTTCGGGAAATAGTCGGCTGTCTCTGTTCCACATCTCCAACAGCTGCTCGTATGATCCGTGTTCCAAAGCCGAACTCGATCCGGGGTAATGTGCCACCTCATGACTATTTTGAAAGAGGCCTCCTGAGCTCTCACGCACTGAGAAGGGCCATGCGAATATCTATAGACATGTCGTGTCTGCGATGGTGAGAACCTGTACCCCAGGTCGCATTCCCAATGGGCTATGTAGGCTCTGGTCGTGCTGGTTTCGGCGGTCACCAACGATTGGTATATCTTTGAGAAGATCTGTCTCGGTTTCATGACCGAAGCACAATGCTTCTCAAATGCCATCAGGTCTCTCGTAAGGTCTGAATTTTTTAGAAGCGGCAGGAGAATGTGGCACACGACATTGTAATGGACAAAGTTTAGGCGTGAAAGGCCGGGCCGAGCTCGAAGGTCCGACAATGTGAGAATGGTTCCCTCATGGTGTAACTGGTCTACAGAGCAATCAGAGAGTTTGTCTTCTAAGCGTTGCTCCATTGGGACCCCATTTCCCAAGTGGGCAAGTAGATCTCTGAGAGTGGTCAAGGGGTGAGGGGGGGCATAAGATTCCCCCCCACCTCTCACCAAATCCTCATAGTAGCCCTGGTGTGTGATTGGAGCTGGGAAATAAGTTTTTTCTCTGAAGAGTGGAGTAGCATAATTGAGCGGAGACTATATGGCACCAGCGATTCCTCTATCCTCAACCACTGCTTGTCTCTAGATTGGCGAATAAAGTCCACTGTCCGGGATAGCTGCGCTGCTTTATAATACGTATTGATATCTGGGGCCCCCATACCTCCTAGAAATTTAGGGAGGGACAGTGTACGTTGGGAGATGCGGGTCTTCCTACCCTTCCACATATAAGTGACAAACAGAGAGTTGATTTTAGAGAGAAAGGAAGATGGGACTGTTATGGGTAGCATTTGGAATATATAGTTGAACCTGGGCAGGATCAGGCTCTTCAAGATATTCTTTCTCCCCATCCATGAAAGATAACTATCTTTCCACGTTTGCATAATTGCTGTCGTGGATGTCAGAAGGGGCAACAAATTGAGTTTAAACAAGTCTTCCTGATTTCCGCCCAGCTTCACTCCCAAATATGTTATATATTGTTTAGGCCAGATCAGAGGATATAATTGCTTAAGGCTGCGGAGTGTGTGAGGGTCGACTTGAATTCCCAATGCTTCAGATTTGGCAATATTAATTTTATAGTTAGATAGGTCACCATATTTCTCCATGAGGTCCATGAGAGCAGGGAGGCCCCTCTTGGGTTTCGTCAAGCATATCAGAAGGTCGTCTGCGAAGGCAGCGGTTTTATACTGATCTCCTGCAATAGTAACGCCTTCAATATCGCATCTACCTTGGATCGCCGCCAAGAGGGGCTCCATCACCACCACAAACAGCAATGGAGACAGCGGGCAACCTTGTCTAGTTCCATTTCCTATGGGAAAAGTGTCTGTGACAGAGTCATTTATCTTAATACGGGCCGATGGCGATCTATACATTGCCATAATTGAGACAATCAGGGAAGATGGGAGGTTGAATCTCGCCAGTGTTCTCTCTAAGAAGGTCCAGTCCACTCTGTCAAACGCTTTCTCCGCATCAGTACCCAGGAGGACCAGCGGGACTTTGCAGGTCTTAGCGAATTGGTTCAAGTGTAGAACTTTATATGCGTTGTCTCTCCCCTCTCTGCCCCTAACAAACCCCTTCTGGTTTGTAGAGATCAAGTGTGGAAGGAAGTCCGCTAATCTATGAGCCATCATACCTGCCAAAAGCTTCAAGTCCACATTTAGTAAGGATATAGGCCGGTAATTGCTACATAGACTTGGATCCTTCCCCTCCTTATGTATCAAGGAGATCCTTGCCTCCAGCATCTGTTTAGGTAGGGGCTGTCCCGCTAGGGTGGCATTACAGATAGTCAAGAGATGTGGCAGAATCAGAGAGGAGAAGGTTTTATAATAAAAGGTCGAAAAACCATCAGGGCCTGGTGTTTTACCTTTAGGACAGCGTGACAGAGTGGACTGGAGCTCGCGGAGTGTGAATGGTCTAGTCAGTATATGTTGGTCTTCTTCTGATAAGGTGGGGAGTCGTAGGTCTTTCAAAAAAAGGTCTATGTCTCGGCGCCTCTGATGTCTTTCAGCCTCTGTGTCCGTGGGGCGTATATTATATAGCCGCGTGTAGTAGTCTCGGAAAGCTTGTTCTATTTGTGACTGATTGTGTGTGTCTACGCTCCTGCTGTCTTTAACTGTATGTATGTACTGTTTTTTGCGGAGGTGGAAGAGTAAGAATTTTGAGGCTTTGTCCCCATGAGCGTACATCCTAGTCCTCCACCTTTTATATATAGCAGCCGAGGCAGTAGTTAGTAAGTCTTTAAGGCGCGTTCTTTTAGAGACGAGTTTGGTGAGTATGTCTTGGCTTTGTGACTTTTTGTGTTGGAGCTCCAGATCTGCAATCTCCAATCTGCAATAGAGTCTGGGTCTCTGTATGTCGCCTCTTATTATAGTAAGACGCTATTGATATCAACTCCCCTTGGAGAACAGACTTGTGAGCTTCCCACAAACATTGCGGAGACACCTCCTCAGTGTGATTAAGTTGGAAGAACTGTTGTATCTTCTCCTGCAGTCGCTTCCGTACGTCAGGGGAGTTTTACAAGGTGTCATTTATTTGCCAGGTCCTGTTGGTAGGTCGTTTCCTTAGTGTGGATATCACTGTCTTAACAGCAGCATGGTCGGAGTAAACACTAGGTACTATTCCCGATGACTCAAGGGCAGGGAGCGCTCCCTGGACACCATAATGTAATCCAGCCTGTGGTATGTCTTATGTGGGTTTGAGTAATAAGTATAATCCCGTAATGATGGGTTCATGTATCTCCAGGAGTCTATCAACTGCATGGATTGTAATCGTGCCCATACCCTGGCTAGGTCCCTCCCAGAGATTGTACTTTTTTGTCTGGAGGTGTCCAGGAAAGGCTCCAGCGCCAAGTTGAGATCGCCCCCCAGGATGACTTGTCCCTCGCGGAATCTTTCTATTTTATTTAACGTGGTCATTAATTATTTTAGTAATTTCTTGTTCGGGGCATATAGGCTGCCCAGTGTCACTAGTGTGTCATTTAAAAGACCTTTAACCAATACAAATCTGCCTTTCGGGTCAATTATCGTCTCACGGGGTTGAAAGTGTACAGTTTTTCTGATCGCTATTGACACTCCTCTAGCACCGGATTGCGTGGACGTAGAGTGGAACCATTTGTCAAACGCCGATTTGTCAAAGTTAGGTATTTTGTTTTGTTTGAAATGGGTTTCCTGTAGAAAAAGAACATCAGCTCCATGTTTCTTAAGGATGTGTAGCTGTGGGTGCCTAGTGCCCGGGGAATTTAAGCCGTGGGCGTTTAAGGATATATAGGTTAATACTTTACCACCATTCATGATGATCATCTATCAGTAGAATCAGGTTGCTCGGTGTTGGGGACGAACGCGCCTGACGTGGAGGATAAGGGGACAAAGGGGTAAGAAGCGGGAGGAGGGGAAGCAGAGTGAGACAGGGAGAGGAGTAGGAAAGGTAGAGGTGTAGGGAAGGGGAGACAAAACACCTAAGAGGGGTAAACAAGAGAAAACAACAAGTCATCAAAAAAGAAAACTTTTTCAGGATCAATCTACTCATTTGGAATAAGTAAATCTAACTTATATCGTCAGCTCGGGGAGCTTAATATGTTAAGCAACACTAAAATATATACCAGCATCAACTCAGTAAATCAACCGCGGCCTAACTATAACAAAGTCAAAAAGGCGAACCCAACGCCCTTATAGTCTCGTTAGCTTCAACCTTCTGCTCGAGAGCGCTGTATCCCAGTGAAGGAGTGGGGTGCGGAGGAAAAGAAGAGGGGGGTAAGGGTATAGGGGGTAAGTTAAGGGAGGGGTAGGCAGAAGGGGAAAGGGGGAGGGAGGGGTGGGGAGGGCGAGGGAGAGGAGGGAGATTGGGAAGTTAGGAGGTGGGGGGGGAAAGGGGAGCGGGATATACAGCAAAGGCATAGTTCAAGTTAGGCGGTTTAAGGTTCATACAGTTTTTGTCTCTGTACGCAGATCACAAACACCTGGGTGTCTAGTAATCTACCTAAGGCACCAAGGGGGACCCTTTCCCCCCCAATCCCTCCAGTGTGCCCATTAGTCGGAGACGAAAACTTACTGGAGGGGGGGGTGGGGCCGTCCCCCTATACCCCCAATGCAAAGGGCCAGGAGCGAAAAAAAAAACAGTGGCCAGTCATGTGTCCTCACTAAAACCCTTCGGGGTTGGGGACTTAGCTGCTTTACGTTTGGAGCGCTGAGATTTTGGGGTCAGCGCCTGTTGCCATGACGGTGGAGTCGGCAGTGCTCGTAGTCTCGAAGCCGAGTGAAAGGACTCCAGATCTGGGTATGTGTCAAGAACAATGTCCAGAGTAGTGCATGTCTCTTTTATATCAGACGAGGTCCTGGCCGTGATAGACTTTCCTCCTGCTGTGATGTATATGCCGAAAGGAAAGAGCCAACGGAACCTATGTCCTTTATTCAATAATGCTCCAGTAAATGGTTTTAATAGACGCCGTTTTCTTAAAGTGATGGCTGAGAGATCCTGGAACAAAAGGACCTTTGCGTCTCCATATATGATTTCTGTGGAGTCTCTGGCTCTACGCAGTATTAAGTCTTTCACGCGGTAGTCAAGGAATCTGCACAAGACGTCTCGGGGGTTTCCCCTGGGGCAGGTTTAGGACGTAAGACACGGTGAACTCTGACCAGTTCTATATCGTGGGAATCCTCTTCTCTCAGGAGGCCCGCAAATATTTCAAGTGATGCTTTACCTAGGGCTTCAAATGCTACCGATTCAGGGAGACCTTTTATGCGGATGTTGTTGCGGCGTTCCCTATTTTCATGATCCTCTAGAGATACATGGATCTGGTGTATTTGTTGCTCATGAACCATTAGATTGTCTAAGATAGAACTGGTCTGTTGGATCACCTGTCCCTGCGTGGTTTCAAGTGACTCAAGTCTATGGCCCTGGAGAGCAAGATCTTGTTTGATTTCAGCCAAGTCACGACCTATCGGCTCCAATGCTTTTGTAAGGATTCGTTTCAAGAAGGATCTAGTGACCATGGCGTCTTTAGATTTAGTACCGGCCTCAGACCCACTCTCCATTTCCGAATCTGAATCTTCCATGGAGGGGAGATCTGTATGTTGTTGTGATTTCAGACTGTTTAGAGGGTCGCCTTGTTTCCCCAAAAAATGGTCCACATCTGCCTGGGTGATCGATTTGGACGCTTTAAGCGTTGCCTTGGGGGTTTCTGAGACGTTTTCACCATAGTGTCCTGTATAACAGTAGTGTTGCACCGCAAATGTAGATAGTTATCTTATGCTCCCTCTGCTGGCTAAACAGGGATTTAGCAAGTCATACTGTGGTTCTCTATGTGAGTAGATAGTCCTGAATGGAAAGGTCTGTGGAGATCCTACTGGAGTGTTGTGCTCCAGAAGCAGAGATGGCAGGGCCTGTAAAAAGTATGGGGCGCCTCCCCGGGTGGTAGGGGGGTTGCAGCGGGGTTAATCTGCAGCTGTTTCAGTGTGTCCCACCCCTCCCCATCGGAGCTCAGCTCCTTTATCACCCCTCTGAGTTATATCAGGCCAGTACTGAGGGTACGAGTGCTTCAATTGTCACCCCTTGTGTATCACATTTGTGTGGCCCTGTCTCTGGGAATGCCGCTGTGTTTCTTGTTATCAGCTGTGGGTCTTGAGGCTGCAAAAGTGGGGGTGATGGTCGCGGCGTCGGTGGCAGCGGTGATGTCGGAAGAACCTCGTCCGTCTCGGTAGTGCTCCACTCCCTGTGAGTGCGGAGGGTCCCGGCGACGGTTAGCTCCCCAGGACACCGGGGGCCAGTTCTGGAAGTGTCTCCTCCCCTATTCTCCTCACCTGGGCCGCGGGTGAGCCGCGTGTCGTCTCTGGTGTGCCGCTCCCAGACTATCACAGCTCCGGGGTGTCAGCAGTCTGCTCTCCAGGTGGTGGCCGAGCAGGGCGCCTTCCTCACTGTCCTTTGGCGTTGTCTCTTCTGCCCGCGGGCTCCACCGGGGACTGCCGCGTCAGCGCCCGGGGCCGGAAGTGCGCGGTACACCCCTCTCTATTCTCCGCTCCTCTGTGTCCAACCGGCGCTTGGTGGTCCGGTGTTCCGACACCCAGGGAATCCGCCGGTGTGACCCCAAGGAGAGGGGGGGAGGGACCGTCACCTCCCGGCGACCACACGGGTGAGAGCAGGGGCCACAGCTATTCCTACCTCGGTGCCTTCCCCTGCTGTGTCTCTGGAGCGTCTCCGCCTTGGGGTGGTGGATCTGGCACAGCAGGCCGAGGCACCGTGAAGTATAGTCCCGATGGGCCTAGGTAGGGATCCAGGCCTCATGTGTTAGGCCTAGGGGCTTAACGTGTCTTTCTCCACGGGGAGTCTAACGGAGGTCAGGGGTCTCCTCCTCTCGGTCAGCAGCTGCCCGTGGGTGCTAGATGAGGAGGGGTGACAAGTGCTGTAGTGCAGGGGTATTTTCTGCTGAGGATGGCGCGGATTGTGGTTGGATTACTGGGAGTCTGTTTCTGCACATCCTCCCATGTCCGCGGCCATCTTGGATCTATACAGGCAGGGTCTAATATCCAGCTTTCCTGTGACCAGAAGAGTCACCAGACTGTTGTACTTGACTAGCTCTATACAGGCAGGGTCTAATATCCAGCTTTCCTGTGACCAGAACAGTCACCAGACTGTTGTATGTGACTAGCTCTATACAGGCAGGGTCTAATATCCAGCTTTCCTGTGACCAGAACAGTCACCAGACTGTTGTTACTTGACTAGCTCTATACAGGCAGGGTCTAATATCCAGCTTTCCTGTGACCAGAACAGTCACCAGACTGTTTTACTTGACTAGCTCTATACAGGCAGGGTCTAATATCCAGCTTTCCTGTGACCAGAACAGTCACCAGACTGTTGTAGTTGACTAGCTCTATACAGGCAGGGTCTAATATCCAGCTTTCCTGTGGCCAGGTCACCAGACTGTTGTAGTTGACTGGCTCTATACAGGCAGGGTCTAATATCCAGCTTTCTTGTGACCAGTCACCAGACTGTTGTAGTTGACTAGCTCTATACAGGCAGGGTCTAATATCCATCTTTCCTGTGACCAGAACAGTCAGGAGACTGTTGTACTTGACTAGCTCTATACAGCAGGCTAATATCCAGCCTGTGACTAACTAGTCCCAGACTTTTCTAGCTCTGTGACCAGAACAGTCACCAGACTGTTGTAGTTGACTAGCTCTATACAGGCAGGGTCTAATATCAGCTTTCCTGTGCCAGGTCACCAGACTGTTGTAGTTGACTAGCTCTATACAGGCAGGGTCTAATATCCAGCTTTCCTGTGACCAGGTCACCAGACTGTTGTAGTTGACTAGCTCTATACAGGCAGGGTCTAATATCCAGCTTTCCTGTGACCAGGTCACCAGACTGTTGTAGTTGACTAGCTCTATACAGGCAGGGTCTAATATCCAGCTTTCCTGTGACCAGAACAGTCACCAGACTGTTGTAGTTGACTAGCTCTATACAGGCAGGGTCTAATATCCAGCTTTCCTGTGACCAGAACAGTCAGGAGACTGTTGTACTTGACTAGCTCTATACAGCAGGGTCTAATATCCAGCTTTCCTGTGACCAGAACAGTCACCAGGACTGTTGTACTTGACTAGTTCTATACAGGCAGGGTCTAATATCCAGCTTTCCTGTGACCAGAACAGTACCAGACTGTTGTACTTGACTAGTTCTATACAGGCAGGGTCTAATATCCAGCTTTCCTGTGACCAGAACAGTCAACCAGACTGTTGTAGTTGACTAGTTCTATACAGGCAGGGTCTAATATCCAGCTTTCCTGTGACCAGAACAGTCACCAGACTGTTGTAGTTGACTAGTTCTATACAGGCAGGGTCTAATATCCAGCTTTCCTGTGACCAGAACAGTCACCAGAATGTTGTAGTTGACTAGTTCTATACAGGCAGGGTCTAATATCCAGCTTTCCTGTGACCAGAACAGTCACCAGACTGTTGTAGTTGACTAGCTCTATACAGGCAGGGTCTAATATCCAGCTTTCCTGTGACCAGAACAGTCACCAGACGGTTGTACTTGACTAGCTCTATACAGGCAGGGTCTAATATCCAGTTTTCCTGTGACCAGAACAGTCACCAGACTGTTGTAGTTGACTAGCTCTATACAGGCAGGGTCTAATATCCAGCTTTCCTGTGACCAGACAGTCACCAGACTGTTGTACTTGACTAGCTCTATACAGGCAGGGTCTAATATGCAGCTTTCCTGTGACCAGAACAGTCTGGAGACTGTTGCAGTTGACTAGCTCTATACAGGCAGGGTCTAATATCCAGCTTTCCTGTGACCAGAACAGTCACCAAGGAAGTGGACGTGATGGTGGTGCAGGCAGAGGCCAAGGTCGTGTGCAAGCTCTAATTTCGCAACAACATAGTGCCACATCTACTCGCTCACACGTCCTGTCCCAAATTCTTGGGGCCCGCAGCAGTACACCGCTCTTGAATCAAGACCAGTGTCAACAGGTTGTTATCTGGATAGCGGATAATACTTCAAGTCAGATTGACACCTCTACAAACACCCTGTCTTCCACACGGTCAAGTGTCAGTAGCCGTGATACTGCACCGCACATTTCCCAACCTGATCCTCCTTCCTACCACAAGGCCGAGTACACGTCCACGGACATTACTGATCCCACACTTGGACACTCGGAAGAGCTGTTCACGTATCCATTCGCACAATCTGGCCTCTTGCCAGCTCCTGTTGAAGTGGGTGATGAGGAGATGGTATGTACAGATGCCCAAATATTTGAGCAGCCACGCTCTCACGAATGGAACGTTGGCAATGTGTCTCAACAAGGGGTGGACGATGATGAGACACAATTGCCAGGAAGTCAGGAGGAGGATCAGGGTGCGGACGAGGAAGACGACGTGGTGGATGATCCAGTAGCTGACCCAACCTGGCAGGAGGATATGCAGAGCAAGGACAGCAGTGCACAGGGGGAGGGAGGCATAGTATCCCAACAGGCAGTAAGAAGCAGGGTCGTGTCCGCAGGCAGAAGGCAGGCAACCGTTCCTCGGGACAACAACACGACACAAGATGCCTGTGCAAATGTTAGGTCTTCCCGAGTCTGGCAGTTTTTTAAGTTGGCTCCAGATGACTCTAAAAAGGCCATTTGCAACACCTGCAATGCCAGCATCAGCAGGGGTATGAAAACTAGCAGCCTGACCACCACCAGCATGATCAGGCACATGTCAGCCAAGCACCCGCCTTTGTGGGAAGTACAATAGAGTCGAGGAGCGGTGCTTGCTGATGTCACTGCTACGTCTTCGCGTGTTGTGCGTGCGAGCCAATCCCCTGTCCATGCTGGCCGCGAACAAGCCTCCGGCCCTGCACCTGAAGTTGCCCACGCACAAATAACACCACCATCAAGCGCGTCCTTGTCCCAGCGCAGCGGTCAATTATCCATTTAGCAAACCTTTGAACGCAGGCGCAAATACGCTGCCAACGCCCCACATGCCACAGTCCTAAATGCTCACATTTCGCGACTGCTTGTGCTAGAAATTTTACCTTTCCGGCTGGTGGAGACGGAAACATTCGGCGACCTGATGGCTGCTGCTGTCCCATGTTACTCGGTCCCCAGCCGCCACTATTTCTCCAGATGTGCCATCCCCGCATTGCATAACCACGTGTCACAAAGCATCACACGTGCCCTGAACAACGCTGTTTCAGCCAAAGTCCACCTAACCACAGACACGTGGACAAGTGCTTGTGGGCAAGGCCGCTACATCTCCTTGATGGCACACTGGGTTAATATTGTAGAAGTTGGGACCCAGTCTGAGCGAGGGACGAAACACGTCCTTCCCACACCAAGGATTGCAGGCCCTACCTCAGTCAGGGTTTCACCCACACTCTACAGATCCGGAATGTCATGCTCCTCAGCCTCCTCCTCCTCCTCCTCCTGTGCATCCTCATCCACTTTACCCACCAGTCCCAAGCTGGAAGCACTGCAGCACTGCCTCTGCGAAGCGGCAACAGGCTGTGCTAAAGATAATATGCATAGGTGACAAAACCCACAATGCAGAAGAGGTGTGGACAGCTCTGAAACAGCAGGCAGATCACTGGCTCACACCTCTGAACCTAAAGCCAGGAAAGGTCGTGTGTGACAATGGAACCTGGTGGCAGCTTTGAGGCGAGGCCAGCTGACGGATGTTCCATGCGCGGCCCATGTGCTCAACCTGGTGGTTCAGCGGTTTCTAAAGTCATACCCAGAGCTGTCTGATCTGCTGGTAAAACTTCGCCGCCTGTCTGCACATTGCCGGCTTTCAGCACCGTTTGCGTCTTCCGGCCCACAGACTGGTGTGTGATGTCCCCACACATTGGAATTCAATGCTGCACATGTTGGTCAGAATATGTGAGCAGAAGAGGGCAGTTGTTGACTACCTGCATCACCTAAGCCGTCGGGAAATGGGTCAAACTCTACACATAACACCTGAGGAGTGGAGATGGATGTCCGACCTATGTACCGTCCTCCAAAACTTTGAGGACCCCACCAAGATGGTGAGCGGCGATGACGCCATTATTAGCGTCACCATACCGCTACTCTGCCTTCTAAAACGGTCTCTGCTGAAAAACAAAGATGATGCATTGCAGGCCGAGCGCGATGACTTGGAGCAAGAAACAGTAGTGGGAGTGGGTGATAACACACAGCCCAGCCTCATCTCATCACAACGTGCAGTGGAGGACTATGATGAGGAGGAGGATGAAGACATGGAGCAACTCTCTGGCCAAATTGAGGATATGACATGCACACCAGTCATACCCTCGATTCAGCGTGGCAGGCCAGAGGACAGGGGAGATGAGGAGGAGGAGGACCGCATGTTCAGTCATCGTGTTGGTCAGGATACTGAAGTGATGGCTGTTAAGAGTCTGGCGCACATGGCTGACTTTATGGTAAGCTGCCTGGCTCGTGACCCTCGCGTTCAGAACATCTTGGCCGACAATCAGTACTGGTTGGCAACACTGTTAGACCCACGCTACAAGGAGAACTTTATGTCTCTCATTCCTGAGGCGGAGAGGTCAGCCAAAATGCAGCAGTTCCAGAAGGCCATAGTCACGGAAGTAGGCAAAGCATTCCCCTCACAAAACGCTAGCGGCATAGGTCAGGAATCGGAGGACAACCAAGGTGTACGACCGAGAGGGGCACAAATCCAATCCGCCAGAGGTAGGGAAACAGTCTTTACGATGTGGGACAGTTTTCTCAGCCCCTCACATACCACAGCCCCTGAGGTGAGGGGTAGTGCCACAAGAAATGCTAAGTTTGGCCAGATGCTGAAGGAGTACCTTGCAGATCGAACAACTGTACTGCGAGATTCCTCTGTGCCTTACAATTATTGGGTCTCCAAGCTGGACACGTGGCATGAATTGGCTCTCTACGCCTTAGAAGTCCTGGCCTGCCCTGCCGCGAGCGTTTTGTCAGAGCATGTTTTCAGTGCCGCAGGTGGAATCATTACTGATAAACGCACCCGCCTGTCAACTGAAAATGCTGACAGGCTGACTCTGATCAAGATCTATTGATCTATATTGATCTATTGATCCATCTATTGTGTTTCAGTGTCTAAAGTCCCTACATAATCAGCTATCTCACGGTATGGCTTTAACTGCCTCACCCATGTCATCCACCACATGTCCATTTCCATTGAAATGTAAATTGCATTAAAAAGAGCATAGTAAGGTTGAACAATAGGCAACATTAATTATAGGGTGCTCTCTCTTCAAAATTGTCATTATGTGAGAGCATATGGAAAGGGGGATTTTGGGTTTTCTAATGTAGTCATTTTGATAGCAAAAGAATTGTGGAATATTAAATCACATTCAATATCACTGAATCCTTTAGTAAAAGCATTGCAATAACGTCTGTATGTCCTTGTATTACATTTTAGCGAAAAGGAGACACAGGATGGCCCAGTAGACATTTGTACAGAACCATAATACTTTTGTGCAGAAGCCTCATGTTCATTTTTTGTTTTGACTAAAGCAATACATGGGATGTATATGACTGATTGCAATTTGCCGCCAGCTTAATTTGCATATCATAATGAATTGTACATTGTATTTATTCTTTAGTATCATGCTTTTCTCTCAATTTTAATAATTCACGTCTGCAATGTACGATTTCACAGATTTAATATTATTTCACTTATTACTAGTTTAACTGCAGCACTTGTGTGATGTGAATTTAAAACCTTAAGCACCAAATATAATACGTCCTAAAAATGAATTATGAGGATGACAATCACTTATGCCATTAGTATTTTTACAACTCTACACCTGCGTGAATGCCAGTGTGTAGACTCGGTTTTGTTTTAAGAGTCTATATTGCTTATACCTTTGTATGTATCCATGAAAGTAATACCATTTAACAGCTAAGACTTTATCCCCTCCAGTTCTACTTTTATTGCTTTCATTTTATTAGTTTATATTGTTTAATTTTCATATATGTAAGAAGCCTTTCGAGCACAGAACTGTCTTGTTAAATAAATAAGTGCTTCCCTTCTGTGTCATCTTGTTTTCATTATTTATATCAGTAATGACCTTTGCTTTCCATTTTTCATCTTGAAAGGGATTTTAACTTGACTGACATTTATGGTATATCAAATCGATATGCCATAACTGTCATTCATAGGAATGCCGCCTTAAATTATGCCCTCATTTATGAAATTGCCTGCATTTGTTTCTCATTCAGCTTTACAGAAAGGCAACAATTTATTCAAGATTTCATAAAACATAAAGTATAATCACTGAAAATAGGTTTAGGTACTTTTATGTGCTATTTTCGGTTTACGGTATCTTAAGTCCACTTTTAAGTCACCCTCTACTAGCAAGTTCATTTAGCTGTAAAAATAATGTCAAGAATAACAATGTAAAACAGTATTGGAGAGGAGTGGATTAACTGTGCTGCTTAAAAAATCAGAAAAGGAATGCAGAAGACCAAGGTATATTCAATGCGGATCTTTGTCTACACTTCAAATTCATTGTTTGTCCTGATGAAGATATCAATTCAGTTAACCCACTCTCCTCCAGTACTGTTTTCTGTTAAAATTTATTGTGTGTTTGCCACATCTCATATTTGAGCTACTTATGGTAATTATGTTTCATACAACTTCATCAGATGAGCAAACTCTTGTACCTTTATATCCTCTATCAAGAATAAGAAACTTACTCATTTCATTTTATTTCTTCAGCATTCCTTCCTCAAGTGTTAAATGTATGAAAATCTACCAAAACAGCTTTGATGCCCTCATTTTATACATACGTCGTCATAATCACTGAAGCCAGTGAGCAGCTGCAGTGGTTATGTCTGCCATGCTGTGACATCATCATCACCAGTAGCAGAGCTGGAGAGGTATCATCGCTGGTGCAAGTTAGGGTTAGTATTACTGTATCTAAATCATGTAGCAATTTCAGATATCCAGTGGCATTGAAGTTTCCATCAATGAAGAACAGCCCAACCTTTTTTGTACCAATGGAAGCGCTAAGTAAAGCGCAAAGTGACTAGTTGTCCATTCCTTCTCCTCCCTCCCTGCTGTATGCAACTTTGCACTGTTAATTAAAAGTCTGTGTGTATAAAGCTTTCCCTCACTAGACTTCTTTCCTCTGCTTTATTATGGTATTACTGTACTTTCCCTGACAACCCAGCTTTCCCCTGCTCTACTCCTTTTTTCCCCTCACTATTCTTTTCCCTGTTCTTTAAAATGCTAACTAAAATTACTGTACTGTATCACAATGGCTCCTCACCTCCTTCCTTAGGGCCAGACACTGTAATTAAAGTCCCCTGCGGCCACACCTTGTTTTAGGTCAATGTCTGGCCATAGGGGACTTTTTTGTGTTTGCAGACATGGGCACCGGTGGACAGCGCCTATTGCAGGGCGGAGGGACACAGTCCTGACCATCACTATAGCATGGTGGAGGGATACATTCCCCCCCATTGCAATAGGAGGGCGGAGGGATACAGGCCCATTAGTACAGCATAGCCCTGCAGATGGAGCGATCATGAGGCTGAGGGATCCAGGGCCTCTGTGCCTCTGGTGCCACACAGGAGCGATCTGACCGGGAGGCAGAAGGATGGATGGGATCGGGGCCGCAGGCTACTACACCGGCGGAGGATGGAGGTAAGGTGGAGGGATCCAGGCTGCAGCGGGGAAGATCTGGGAGGGCGGGGGGGTCAGAGGCACAAAAGGACCCTGGTGGTCTGAGGATGGATGGATGGATCCGAACTGCAGCGGGGGAGATCTGGGTGGGCGGGGGGGTCAGAGGCACAAAAGGACCCTGGTGGTCTGAGGATGGAAGGATCCGGGCAGGGTGACCGCACTACACAGCACAGCCACACACAGAGGAGCAGTAGGATGGAGAAAACCGGCGAGGGATCCGGTTAATGCACAGCGGGGATGATGTGATCCAGGAGGCAGGAGGATGGAGAAAACCGGCAGGGGCACAAGGGAAGCAGTGGGGGAGGCTTTGAGGGGGGTGCGGAGCCATTAAAAGCAAGCACATAAGTGCTTGTTAGTTAGTGACTCACATATAAGCCGAGGGGGGGACTTTTCAGCACATTTTTTGTGCTGAAAAACTCAGCTTAAACGCGAATATATACGGTATGTTTATTGTCAAAATCCTACATCTTATGTAACTCAAGGTGTACCTTGTAGAAAAAAACTCCTCCCCTTTCCCTTCATCACCACCGCCACATGGTTTTAGAGTTTTCTCTAAATAAAATAAATTTTATTTGCATGGTACTCTGTTTTGTGTTGTTAACATAAAATTAATGAGTATATCTTGCTCAATGCCACTCTCATAGGGCTATTGGTCCCGTTTTGAGTGACGTACCTTTGAATTGCCAAACAGGATTGTATTGCCAAAATCTGACATTGCACAGTGTGTGAGAAGAGTCACAATCTGTAGTCACAAAGAGCAACTGGAAACTTAAGCCCCAAGAAAGCCTGGACAGCCACTTTAATTTTGTGCCTAGGTATTGTAAAATACAGCTTCGCTATTTTTGTGATGTTTGAAAAAATGTTATATCATTTTCAGTGACTTGCTTATGTACAGTGCCTTCTGAAAGTATTTGGCCCTTGAACTTTTCAACCTTTTGCCACATTTCAGACTTCAAACATAAAGATGTAAACTCTAATATTTTTGTGAAGAATCAACAACAAGTGGGACACAATTGTGAAGTGGAACGAAATTTATTGGATATTTTAAACTTTTTTAAGAAATAAAAAACTGAAATGTGGGACGTGCAATATTATTCGCCCTTTGAGTTAATACTTTGTAGCTCCACCTTTTGCTGTGATTACAGCTGCAAGTCGCTTGGGGTATGTCTCTATTAGTTTTGCACATTGACAGACTGAAATTCTTGCCCATTCTTCCATGCAAAACAGCTCAAGCTCAGTGAGGTTGGATGGAGAGCGTTTGTGAACAGCAGATTTCAGCTCTTTCCACAGATTCTCGATTGGATTCAGGTCTGGACTTTAACTTGGCCATTCTAACACCTGGATACGTTTTTTTTTTAACCATTTATGTTTGGGATCATTGTCTTGTTGGAATATAAATCTGCGTCCCAGTCTCAGGTCTTTTGCAGATTTCAACAGGTTTTCTTCCAGGATGGTCCTGTATTTGGCTCCGTCCATCTTCCCATCAATTTTAACCATCTTCCCTATCCCTGCTGAAGAAAACAGGCCCAAACCATGATGTTGCCACCACCATGTTTCACAGTGGGGATGGTGTTTTGAGGCTGATGAGCTGTGTTTTTTTTACGCCAAACATATCATTTTGCATTGTGGCCAAAAAGTTTGATTTTGGTTTCATTTAACCAGAGCACCTTATTCTACATGTTTGGTGTGTTTCCCAGGTGGCTTGTGGCAAACTTCAAACAAGACTTTTTATAGATATCTTTGAGAAATGACTTTCTTCTTGCCACTCTTCCACAAAGGCCAGATTTGTGCAGTGTATGACTGATTGTTGTCCTATGGACAGACTCTCCCACCTCAGCTGTATATCTCTGCAGTTTATCCAGAGTGATCATGGGCCTTTTGGCTGCATCTCTGATGAGTCTCCTTGTTTGAGATGAAAGTTTAGAGGGACAGTCCATGTGTTGGTAGATTTGCAGTGGTCTGATATTCCTTCCATTTCAATATAATCGCTTGCACAGTGCTACTTGAAATGTTTAAAACTTGGGAAATCTTTTTGTATCCAAATTCAGCTTTAAACTTCGCCACAACAGTATCTCGGTCCTGCCTGGTGTGTTCCTTGGTCTTCATGATACTCTCTGCACTTGAAAAAGAACCCTGAGACTATCACAGAGCAGGGAAAGAAAGAAAAGACGGAGGGGCGCTCCTAGTGAGGACCTGACAGCTGGGGGGCAGGCTGGGTTTAGTGCGCTCACCTCTAGGGGTTATGCAGCAGGCATAACACCGTGGAGAAGCGCTGTAGAAGTGAAGTGCAGGCGCCGGGGATTCGACCAGTGAAGAGAGTGAGGTCACATGGTGCGGTCACATGGAGTGAGGTCACCACAGGTCCTCCAGCTCAACAGCATTCAGAAGATTAGATGTCTTCTCTATGTGCAGCACCCACCGCTCACCACAGTGCTAAGAGATATTGTAGAAAATAATTCAGCGGTTTTGGGGCCTCAAAGAGGAGACATTGGAGGAGTAAAGATACTTTCCTTTATTTGAATATACAAGGGGTCTTCACAACGCGTTTCGGCGGTGGCTCCGCCTTCATCAGTGATCACCTGATGAAGGCGGAGCCACCACCGAAATGTGTTGTGAAGACCCCTTGTATATTCCAAATAAAGGAACGTATCTTTACTCCTCCACATTTTCCTCTTTGAGCGCCCCAAAACCGCTGAATTATTTTCTACAATATCACAGAGCAGGTGCATTTATACGGAGACTTGATTACACACAGGTGATTCTATTTATCATTATCAGTCATTTAGGACAACATTGGATCATTCAGAGATCTTCACTGAACGTCTGGAGTGAGTTTACACAAACCTAATGAACCCTGCACACAAAGAATGTGTCTGTATGGTCACGTTCACACCACCAAAAATCTGATGCAAAAAACCTTGTCCATTAAACGTGTAAAGTACTCTGCAGTAAAAAAGGGAAATATGCAAGTGCAGTAAAAGACATAAATAAATAGGGTACTTGGTCCATACGTTTTTTGCGCAAAAAATGTACTTCAAGCAGCCTCACCTCTTCACGGTGTACCCATATCGAAGCAGTTCTATCTGTTGTATTAAAAAACCTGATCTTGTAAACATGTACCTAGTGAACAGGGTCCAAACAGGTCCAGTGTCTGATATGGACTGAAGTTGGAAGCAGCTTTTTGTGTGCAGAGCCCAGAGTGAGGGGCAGGGAACTCACATCTCTTGCATGGCAAGATGTGGAGAGATCTAAAAATGGCAGTTTGGAGAAGGCACCCTTCAAATATCAGGGACCTGGAGCAGTTTTCCAAAGAAGAATGGTCTAAAATTCCAGCAGAGCATTGAAAGAAACTCATTGATGGTTACCGGAAGTGGTTGATCGCAGTTATTTTGGCTAAAGGTTGTGCAACCAAGTATTAGGCTGAGGGTGCCAATACTTTTGTCTGGCCCATTTTTTGGAGTTTTGTTTGCCATTTCCAGTAGATGCTCTTACTGCAGAAAATCACAGATCAATCAATTCAGGATGGTGAATGACTGTACCGCTCCCTCACTTGATTCCTTGGAATATTATTTCTAGACTCAGATCACCACTCCCCATTTAATGTGCTATTGCAGTGTAGTAGTTCACCTGAATTAAATAAGGTCTTAGGGCCGCTTTACACACACCAACTTCTGTGACCAACTTCTGAACAGATCTCTGGTTGCAGTGAAATCATGGACACATTGTTCTATTTTGTGGCTGTGTACAAATTATACTATCGTTATGCAGTAGAATCACAAAATGCCATTCTTTAGCTGGCCCTTCTCTTTTATAATCCTCCTTTATTAGCTTTGCAATTCAACGTACAGGAATACCAACTTGTCTTTTTATTTTTTCTGTACAAGTTATCAAAAAATCACGGACAGATATATTTTTTATGGACAAATGAGAAAACCATAATAATCATTATGAACATATGGGATTCCTGTATACCACCCATAATTCTGATATGAAGATATCAACTGCATTCATTGTAATCTGTCTGTAAAATGATGATAATTACAGTACATATAATCTACATTTTACACATACTACTTTAAAAAAAAGAAGCAAGATGCAAATTGGGACCCGGCGGCTGTGCGGGAACCATATGGTAACCATAATTTGCCATTAACGCTATGCGCTATGCCTGCCTGGGACTAAGTTTTTAACGGATGGCCAGGCTAGGGCCAGACGCAAGTCTGACCCTAGCCTAATCGAATGTCCATTTTTTTTCTTTAAAACATTTGATTTTTATTAGAGTTTTGTAATTAAACAATATAATGGATTGCAAGAGTTGTCTAACAGGAATGCATTAATCATAATATGACCAACAGAATACAGTGTAACAACACCTTATTTACATAAAACAAAATAAGGCTAGGGTCACACTTTTACAGACAATTGCGTTCACCACATCCAGATCCGGATGCGGTGAACGCAATTTGCTTCACACACATTTTTAATGAAAATTATGATTTTTAATGAAAATGATGAGTAATCCGGAGCAATGCGGTTACCGTACAGAGATGAGTAAACTGTTAAATCTTGGGGAGGGGGCGTGGCCTAATGGTAATGGTGTAGGGTTTTACCTATGCTCTCCCACAACAATAAGCGACTGGGCTAAATGCCTTCAAAAGGACTTTGACAACTGAAAAAAGATCTACTATCAAGCTGGTCATCACCTTGGGAACGTTTTGTTTGGGTCAGTGGTCACTTTTAAGAAGAATTCTCCTCAGAGTCCAGTCATCAAATTTGCCTGAGGTAAAGGATTGTGCTGTCACCTCATGAATAATTCAAGAGTTTTGGGGTCAAAAGGTGTGCTACAGCCGCGCTGCCCGATAATCCAAGAAGTCACACGGGAAACAGTGTTCCAAGTAAAAGTTTCTTTATTCTTCAAAACTTTTACTTGGAACACTGTTTCCCGTGTGACTCCTTGGATGACTGGGCAGCGCGGACTGTAGCACACCTTTTGACCCCAAAACTCTTGAAGTACTCATTATCCTGTGGAGGTGGAAGTCCAGCAGCAGCCTACAAATACTAAAACCAACGCCTTTATCCAGTGTGGGAGTCACAACTGGATCAGGTTAGTGCAACCTGTTTACACCTATAAGACCCTATTCTTATTGAGTGATAGGGCACTATTGCGCCTCTGTTGTCTCCCCTTATATTTTATATACCTCATGAATAATGGCTGCCTAGTCACCTCATAATATCTTCATTGCCTAATACTCCCCAAATTTTATATAATTAGGCTTCAAATCTCTCAGTATACTGAAAGAAACTTTGAGAGACAGCCTGTGTGACCTTTCCATTGATTTCCATGATTTGGGCACATCTGACAGACATCTGACAGGCATCTGACAGGCTCCCATTGGCAGCAATATTGTACCTCTTAATTTCTAGGGTGTTCCTCTACAGGAGGTTACCCTGGGATAGTCTTAACCCTCCTAACCTATTTTGGATTGGCACCTATGATTTTGGACTTTTCCTGTCAAAAAATCCAAGATTCAGCATTTCTCTTAGAGCTTTGTGCTTTGCTGTGCCACCCTAATTTCTTCTCAAAACCCTTTGGAGAGTTGTCCTGGGTCTCCCCAGCCCCCCTGAACTATTTTTGGACTAGTATTGTTTGTTTTGTGGTTTTTATTGCCAGAAACCTACAGCTTCAGTGCTCCTGTGGATAAAACCGATACTTAAGAACTTTACTTATGCATATTGCGTAGCTCCTGTTAATCCATTGGAGCTTACGTTGGAATTTACACCGGAATTACTTCAGAGCTTTGTGCTTTGCTGTGCCACCCTAATTTCTTCTCAGAACCCTTTGGAGAGTTGTCCTGGGTCTCTCCAGACCCCTCAAAACTATTTTTGGACTAGTATTATTTGTTTTGTGGTTTTTATTAACAGAAACCTACAGCCTCAATGCTCCTGTGGATAAAACCGATACTTAAGAACTTTACTCAAGCATATTTATTGACTTTCTCTTTCCACCTGGATCCTATTTTCATCTACTAGTGACGATTATACCATATTGGACAAATTTGGATTTTTTACTAGTTCATTCACGATATTAAGCCATTGTATTGGTCCAGTATATCTGATATATACATATTACTGGTGACTTTTCTGCAATATTCAAGACTCATAACATCTGAGGAGTCTGCGTGGGCAAGTGAGGTCGGAGGGCCTCCGGCGATCACAAGCTTCGCAGAACCTGGGATTTCAGGAGTGTGAAGCAGATCTCAAGAATATGTATATGTTTATTTAAGTTAACTGTTTTCTTATTTGTGTGGGTGGCGTTACAGTGTACTGGTGCTGCTGGGATTTGGTATTGTTTCAATTAGCTTTGACGGTGACCAGATTCTAACATTGAGGTTGAATATATAGCCACACTGATATTTTTATATTAAGCTTTATAATCTGATACTGTTTAGACACCTTCCTTTTATTTACTATGTCTCGTAGGCAGACAGATCTTCATAAGGTCACTATGAATCCTACGGGTGGGTCCACTAAACCCCATCTTAAATGCACTCCATCTACAGCTAGGCTGATTTTGGATAGCGAACACAAAAAGAAGGTGGATAAAATAAATTCTGACATACGGGGCTCAGATATGGACACCCTAGATAATAGGGGTGGTGACAGCTTGAAGCAGACCAAAGTAAGCAACCCCCTGGGAGTTTGCTTTGGTTGGATCTACTTTGGAGGAATTGGACTGGGGAGGGGGTGACAGTTCTGGTTCCCCCCTGTTAAACAAAGACCTAGGGTCACTTCCTCTCCCTTATCTATTAAAATGAGGGGTCAGGCTGGACCAGTAGATAGGGACTTTTTGCTTGACCTCTTCCGCAGCTTCGCTGATCAGATGAAAATGGAGTTCTCTGATATTAAAGAAGCGCTCTCCACCCTAACTACCAGAGCTGACGTTATGGAGGCCGAGATAATAAGACTGTCTAAAGTTAATAGCTCTCTTAGAAAAGAATTGGACAAAACTAAACAGGATTATAAAACATTGTCCAGTAAACTGGATTATTTTGACAATACTAATAGACAGTCCAATTTAAAATTGAGGGGAATTCCTGAGACAGTCACAAGGTCTGAATTACAGCCTTACCTTAAAAAAATGATTAAAACAGTGTTACCCTCACTGTCGGATGTAGAGTGTTTGCTGGATAAAGCGTTTCCCTTCCTAAACCCACATCTGTCCCGGAGAAGTTGCCAGAGACACTCTGGTTACTTTTAGCTTTAAAAACACAAAAAATCTCCTCAACCACCTACATGCAGAACCATGAGACGTTACCTAGACCATTTCATGATATTAAAATTTTTTCAGACCTCTCAAAGGAAACATTGTCCAAACGTAGAATTCTGATGCCTGTCACCAAGATATTGAGGGCTAATGGTATTATGTATAGATGGCTCTCCCAGACCAGAATCAACTTTAAGCGGGGTCCTACTTCTCATGTGATGGACGGATTGGAGGAGGGTCTTCAACTTTTAAGAGAGCTTGGCATTGCTGACCCGCCAGTAACCTGAATACTTATATTGGGTTAAACAGAACTTCATTTTGAAACGCTGAGGTGATTACCCTTAGATGTATATAATACATTATTAATTGTTGTGGGTGAGAAGCCTTTTTTCTCCCCAAGGAGCTTTTTCCATCAGTTAGTTGTAACTGCTCCATTTAGTCCGTTAGTCCGTTATTGTATATATTTCTTATATTATTCTGTTCTTGTTTTATTCTTTTTTTTTTTTCTTTTAGTACTTATTGACACGATGAATGTTTTATATTTCATTCCAGAAATCTCTTGGCTGCATGGTTTAGTAAGTCTTTTCTCTACTGACGTTACTTCGTTTATTTGCTTTTATGGCCATTAATTTCATGTCCCTGAATGTACATGGCCTAAATTCCCCTCATAAGTGGTATCTACTGTGGAGAGACATATTTAGATTTAAAATAGATATTGCGGGGTTGCAGGAGACTAAGTTTTCTAATGATAATCCTCCGAAATTTGAAAATAAGTTATTTTCATCTATTATCTTAGCCTCTCAGAAAAAAAAGAAGGCGGGTGTCGCCTTTTTGATTAGAAATAACATCCAATTTGAACAGGAGACTGTTATTGCAGATACAGAGGGAAGATATATAATTTTAATCTGTAGGCTTAGTGGTGTCTATTATACTTGGTTACTCTGTATGCCCCTAATAAGGGTCAGATTAGATTTTTGAAAGAGTTAATGATTTTAATTTCGGAAAATCGTAAGGGTTCTTTAATTCTCTTTGGGGATTTTAATGTAATACCTGATGTATTTTTGGATTCCTCTGGAACTCGTGGAGTTTTTAATTTAACCTTGAATCCTTGGATTGATAGAGAGAGCTTATATGACGTATTTCGATGTATTCATTCCACTTCTAGAGAATACACATTCTACTCGGATTCCCAGCTTTCCTTATCTAGAATAGATCTAGTTCTAGCTGATAGTGTCTTTATATATGAAAAAGATCAATATCCTGCCAAAGACTTGGTCTGATCATTCCCCGATAGTTTTTGAGTTGGTCCCTAGAGGGGGTGCTTCATCCACTAGGATTTGGAGGGCCAATACCTTTCTTTATTCGTATCCCAACTCAAGAAAGGAATTGATAGACACTCTAAATTATTACTTTAAAGAGAACGATGGTGATGCAGTTAGTATTGAGACATTGTGGTTAGCCCATAAAACAGTAGTTAGGGGCAAGTTGATTGAACTAAATTCACATCTTAAAAAACAATCTAATGCCAAACTTGCATCTCTGGTAGCTGACATTCGTACCCTAGAAGAATCACAAATAGCGTCTCCTTCTTCATCTACCCAGCTTAAAATCTTAAAGCTTAGAATAGAATTAAGGTCCCTTTTAATTTCTGACTATAACAAAATGATTCAGTCTTCTAAACTAAATTACTATATTTGTCACAATAAACCTAATAAATTTTTCGCCCATCGAATAAAACTGATGAGACAAAAGAGGAGGATTCTACTAATCAAAAACAAGTGAATTCCTGCACTTTTATAAAAACCTTTATAATTTAAATTTAAGTCCAGGGTCTGTACAACCCTCTCTGTTGGATATTAACTCTTTTCTGGTTCCTTAAGCATTCCCTCTCTGACTACTGAAGAGGTGGATCTTCTTAATTGTCCCTTTCAGAAATCTGAGATTACAGAAGCAGTGAAATCCCTCAAAACTGGAAAATCGCCTGGGCCTGATGGATTATCTAATGAATATTTCAAAAATTTTGCTGACATCTTGACACCTTATTTAACTAGACTTCTTAATTCGGCCTCCATGTCATCCCTTCTTCCTGCAGAAATGCAGGAAGCATTAATTACAGTCATTCCCAAGGATAAAGGGGATGCCCTAAATGTCAGAGATTATAGGCCCATTTCGCTCTTAAACACTGATGCTAAAATTATAGCCAAAGTTGTTGTTAACACACTATCTAAGTATACAACTCGCTTAATTCATACTGACCAAACGGGTTTTGTCAGTGGCAGAAGTACTATGGACGCCACGAGAAGATTATTCCATATTATATCATATGTAGAAAGGTCAAATCTTCCCACTTTGCTGATTTCTCTAGACGCCGAAAAGGCTTTTGACCGAGTAAATTGGCTGTTTTTATTTGAGTCCCTTAAAAAATTTGGTTTTTCTGGTCCCATATTTAATATTTTTAGAGCTTTGTATTCCCATCCATCCGCCAAAATTCTAACAAATAATGTTGTGTCTGACTCCTTTAGAATTACCAATGGAACTCGACAGGGATGCCCTCTGTCCCCTACTTTATTTAATTTCTTTTTGGAACCATTGGTGGAGGCAATACGGTCACATGAGGGGATCCGGGGATGTCCATTACATGGGCGTCAACACGTTGCATCTCTATTTGCAGACGATTTACTGATTATTCTATCGGATCCTCTGGTGTCTCTTAGGAATCTGATGGACATTGTTGAGAGATTCTCTGGAGTCTCTCATTATAAATTGAATACTAATAAGACACAGGTTTGCCCTATCATATTGAACATCACCTATTAGATATTCTAAAAACTGAATTTAATTTCTCCTGGTCACTGTCAGAAATTCCCTATTTGGGAATCACCATTACTAAACCTCTATCTAACATGGTTGATAAAAATTTATCAGATATTGTTAAATCCCTTTCGAAATATGTGTCTTATCTGTCTAATTTAGAGGTTTCCTGGACGGGACGTATTGCGGCCTATAAAATGTTGCTACTTCCCAAAATTCTATATCTCTTCCGTTCCCTCCCTGTGGTCATCCCTCAGAAATATGTTAAACGTCTCCAGACACAACTTAAAATTTCCTAGAATTGCAGCTACCACTCGTGTAAAACATAAATTACATGGAGGTTTAGGTATCCCCAATCTTAGGGCCTATTATCTAGCTATCATTACTCAAATTAGTTCACGATGGTGGAGTACTGAATACTCACCATCCTGGGTAAATATAGAACGATCCATCATGAAGCAACAGAATCCTACATTGTTTATTGTTTTATACCTCCTTAGTCCAAAAAAGAGACTTCCCCTAGAAACCCCACTAAGGCCACTATCAAGGCTTGGAGGACATTTAATCAGACCTCTAAAACCATCTTCTCTCCAGTTTTTCCTGTCTGGCTCCCAATTGATATTTTTTCCTGGTTGTGTCCATCTCTTAATTTGACTATCTGGAAGAGTAGGAATATTAGGTACTAGATGGCGGCCCGATTCTAAAGAATCGGGTAGTCTAGAATCCATATATAGTTTATTTACTAATAGTTACGGGAGTGCGGTGAAATGAATTGTGTGTATACAGGTGGCTCAGTGGGTAGCAGAGTATACGGTGGCTCAGTGGTTAGCAGTGAGTGCGGTGGCTCAGTGGTTAGCAGTGAGTGCGGTGGCTCAGTGGTTAGCAGTGAGTGCGGTGGCTCAGTGGTTAGCAGTGAGTGCGGTGGCTCAGTGGTTAGCAGTGAGTGCGGTGGCTCAGTGGTTAGCAGTGAGTGCGGTGGCTCAGTGGTTAGCAGTGAGTGCGGTGGCTCAGTGGTTAGCAGTGAGTGCGGTGAGATTGGTCAGCGCAGCGACGTGGGCAGAGTGGTCAGCGCAGAGGACAGGGGGCAGAGGCGGCTGGGCAGAGGACAGGGGGCAGAGGCGGCTGGGCAGAGGACAGGGGCAGAGGACGCAGAGGACAGGGGGCAGAGGACGCAGAGGACAGGGGGCAGAGGACGCAGAGGACAGGGGGCAGAGGACACAGAGGGGGCAGAGGACGCAGAGGACAGGGGGCAGAGGAAACAGAGGGCAGAGGACAGGGGGCAGAGGACGCAGAGGACAGGGGGCAGAGGACAGGGGGCAGAGGACGCAGGGACAGGGGGCAGAGGACGCAGAGGACAGGGGGCAGAGGACGCAGAGGACAGGGGGCAGAGGACGCAGAGGACAGGGGGCAGAGGACGCAGAGGAGAGGGGGCAGAGGACGCAGAGGAGAGGGGGCAGAGGACGCAGAGGACAGGGGGCAGAGGACGCAGAGGACAGGGGGCAGAGGAGGCAGAGGACAGGGGGCAGAGGACGCAGAGGACAGGGGGCAGAGGAGGCAGAGGACAGGGGGCAGAGGACGCAGAGGACAGGGGGCAGAAGAGGCAGAGGACAGGGGGCAGAGGACAGGGGGCAGAGGACACAGAGGGCAGAGGAGGCAGAGGACACAGAGGGGGCAGAGGACGCAGAGGACAGGGGGCAGAGGACAGCGGGCAGAGGACAGGGGGCAGAGGACAGGGGGCAGAGGACAGGGGGCAGAGGAGAGGGGCAGAGGACAGGGGGCAGAGGACACAGAGGGGGCAGAGGACAGGGGCAGAGGACAGGGGGCAGAGGACACAGAGGGGGCAGAGGACGCAGAGGACACAAAGGGGGCAGAGGAGAGGGGGCAGAGGACACAGAGGGGGCAGAGGACACAGAGGGGGCAGAGGACGCAGAGGGGGCAGAGGACAGGGGCAGAGGACAGGGGGCAGAGGACAGGGGGCAGAGGACAGGGGGCAGAGGACACAGAGGGGGCAGAGGACGCAGAGGGGGCAGAGGACGCAGAGGGGGCAGAGGACGCAGAGGGGGCAGAGGACGCAGAGGACAGGGGGCAGAGGAGAGGGGGCAGAGGACAGGGGGCAGAGGACAGGGGGCAGAGGACAGGGGGCAGAGGACAGGGGAAGAGGACAGGGGGCAGAGGACACAGAGGGGCAGAGGACACAGAGGGGGCAGAGGACAGGGGGCAGAGGACACAGAGGGGGCAGAGGACGCAGAGGATGCAGAGGACACAAAGGGGGCAGAGGACGCAGAAGACAGGGGGCAGAGGACACAGAGGGGGCAGAGGACGCAGAGGACAGGGGGCAGAGGACATAGAGGGGGCAGAGGACAGGGGGCAGAGGACGCAGAGGGGGCAGAGGACGCAGAGGACAGGGGGCAGAGGACACAGAGGGGGCAGAGGACGCAGAGGGGGCAGAGGACGCAGAGGGGGCAGAGGACGCAGAAGACAGGGGGAAGAGGACACAGAGGGGGCAGAGGACGCAGAGGACAGGGGGCAGAGGACACGGGGCAGAGGACGCAGAGGGGGCAGAGGACGCAGAAGACAGGGGGAAGAGGACACAGAGGGGCAGAGGACGCAGAGGACAGGGGGCAGAGGACACGGGGCAGAGGACGCAGAGGGGGCAGAGGACGCAGAAGACAGGGGGAAGAGGACACAGAGGGGCAGAGGACGCAGAAGACAGGGGGCAGAGGACAGGGGTCAGAGGACAGGGGGAAGAGGACACAGAGGGGGCAGAGGACAGGGGGCAGAGGACACAGAGGGGGCAGAGGACGCAGAGGGGGCAGAGGACGCAGAGGGGGCAGAGGACGCAGAGGACGCAGAGGACAGGGGGCAGAGGACAGGGGCAGAGGACACAGGGGCAGAGGACACAGAGGGCAGAGGACACAGAGGGGCAGAGGACACGAGGGGGCAGAGGACGCAGAGGACACAGAGGGGGCAGAGGACGCAGAGGACACAGAGGGGGCAGAGGACGCAGAGGACAAGAGGGGGCAGAGGACGCAGAGGACAGGGGGCAGAGGACGCAGAGGACAGGGGGCAGAGGACGCAGAGAGGGAGGGCAGGGGGCAGAGGACGCAGAGGACAGGGGCAGACAGAGGACAGGCAGAGGGACAGGGGGCAGAGGACGCAGAGGACAGGGGCAGAGGACAGCGGGGCAAGAGGACAGAGAGGGGGCAGAGGACGAGACAGCAGGACGCAGACAGGGGGCAGAGGAGCAGAGGACAGGGGGCAGAGGACGCAGAGGACAGGGGGCAGAGGACGCAGAGGACAGGGGGCAGAGGACGCAGAGGACAGGGGGCAGAGGAGCAGAGGACAGGGGGCAGAGGACGCAGAGGACAGGGGCAGAGGACGCAGAGGCAGGGGGGCAGAGGAGGCAGAGGACAGGGGCAGAGGAGGCAGAGGACAGGGGGCAGAGGACGCAGAGGACAGGGGGCAGAGGAGCAGAGGACAGGGGCAGAGGACGCAGAGGACAGGGGGCAGAGGGCAGAGGACAGGGGAAGAGGGGCAGAGGGGCAGAGGACGCAGAGGAAGGGAGCAGAGGACACGAGGGGGCAGAGGACAGGGGGACAGAGGACAGGGGGCAGAGGAGACAGGGGGCAGAGAGAGGACACAGAGGGGGCAGAGGACAAGGACAGAGGACACAGAGGAGGGCAGAGGACACAGAGGAGGGGGCAGAGGACCAGAGGACAGGGGGCAGAGGAACAGAGGGGGCAGAGGACCAGAGGACAGGGGGCAGAGGACACAGAGGACAGGGGGCAGAGGACACAGAGGACAGGGGGCAGAGGACACAGAGGACAGGGGCAGAGGACACAGAGGACAGGGGGCAGAGGACACGAGGACAGGGGGCAGAGGACACAGAGGACAGGGGGCAGAGGAACAGAGGACAGGGGCAGAGGACACAGAGGACAGGGGGCAGAGGACACAGAGGGACAGGGGAGGGCAGAGGACAGGGGGCAGAGGACACAGAGGACAGGGGGCAGAGGACACAGGACAGGGGGCAGAGGACACAGAGGACAGGGGGCAGAGGCAGAGGCAGAGGAAGGAACAGAGGACAGGGGGCAGAGGACAGGGCAGAGGACAGGGGCAGGGACAGAGGGCAGAGGAGGCAGAGGACACAGAGGACAGGGGGCAGAGGACACAGAGACAGGGGGCAGAGGACACAGAGGACAGGAAGAGGACAGGGGCAGAGGACACAGAGGACAGGGGGCAGAGGATACAGAGGACAGGGGGCAGAGGACACAGAGGACAGGGGGCAGAGGACACAGAGGACAGGGGGCAGAGGACACAGAGGACAGGGGGCAGAGGACACAGAGGACAGGGGGCAGAGGACACAGAGGACAGGGGGCAGAGGACAGGGGGCAGAGGACAGGGGGCAGAGGACACAGAGGACAGGGGGCAGAGGACACAGAGGACAGGGGGCAGAGGACAGGGGGCAGAGGACACAGAGGGGGCAGAGGACGCAGAGGACAGAGGGCAGAGGGGGCACACAGGTTGGATGGCAGAGCAGCCTGTATGGCTGCAGACTTATCGGTGGCCGGGCGAGGGGTGTAGGAGGAGAGGAGGGGCGGGCAGAGCTGCAGGAGAGGAAGTCCCGCCTCCCTCCTCTCCAGACACACGGCAGGGAGCACGGGTACCCCCAGGGTGTGTGTGGCCCTCCGAGGTGGCGGGCAATGGGCCCCCCTGCCCCCCCCGGTATGTAGGTACTGGCTGGAGGGCAGAGGGTGGAGGGGAGTGGCAGGAGGGCACACGGAACTTCCGAGGTCGGAACGTTCCGTGTGTCGGTGACTGTAGCCGGGGGGCAGCCTGGCTACAGTGCACTGGATGAGCCTGGGCGACGACCATCACGGAAGTGGGCGTGGCCTCCTCCGGAAGTGGCCTTCGGGTTTTATATAATAGATGTGTCTGACGTGTTTGATGGTGAGAGGTTAGCCTCTTTTGAGGTTGTCTCTTCTCGTTTCAGCCTACCTGAATCTGACAGACCTACTTGGACTTTACTGCATGAGACTTTAAACAACCCACGTCTAGATTTTACACTATCTAACAATATTGACCTCCTACTTCGTCACAGTGGAAGCCAACTTGTGTGGAAAACTAATCTATTATATAATCACGAATGGGTTTTTATGCCCCTTTTGAGTCCGCTCACGCTGCGAGTCAATGTCGTCATGTGGATACGCCCAAAGCATTGGCCGCGCAGCGGCCATTGCGATCAGTTCTAAGGCGACTCGCTATGCCCGCGCAGCAGGCATGGCGAGTCGCCTTAGCAGCGCGAAGCATTGGCCGCGAAGCGGCCATTGCGAGTCAGAGACTCGCTCTGCTAGAATCCCGATGCATGTGCATCGGGCACCCAGCTAGTAATATCTATAAAACTTTTAATAAGGATGTGACTTTTAATAATTCTAGATTCTATACAGTATGGGATCACCAACTTGACATCGATAATCATACTTTACATAACCAATTGCCCATCATTTTAAAAAATATTTACTCCTCTGTTCCCTGCTCAACACTTCTGGAAACTCAACATAAAGTATTTACCAAGTGGTATTTTACACCTTTAAAACTGCATAAGATAGACCCTACGGTTTCTAATTTATGTTGGAGAAAATGTGGACTAGTGGGATCTGTCCGTCATATATTTTGGTCATGCTCAAAGTTACGTTCCTTTTGGTTAGATGTCCAGTCCCTGATCAATTTAGTTTAAGATTTAGACATAGTCTTAACTTTTGACTCTGCTGTATTGTTGATTGGGATATGCGATCTCCCAAAATGTAAAAGATTCTTGGCCTTACATATCCTATTAGTAGCTAAAAATCTTATCGCCTCTAGGTGGAGGAGTGATTGTGTTCCATCCATAGAGGACTTTATGGATTGCATTGCATTGCACAACTCATTTGAATTCACGTTTGCTCTTAGAGAGGGTATGCATGCTAGATTGAAGTACATGACGAAATGGGTGAGTTGGGTTCGACTCTTACATTTCATGTGCCCTAATTTAGCCTGAATTTCTCCATTTATCATTTTGATTGTACTTAGTTTGCTAAGAGCTATTTAGTTGTTTTTTTTAGATACTCATAATCGTCGTGTCAGTTGTAAATATTTGGTTATTTTATTTATTTGACTTATGTCTTTTGTCTATATTGTTTTTCTCTTATATTATTTATTTCTTCTCTGAATTTGTATACTATGCATTCATTATATTTATAATTTATGTACAGTATATGTTGAAATTCTTTCATCTCAACTTACTTTTGTTGTTTCCTTGTTGACTAATAAATATATCTTTAAATAAACTGTTAAATCTGTAAAAAAAGATTAAATATTAATAATAATTGTGGGCAACATGTCTCTAGGCAGCGCACCACCATAGATCTACTGTAAATGCCTACAGGACCCCGGACAGCGGCACATACTATACGTATATTACGTACAGTATCTGCGCAACTGTCAGGGGAGCCGCGGCTTCATTGAGAAAAATCTACAGAGCCGACAATAGCCGGCCTACTGTACAGGGTATATTAACCCATGACATGCCGTCCTGAGTGGGCAGCATGTCTCTGGGGGGTGGGCACCCCCTAGAGACATGTTGCCCACTATTATCTATTAGTATAAAAGCCCTAATGCAGCTTCCGTCCGGATTCACCCGTATCCCTACGTCACATCCGGACAGAAGCTGCATGTATATACCTGCTCGGGGTGATCCAATATGGCTGACCTTTGCTAGTAGCGAGGCTCTCAGAGCCTCACTACCGGCAACGGTACCGTCGCCAGCGTCCCTATCCCGCACATTCAACTACCCGCCCCACACCAGAGCCCCTCCGTACCCTCGGCTGCGTCCCTGTCCCTCAGATAACACTACCCGCCCCGCACCGGACACACTACCCGCCAAGCACCGGATCCTGCCCCGGTCCCCACATTATAGTTACCGCACCGGAGCCGGTCTTCTTCCTTCACCCTGCGCCCGCCAACATCTTCCAAAAGGGAAGAAGAAAGGGCTTCTGTATGAAGTGCGCACAGCCAATATGCAGGTGAAAAAACAAATATTTATTTAGTGCAAGACAGAAAAAACCTTTATGCGTGTTAAAAGCAATTAAAACCAATTTCCCTCTGCCACACACAGCATCATACAATTTACCCAGAGCCCGGGTGGGTATTAAAGGTGGAAATACATTAAGAGTAAGAGCTATTACACAGAGCAAAATAAACCTCTATTTAGAATATATATTGGTGACTTTGGCAACTACAATAGATCTAGCTATATGGATGTTAGTCTGGAAACATACATAATATTATGCACAGTTGCAGGTTATATAATATACGGAACAAAAAAAAAAAAAAAAAAAAAAAGGACATCACATAGCGACCGTATATACGAGATTGGGTGCCAAAACCAGGTACATTAATCACAGATCATCACAGCATTGTAGACAATCCAGAGGTATTAAGCTAGAGCTCTAATTATATCATAGTGTTGTCCACTATAAGAAAAGCAATATTGGCCCCGTGTATCTGCAGCCCCTTGGGCGTCACCCAAGGACATATGACACAGTCCCCACAATCAATGAATTGACAAGGCAGTTAGTAAAATGGTGATCATGTTGCATGGAAGTCTTTCTGTAAAATTATAATCAAAAACCCTTATATGCCCTTTAGGTAGAAAAGGCACCTCAGCACAGTGGCTGTAAAGTCACATAAAGGTGACCCGTGCATACAGGGACCTTCAATAAGGAGAAGGGTAGGTGGAGGTGAGCAGTTTGACCACACGGGGGGAGGGTGTTTGCCTGTCAGTAGGATCTGTGCAGTGCTATGTGCGTGCTGGGAAGCCACATAGCATGCACTGGTGGGGAGACAGGTGTATAAATCAAGGGGCTGTCAGATTGGAGAGAGCATACCATATCATACCATACCCAAGTGATAAGGGCCTGGGGTGTGGGCAGTAGGGACCAAGCCCAACGCGTGTCGCCACAATCAGTGGCTTCGTCAGGAGCAGCTGGCTGGGGGGAGCACAAGGTTTTTTATACCTGTCTGTATTGTTCAAATGACATCATGGGGCTGGGAGAGGGAGGGCTAGAGGCATCATCAATGATGAGCACAGTGATTGGCTGCAGGTCTAGCTGGCACAGCAGTCAGTCAGCTGTGTGAGTGTGTGGAGACTCTCTCCCTGTTTGCAATGTTACTGCAAGTAGGAGGGGGAATAGGAAGTTTAGGATTCCAATACGCAAGCTTGCCTGCAGTTGATTTATCAGTGACTGCACAAGGAAGACCTGTCAGTATGATAAGTGTGAGGCACATATGTCAATTCCCATGGGATAACATGAACCTATACTAGGGATGACATTGGGGAAAAAGGGATCCATATAGTGGCTAAATGAGGGAGAACACCACGAGTTGCCAACTCTACTAGGGTACTGTAATCTACTAGGGTACTGTGCTCATCAGTCCAGATATATTTGGAAGATCGGCATCTCATCAGGGTATGTGTATCCGGGTATACAACATCACATGCATCAATTCCCATGGGGTAACATGAATCTATAGCATGTATGACACTGGGGATAAGAGATTCATATAGAGTCTCAATCAGGGAGAACAGCACAAGTAGCCAACTCTACTAAGGTACTGTAATCTACTAGGGTACTGTGCTTATCAGTCCAGATATATTCGGGAGGTGGATATCTCATCAGGGTATATGGAACCAGGTACGCAACATCACATATATCAACTTCCATGGGGTAACATGAACCTAAAGAGAGCAATATAGAGGCTAAAACATCTTCCACCGCCGCCCGCCACGTCTGCCTTCTCGCCGCCAACAGCTCCCGGACCCCAGCGTCATTATGCCCACCAACAAGATGGCGACCGTCACATTTGGCGACACTTTACGGACGCCATCTTGCTGGTGGTCTTAACTACGAGGGTGTTATGGAACTCTCGCAAGATCCATGACGCCATTTTAAAAGCCGCCCACTTACGATCTGTGCGCCATTTCTCTGCCTCAAGCCGCTCCCTCAGCGCTCCTCCGGACCGCCTCCTCCCCGCCTGACGAACTCCGCACCAGATAAGACTTAACTTTTTTGAATAAGATTTTGTAGCCTGTCAGTCCGCCATTACTCCGCCTCCAGCCTCTCCCTCAGCACTCCTCCACGTCTCATTCACTAAGCCTCCTCACATTAACCCTTGCAAGAGAACATTGAAATAAAGCCTGACAGGAGAGCATTGGTATTAACCCTTGCTGGATAAAGCCTGACTGGAGAGCATTGGTATTAACCCTTGCAGGAGAACATTAATATAAATCCTGCCAGGAGAGCATTGGTATTAACCCTTGCAGGAGAGCATTAATATAAATTCTGCCAGGAGAGCATTGGTATTAACCCTTGCAGGAGAACATTGATATAAAGCCTGACAGGAGAGCATTGGTATTAACCCTTATTGGTGAACATTGATAGAAAGCCTGACAGGAGAGCATTGGTATTAACCCTTGCAGGACAACATTGATATAAAGCCTGACAGGAGAGCATTTGTATTAACCCTTGCTGGAGAACATTGATTTAAAACTTGACAGGAGAGCATTCGTATTAACCCTTGCAGGACAACATTGATATAAAGCCTGACAGGAGAGCATTGGTATTAACCCTTGCTGGAGAACATTGATATAAACCCTGCCAGGAGAGCATTGGAATTAAACTTTGCTGGAGAACATTGATATAAAGCCGGACAGGAGAGCATTGGTATTAACCCTTGCAGGAGAACTTTGAGATAAAGCCTGACTGGAGAGCATTGGTTTTAACCCTTGCTGGAGAACATTGATTTAAAGCCTGACAGGAGAGCATTGGTATTAACCCTTGCAGGACAATATTGATATAAAGCCTGACAGGAGCGCATTGGTATTAACCCTTGCTGGAGAACATTGATATAAACCCTGACAGGAGAGCATTGGTATTAACTCTTGCAGGACAACATTGATATTAAGCCTGACAGGAGAGCATTGGTATTAACCCTTGCTGGAGAACATTGATATAAACCCTGCCAGGAGAGCATTGGAATTAACCCTTGCTGGAGAACATTGATATAAAGCCGGACAGGAGAGCATTGGTATTAACCCTTGCAGGAGAACATTGATATAAACCCTGCCAGGAGAGCATTGGAATTAACCCTTACAGGATAACATTGATATAAATCCTGACAGGAGAGCATTGGTATTAACCCTTGCTCGAGAACATTAATATAAACCCTGCCAGGAGAGTATTGGAATTAACCCTTGCTGGAGAATATTGATATAAAGACAGACAGGAGAGCATTGGTATTAACCCTTGCAGGAGAACATTGAGATAAAGCCTGACAGGAGAGCATTAGTATTAACCCTTGCAGGACAACATTGATATAAAGCCTGACAGGAGAGCATTGGTATTAACCCTTGCTGGAGAACATTGATATAAACCCTGATAGGAGAGCATTGGTATTAACCCTTGCAGGAGAACCTTGATATAAATTCTGACAGGAGAGCATTGGTATTAACCCTTGCAGGAGAACATTGATATAAACCCTGACAGGAGAGCATTGGAATTAACCCTTGCAGGACAACATTGCTATTAACCGTTGCAGCACAACATTGCCAACAACAGCACTGCTTTGCAACATACCCTTTTGATTTCCGCCTCCACTACATATGTATATAGCCATCCTTTGTCTCTTCATTACGCCACTACCCCTTCTCAAACACCACATAACTCTAAACTCATTCCCTCGCTACTATCTTTTCTTACACTCACTTACCAGTGCTACTATGAGTCCTCCCAAGAAGTATCACAATGACAACAAGAAGAAAGCAGCTAGAGCACTACGTGACAGGAAATGCCGTGCTAATGAGACACCACAGGAAAACCAGCATCGCCTTGACACCATGAAGGTTTGTAAACGACAACGCTTCACACACGAGTCCCCTAAATCCAAATGCTTTAGGTTAGCACAAGAAGCCTCTGCACGTCGTCGACGACGATGACAGCATACACCATCACCCTCTACATTCGTACCACACTCACCACTGGATCCTTCCACTTCGCAAGGTGCCACTACTTCCTGCCACACTTCCACGTCTGTGCCCTTATCCTACATCTATCCGGAACACTCTTTTTCCCCCCTTGCCATACCACTTTCCCTCAATAAAGACCTCCAGTTGCTACACAATCAAGCTCTTCCAGTAAGCCACATTCAAGGCTCACCACTACAAACACGACTCATATTCATCAGTCTGCCAATGAGCCCTACTGCACCGTTACAACCTGCTCTTCCACTACATGCTAAAGCTTTTACTCTTGACGAACGCACTATTACTGAACACTACTGTGATGCAATGCAACATGTATGTCAACATTGCCAAGCTTTGCATTTTCTCGCAGAGATACAGTACGTACTGATAACACTTTTACCCTTTGCTGTCATAAAGGAAAAGTCCATGTACCTACACTTCAATAACCAGATGTCTTTACACATTTGCTCAAAGGAGAAAGTGAATTTAGCAAAAATTTCATGGACAATATTAGAAGCATTAACAGCTCATTTGCTTTTGCCTCCATGGGTGCTAATATTTCACCACCGCCTGGATATGGCCCATACTGTTTCCGCATACATGGCCAGATATATCATCGAACAGGAACACTACATCCCTCTGACAACCAAATACCAGCTTTCGTACAACTTTACATTCTCGATCCAGATAGCGCTAACCAACAATGCTTACAATGTAAGGAAAATAAAAAATGTCATCCTACCTTAATGAACATTATTGCCCTTCAAATACAAACTATCAATCCTTTTGTGGCAGCTTATCAAATGTTATGTGATGTCGAAGAACAAGAACAAATTAAAGCTGTACAAAACTGGACTGTCATGCCTAACATCACAATGGCTATTAAACAAGATCGCACTCAAGATCCACGTCGGTACAATAATCCCACTGTCAGTGAAGTCGCCGTTGTCTTTCAAAATTACAATGGAGAGCCACCCTTTAATAGAGACATCTTAATACATTTAAAACCTGATCCTCACAACCCTTTAGCTAAAAAAACACAACAAATTAGCATTCTCCATAGCAATTTGGATGCCCTCCTCTATCCAATATTTTTCCCTTATGGAGACCAAGGATGGCATGATGGCCTCAAACAACAAGGCAAGACTAGACGCAGGATCACACAACTCCAATATTATTGCTATATGTTATCGGTTTCGAAATGACTTTAATCCACTCCTCAATGGTGGGAAGCTAACTCAGCAATACTTAGTAGATGCTTATGTGAAAATCGAGGCTAATCGCCTACATTACATCCGCAAACACCAAAAGGATTTAAAAGTGGAGGATTACTGCCTACTCCAAGAACATCTACTCTAACAATCCATAAAAAAGGGTATCCCCATTGGCAAAATTGTTGTATTACCATCTTCTTTTGAAGGCAGTCCCAGAAAACATGCAACAGCACTACCAGGATGCTATGGCGATTGTTACTAAGTATGGTCGACCTGATCTTTTTATCACCATGACCTGTAATCCTAAATGGAGTAAGATTACTACTAACTTAGAACCATGGCAGCGTGTTGAACACAGACCTGATTTGGTTGCACGTGTCTTTAAAATTAAACTTGAAGCCCTTTAAAAGACATTCACAATGGATTCTTTGGCAATGTTACTGCAATGGTCCATGTAATTGAATTTCAAAAGCGTGGACTGCCACATGCTCATATCTTAATTATTCTTGATAGCCTGTCTAAATTACACACTGAGGCCGACATAGAC